>CM021103.1:439119616-439653128 GCA_007115665.2 Sequoiadendron giganteum | reverse complement strand
AAAATATTTTTGTAGGTTATAGCTAGGAATTCGCGTAAAACCCCATCATATTCTTTTATACACAAAAAATGGACGCACTGAATTTTAGAAAAATATTTCTAGGTTTTGTAGACCTCACTCTTACCTTTCTGTAGCATTTTATGATTACCAATTTCATAAAAAAAAAAAGTTATCATGATTTTAGTTCTACTATGTTTTTAAAATTTATGTTGCTAAGCTTTAAAAATTCATGTGTTTCATTCATCTCTAATAAATTCTACATGCTAAATTTTGGAAAAAGATTTTTGGGTTTTGCAGATCTCTATTGTATCTATAACAAAGAGAAAAATCGAGGTTAGCAATAAACAACATAAATAGACTAAACCCTAGCTAAAAATGAAGTACAATGGAGCAAAAAGAATAAAAAAAAGAACAATCTCACAAAAGCCTTCATGCACTCCATGATTCATATCCATTTCCATGCTCCATTTTGTTGTAAATAGAATTTTCCCTCATATTTTGATGAGCAACTATGACCTATGACAAAGACCTAGCAAAATATTGAAGGATTTGACTAAGAAATTGCAAGTGTACTCATAAATTTGCAAGCATGAAGTGACAAAATGAGGTTGACATTGCCTTTTTATAAAAGTCAAATTTTTGGATGAATGGCTAGGATTGATTGTTGACAAATGCCCTAAGATGGAAGGTTGAGATTAAATATGACAACTAGCCATTAGGGTTAGGGAAAAATTAGGGTAAAATTTGAAATGGAGGGCTATGATTTAATTTTAGGAATATTAAATCAATGGACAGGAATGCATGTGACAAGAGGATATTGGGCACGAAAAAAGAGATTGTTGGAGAATCAAATAAGAATTTAAAATTATTTGATTTAGGAGGAAGTGTTGACTTCTTGAATTAAAAATTAATTTGATTCAAAAGAGGTGTGGGCAGGATAATAAATAATGATTTTTAATTATTTAATTAGTGGGAAAATGGGAATGGGAATTTAAATAAATGATTTTATTTAGGCAAAGACAAAAGGACAATTAAATAATTAAAGAAACTTATTTAATTGTAGAGGAAAAAGATAACATGAATAATAATTGAATACATTTAGGAATTTATTTAATTATAAAGAGACATAGAAAATTAGTGACGTATTTAAATAAATAAATGTAATTTATTTATTTAAATAATCAAGAGGAAAAAGGATAAAGTAAATAATAAATAAATAAATTTATTTAATCATATGAAATCAGTGATGTATTTAAATAAATAAATGTAATTTATTTGTTTAAATAATCAAGAGGAATAAAGGATATGAATTAATTAAACAATTAATAATTATTTAATTAATAGTTGAATTTGGACCATAGGACATAATTAATTATTTTAATTATGTTGAGAAGAAATATGGTAAATCATAGAAAAAAATAAAGCTTATAGGCCTAGGTTATTCTTATGTGTCTATATTTTGCCCCTCTTTGTCATCATGTAGTTTATCACATTGCAACAAAAGAAAATTCAGCCAAAACGTGCCCCAGTGTAGGCAGGGTAGACCTATGCCCCTTGGAAGAATTTTACAAATTTTCCAAAAAAAATTTAAAACATTTGAAAATTGTTTCAGAAAGTCAATTTAATAGGTAGAAAATGCCATGGTGGCAAAAGAAATGACCTTAAGAACCCTCGGGGTATACAGAGTGCAGTTTCAAGGCTTAAGCGAAGTGCAACCAGCATAAACCCTATTAAAACCCTAATTTTTGGGAGGTATAAGTATGAAATTGGCAAGTCAAAGGCTCATTTTGCACTTTTGAAGGTTGAAGATTAGGAGATCTGATTGAAGATGGAGTACGTTCCTCACACCAAGCACATAGCATATTGAGTGCAGACATTCAAACGACCAGAGGGCACATGAGATCTGGTGAGTACCTACAAACCCACTCTATCAAATTTTGATTTCACGCATTTTTAGGTAGGTTAAAAATTTAGCAATCAATTGCTTCATTCGAGGATAGCCGCAAGTGATATCGCGTTTGATGCAATTGCCTGCAATTCGACACAAGTGATATGAACATGCCTAGGGTAGGATAGAGATTTAAATTTTTGTGATGCATTTTCTAGGGTTCGATGCATCCACGGGTTTGTCAACTGCATCTACATATGCACGACACATCTAGTTGTAATTATGTGCAACCTTTATGGCTTATACACAACCGTCTTAGGAATGACGCAAGTGCAGGTATAGGTCGTAATTGATTTAGGGGTTCAATGCAATTGGTATCTTGTGATGCATCTGCAAAAGCATGTGACACATTCACCATTATCCTACGCAATTGAGAATTGCGTGACACAATTGACTAGTGACAAAGTTTCCCTAGAGTAGGAGTGATTTTTTTTTTATGACATGTGCAAAATCGGTTGAGGTAAGCTATTTAATTGATGCAGTGTCTGTCATGTTGGTCATAGGTTCATTTGGATCTAATTTACACACAAGATTCATGACCACCAGAGACTTATCGGTTGCGAGACCAGTTGACCAATGCTAAAAAGTGTAGGTTATGGTATCTTGGCCTATATCATGTTACATTCATGCCCTTCACTAGGGAAAACATGGGGATGTTGACTACACTTGCTGAGAGATTGCATTCTGATACACGCTTGTTTCATCTACCTATAAGAGAGGCTACAATCACATTGGAGGACATCTACAGGATCCTACAACTACTGATCTATGGTGAGTGGGTCAGATATGATCTAGGTCGGGGATTTGACCACCTACTACGTATATGAGGATGTTAGGGATTGACTGATATGAGATCAGATGGGAGACATTGGTTGTGTGATACAAGTGGTTTGACTACATATTATGTACTCTAATAGTTGGGGTAGTCATTCCAGACCATCAAGGACATAAATTTCCAGTTGGATGGGGAGAGATGCTAGTCAAGATGATGGCTAGTGACACATTATATGCATGGGGGCCATGTTTGCTAGCGATGGTTTACTTTCAGCTGCATGATACAGTGTATTGGCGAGGACATTCCATGAGCTACAGAGTCACTCTTTTGATGGTCTAGGCTTGGGAGCACATTGCAGTGTTCCATCCACCTATTGGTCACCAATTGGGGACCAACGTGCCATATGTATATATATACAAAGGAGCAGTCACATAGACACATGCTAGAGATATTGGTTACTGGTGACATGGATTGGATACTTTGGCTAGCTTCATATGGAGGCCTTGGATGGATTGTGCTCAGTGGCCTGATGAGGATCAACATCTACAATGGTGTTGGTAGGAGAGATATCTTATTGCGTGGACTATTCAGACATAGCATATTATTGATATGTATCTGCCAAATCAAGTTTTGAGATAGTTCGAAGAGTAGAAGGGAGTGCCATGGGTACAATAGTGTTTTCTCGATCATCCAAGAAGGTGACACCATGCGGTCTAGTGATCGTAGTAGCTACAACTGAGCATGCCATAAATGGATTATAGGCATTTCCATGGGCATGGAGAGGGGTCTAGTAGATGCAGGCACCTCAACAGAGTATGATGCATGGTGGTTAGTGCATAGGCCTATTCCTTTGGTCGATCTAGATTAGCCAGCTCCAATGGTTCGATGAGGGCATAGTCCTCAAGGTAGGAGAGGAAAGAGGGAGAGGAGGTGGTGGTTGGGGTGATGATGGAGGAGATGATGGTAGGGGTGGGAGAGGAGGGGACGGTGGGAGGAGGAAGCAAGAGAGACTACATAGGAGGAAGAGAATGTCACTTTCTCCTATCCAAGAGGAGTGAGAGTAGGCGGAGGGTAGACATGAGGAGGCCATGCTGGATGTGGAGGCAAAGGGAGAGCAGCCCAAGGCAGAGAAACTTGATGTGTTAGTAGGTGCAACTACTATAGATGTGGAGGTGGCAGGGCATGAGGAGTAGCCCAAGGAGGAGGAGATGGGTGAGTTGGAGTGAATCCTATGTGAGAGGATTCTACATGAGGATGAGGGATTATAGGATGTACCTATCAAAGGTGGTACAAGGGATAGGGATCAAAATTTTGTGAGTCTGTAGGTCATAGTACAAGCATTAAAGGTTGACTTGCAGGCTCTATGAGTGGAGAGGGATGGCCTACAAGTAGAGAGAGACACCTTGCAATCTGAGAGAGACACAACCATTATCAGGGCATAATAGGTAGAGTAGAAGAGTCTATAATTTATTGCCACATGTAGTGGGTCGACAGTTGATATGGTTAGAGAGGTTGCCAAGATTGAGCACAAAGAGCAGTATTACAAGCATCTCTATGAGGAGGTAGTTCCACCAGAGCGGTGAACACCTAGCGCATTAGAGGTTGTTAGCAGTGGTCGGTTCCATAGAAGGCAATCTCAAAGCAGATTGAGTCGGGGTGAGAGTAGTAGCATGGGCTCTAGGGAGCATGGCAACATTGGATAGATCCATTTTGACTCATGTAATTTGACACTTGTATTTTTGTCCATCGAGCCTGCGAGCTCTTTCCTAGGAGAGACATTATGACATTGTACTGTGACACTATTTTGAGAAATATTATGGGTGTAAATATGTGGAAACAACTAATAAGTTAAACAACCACACCAATGAGACATTGTATCAAAGAATCTAATTTTAAATTAAACAAACTTCAAATCCAACAGATTCTTTAAAGACGTCCCATTATCCTCTATCTCCAAGGATTCGTTTTAAGTTGCTTTCTCTTAGATTGTATAAGCAAAAGCTCAACAAAATGACAACCTAGAGAATGATATGATATGAAAAATGCATTCTTATGCTAAATGATGTAAGATAATGAAACTAAGATAATGAAACTAAGAATAGATTATGCAAGCTATTCTACCATGATTTTTTATGCTACGATGATAAAAACTGAAATGCTATGCTTATGATAAAGAAATCTAGGATATTAAGATTGCTAAATGCTTGATAATGCAACTATAATTCTCATGCTATGCACTTAGATGATTTTCAAAGCACAAAGAGGTCTTATTTATAGACTTTTGGAGGCAAAAGCTTAGTTGGCAAAGATCAATGGTTGAAATCGAGCCTAGTAAGATGAATGGTAGAAGATCGAGAAGTTGGAGAGAAAGATGGAAGCTAGAGAAAAAGAAGGAAGATGTTTCCTCCTATTAAACCTTTTCCATTCAAAAATGATGGAAGATGGCCATTTGTCATTTTTAGTTATGAGAAGTTAGTTGGTAGTTGAGGATAATTAAATAATTAAATAATTTAATTTCATATGACATGTGGATTTAGAAGCTTCCATAATTAAATATTTAAAATATTTAATTATGTGTGAAAAGGGGATAAGAAGTGCCTAATTAAATATTTAAAATATTTAATTATATGTGAAATGGGAATTTAAAGAAATAATGATAGTTTATGGATTTTGAAGAACTTTTACTTTATTAAATATTCAAATTTAAAGCAATAGGATAATTAATTTAAATAAACTATAAAATTTATTTAATTAATTAAGAGGAAAAATGAAACATGATAATAATTAAATAAACTTATTTATTTAATTATAATAAAAGAATTAGAAAATGAACAATATAAATAAATAATTAAATTTATTTATATGTAGACGGAATTAGAAGATTAATTAAATAACTTGTATTTAATTAATTACCAAACTTAATATGATGTGACCATTTTTAGATCTATACATTTTGCCCCTCTTTGAAGTGATGTGTTTTACGCATTGCTTCAAAGAAAAATTCAGATAAAGAAAAATTTCCCCTAACTTTGGAAAATTGATCAATGATGTTGTATGCCCCCTCAAGAGATAAATCGCGTGTTTGAAGTTTCGTTGAAGTTTTTGATGATGCGTGAAGATTTACAATGATTTGATGCAGTTTTATCAATTTATCTCCCGAAATAGTGCTCAACTTGGTGAAAACTAAAAATAACATCACCTTAATTACCCCCTTAAAAGGTGAAAAAGGTAAAAAGTCATTGTCATTTTTACTATTGCATTTTGGTGATTGGAGAGCTCTAAGAGACTCCAAACGAGATGGCGATCCAATATGAGAGACACGGATTTGAGAGGGTGCATTGACATTAGAGACTGGCTAATTATGGACCCCTGGTAAGATTTTTAAACCACTCTTGTGAATTTTTTCCAGAATTTCGTACACATTTTGATTTTTTTTGAATTTTATCTTGTTGTTTTAGCACATACATTTGAGTTTTAGCACATGTGATCTTTATTGTAGTGCATAGATTATTTATTTTAGCACATTCAAAGTAGCACATTTAGGTCATAGAATAGCACATACGCATGATAAAGTAGTGCATAGGTTAATATAGTGCATAGATTAATATAGTGCATAATTAAATAAAATAGTGCATATATTAGGGGCTTTATCGCATAAATTAGTTGAGCGCATAGGTCCAATATTTTAGTGCATCCACTGGATAGATTAGCGCATTTGGTGAAATCATGCATTGATTGTTTGTATTAGCACATCCATGGATCTTTTAGTGCATTTGTTGAATTAGCGCATAGAATGTCTATTTTAGCGCATCCATGGTATTTTTGATGATTTTGATTGTTTGAGTTGCAGATTCCTGATTTTGATGATTATTTCAAGAATAATTGTGATTGCTTGATGTTGTTGCTATATTAGACAACTAATTTTATAAAATTGATTAGCATCAAGGATAGCGGATCTGATTTTTGTGATGATTTGATAAACTTGTCCTTATGTTGAAATTAAAAATAAATAGTAAAATGATTGATCTAATGCTGATTTGTAGATAGATTTGTCTTCATGCTTGATGAAAAAAAATAGTATGATGAGCTGACCTAATTTCATGTATGAATTTGATAAATTTTCTTTCAAGAATGAAAAAAAATAGCAATGATGAGCTAATCTATTTTTTGTAGATAAATTTGTCTTCATGTTTTATGAAAAACAAATAGTAAAATGATGATATTAATGATGTGATTGCATTTGATTTTTCTGATTGCATGATATGATTTCACGCATGAGTTACTTTCCTACTAAACTGATTAAGTCACCATGATATTGCAATCTGATTGATTTATATTAATATGATGTATAGGAGGATTTTAAGATCCTCCAAGTCAGAGAAAGATTTACCAGGACTTGGGAGATGATACCTAGATTATCACAGCCTAAAATTGCAGTGATTTCTAGATGTGGGTTGGGCTCATTGCTTAGGATCCCTTAGTATAGGATCAATAGGGGGTTACTGACAACCTTAGCTGAGCAATGGCACAGTGAGCATACTACCTTCCATTTTACCACTGGTGAGATCATAGTGACTCTTGAGGATGTTAGGGATCACTGTGATAGGCGATATTATGGTCTATGACCACAAGGAGGTTGGTGGGACCCATGTCTTATGGAGAGTTTTCTAGGATTCAAGAATTTGTGGATATGAGATCCCATGGAGAGAGATGGTTGAGAGTTATGCCCCACTCCCCTCAGTATTGACCAGATTCATTGGTGGCTTTTTGTGTCTTGACCATAGGTCGAAGGGACTATCGGTAGGATGGGGTCGTATCCTAGAGAAGATGATCCTATAGAAGATGAGGTATGCATGGGGTTCATGCATGTTGGCCCACCTATACCATGATTTGCATCAGGTGGTATATATAGGGGGGAGAGCATATCTTATGAAGTTACCCTTCTACAAATCTGGGTGTGGGAACACATTGCTATTACCCACCCCTTTGTAGGGAGAGACAGTCCTATTGGACACCCATATGTTTATTCCTATGTAGGTCCACTTGTCCAACCTAAGTTGGGAAAGTTGGAGTACTGGAGGAGAGTTTTGGATGACATGGATATTGTTATCTATAGGCCTTATGTAGACTATGAGACTTGGGTAGATTGTGAGGCCTAGAATGAGGATGACATTGAGCTACCTTACTGTGGCCTATCTAGATATATGATTGGGAGGACCCCTTTCATCATAGAGATATTTTTGGTTATGCAGGTGTTGAGGTAGTTTGGGAGAGTGCAGGTGATTTTGCAAGGGGTTGCCCATTATGCCAGGTAGAGGGAGGATGTTGTAGAGTGGGGCCCATTTATTCCTTATGAGACAACGAGGGTAGAGTATCTAGGATTACATCTAGAGATCTAGGACTATAAACCAGATATTGCAGATGCACATATGATAGAGGAGTATGCTCAGTACTTCCATACACACCCTTTTATGAGGTTGATGAGTCCCAATGATCCTACTCCATTACTTGATGGACCAACATTGTAGCATGTGCAGAGACAACAAAGATGAGGCACAAGCAAAGAAACCCATTGGAGGGGGTGAGGATGTTGGTGGAGATGATGAGGATGATGATAGTGATGATGGGGATGATGGGGATGAGGGGAGGAGGCCTCCCATTTTGTATTTTTTGATTGTGAGGAGACAATGGACTATGAGGACAAAAAAGAAGCCATCAGCAGGTTTGTCTCATATTATGATCATGGCTCCCTCCCGAAAGTAGCAGAGCCAAATAGATAGTTTACAAACATAGGTGCAGGCTCTCTAGAGCCAATTAGCACAAGCTTAGATGTTTATTACACAATTGCAAACATAGATGGCACAACCACCACCCCTAGACCCACAAGTAGCTTAGTTGATTGCTAAGTGGGACAGTTTGAGACAACGTCACCAACAGGCAGAGGGTATTGCAGAGAGGCTCTTGAGATCTGTGAAGGGCACTTTCATTGGAGAGGTTGTTGCAAAGGGGTTGGAGATTGCTTGTGAGGTAGAGTACTATCAAATGAGGTATTATGAGGTAGTTCCTCTTGAGTAGAAGATACCATTCACCCAGTCAGGTAGCAGGTCATGTACCCACTCCAGGACTCATTCTAGGAGTGTGACCAGAGGTGTACTACAGTCAGGTAGATGGGATACAAGTGATATAGGTGGTAGGGATCCAACCAGACCAACTCCTTCTGGAGGCAGCAACATCCATAGTCCCAATGTTGATGCTCCCCATTGATGGTTTGTATACATTCATTTTTGTCACATTTTATGTATATCTCTCTTGACATTTGATATCATTGTACATTTGGACATTGATTTGATGAGATCATATGATATGCAATGGTTATTTCAGATCCTATATGCACATGTCTTATATTATTCTATGATGGATGCTCATGTATGCATTTCTATTTCTATATGTTATGTTGTTTATGATTATACCATGATGATGCATGTTTATGGGTAATGATCTTTACAAATGGATATATCTCATGACGATGGCTATGCATAATGATATGATGATGATGATGATTATGATGTGATGACCTATATATGAATCCTATATATATGTTATGATGATGGTTATGCAAAATATGTTATGATGGTTATGATCCACTCTATTGATGAATGATGCTAATGATATGTGAATGATTTTATGATTTTTAAAGATTACGAATGCAAAAATGTTGTGATGAAATGAATACAATGGATGCATTTTATTTTATTTTTATTGTCCAATGTATGGTTATGTATAATGATGCAATGATGTTGATGTGTGAAAATGATAATGAATGGAAATGAATGAATGAGTTGAAAATGATAAGTAATGATAATATGAAACTAGATGATTATGAAAGTGAATGATAATGAATGAATGATAAAAATGACATGAAAATGATACTAAAAATAATATGAAAACGATGATGAAAATAAAGTGATATGATAATGATACTGAAAATGATATGAAAAATGAATGAAAATGATGATGAAATAAAGTGATATGATAATGATAATGAAAATGAATGATAAATGAATGATAAATGAAAGTGAATGATAAATGAACAAGTATGATAATGAATGATATGATAATGAATGAAAATGATAATGATAATAAAAATGAATGATATGATAATGAAATAATTTGATAATGATAACAAATAATATGAATGAATATGAACGATGATATGAATGATGTGAAAATGATCATGAAAATGATATATAATGAGGATAAAAATGATATGAAAATGAATAATATGATAACAATAATGAAAATGAATAATATGATAACAATAATGAAGATGAATGATAATGAATATAATAATGAAAATGATGACATGAAAATAATAATGAAAATGATGATGAAAATAAAATGATATGATAATGATAATGAAAATGAATGATAGATGAAAGTGAATGATAGATGAAAGTGAATGATAAATGATAATGGAAATGAAAATGATATATGAATCATATGAAAGTGAAAGATGATAATGATAATGATTTTAGCCAATGTCAAAATGTACTAAATCGTTGTTCAAAAGAGATATTGTTTTTGATATCTTGTCAACCTCTAAAATCCATTATGCAAGTGCAAAATGAATGCAATATATACTAATCATGCAAAATGAACTATACAATGTTGTCATTTTGTGAACCAAATTTATGCTTGTTTATCATCATTGAGATTTTTAAATGTTGGAAGTTAGTACAAGCATCATAGGGTATATCCGTACCGATGATGTCCTGAGACCAACTTTCATGATTTTTGATATAGCAAGTTAATACAAGCATCTAGGTATAATTGAACTGAGATGTCCTAAATATTTCTTGCATAAATAGACAAAAGTTAATCATTTTCCTATGCAGATTCTGAAATGTCATAAATGATACTTTTGTAAACCATGTCTCACGACAAATTTGCACAATAATAATGATTAACTTGTAGACAACAAAAAAAGAAAAATCATACTCCTTCCTTGTTACTCTAGTTCAGTACATCATTGAGCCACTCCAGAGATATGATGTCATAAAATTTCAAAACAACAATTCAACTTATGCTTTAAGTGTTCCAATCATTTTATTCAAATTTAGATCATCCAGTTTGTTCTAGTTTCATTATGTGATATGCCTCATAGTTGTTTTGACCATGCATGATTGTATATTCAATGTTGATCTGTTATTCAGATATTTGACGCATTTTGCT
The DNA here is from genome assembly GCA_007115665.2 of Sequoiadendron giganteum. Lineage (NCBI taxonomy): Eukaryota > Viridiplantae > Streptophyta > Pinopsida > Cupressales > Cupressaceae > Sequoiadendron > Sequoiadendron giganteum. Next base: position 439,642,173 of record CM021103.1, on the reverse strand, counting down.
ATTTGTCTGGTGAAAAACCCAAAATTTGATTTCCCCCAACGAGTTTATAGTTTGGCTCTAGTTTAGACACAACCTAATGCTATGAATATAAACAATGATCACCAAGCCATGATGAAGTCCTGTTACCTCTAGTGGATGTTGTTCTCATGATGTGGATATGATGGAAAGAGATGGATTTGATGCTGATAAAAATGGCTATGTACAAATGATGCAAGATGTAAATTAATAGATGGAAGAGCCAACTAGTTCACAAATAGCGTCTGATTTCTAGGTTTTCACCATTTATTTTTATTGCACTTTTTCACATTTTTTGAATTTTTTTTTGTATGTCCAAAAGGATGCCTATTTGCCAGGCTTTCATCCCGATGACAATTTTTTTCAGACCTTTTCTACTATTTTTGGATTTTTTCAAGACATTTTATGCTATTTTTGGATGTTTTCATAACATTTTCTCCTATTCTTGCTTAGACATAGAACTTCTTAAGATGAATGCTATTTTTCAAGTCTTCAAATAGGTCCCCTTCAGGTGTAGATAACTGATACGCTCCAGAACCATATGCTGCAATGATGACAAATGGACCCAACCAATTTGGTTTTAACTTTCCTTTCTTCTCTTGATCTTGTTGGTTGCAAGGATTTTCCTTCAGAATCAAATCACCTACTTAAAATGTTCATGGTTTGACTCTATGATTGTAGTTGTGAGACATGACTTGTTGATAAACCTTTAAGTGATCAGCTGTAAGTTGTTGTCTCTCATCTAGCAGTTCTAGTTCTTGCAGTTTGGAAACTCTATAGTCTTCATCAGTTATGAGTCCCTTCAGTGAGACTCTAAGTGAGGGTATCTCAACTTCTAATGGCAAGATTTCTTCTACTGCATAAACCAAAGCATATGGGGTGGCTCCTATTGGTGTGTGAATGCTAGTTCTATAGGCCCACAAAGTGGGATTTAACTGAACATGCCAATCACGACCAACATCATTTACTGTCTTCTTCAGGATCTTCATGATTGTTTTATTTGAAGCCTCTACTTGGCCTTTACCTATGGATAATAAGGTGTAGAGAACTTGTGTTGGATATGGAATCTTTCAAAAATTTCATCAACATCCTAATTCTTAAAAGGTCTCCCATTATTAGTGATAATGGAGCTAGGAATACCATACTGATATATGATGTAATCCAAGATGAAGGATGAAATTTGCTTGTTGGTTACTCTGGTCAAGGGAACAACTTCAATCCACTTGGTAAAATATTCAGTTGTCATGATTATAAACTTGTGCCCATTTGATGAAGAGGGGTGGATTTTTCCAACCAGATCTAGTCCCCACTGAGAAAAGGGCCATGTTGTACTGAAAGGCTAGAGCTCTTGAGAAGGAGCATGAATAAGGTTTCCATGTATCTGACACTTTGGAAATTTATTTACAAAGGTGAAGGATTCCCTTTCCATAGTTGGCCAATAATAACCCATCCTAACAAGTTTCTTAGCTAAGGTCAACCCACTTGAATGAGCTCCACAAATACCACCATGAACCTCTTGTAAGGCCTTTTCAGATTCATCACATTCAAGACATCTAAGGAGGGTATCATCAAGACCATGTTGGTAAAGTGTGTTAGCAATTAAGGTATAGTGAGGAGATTGGTGTATAAAATTTCTCTTTAGATTTTGGAACAAATTCGAGGGTAAGATATTATCCTTCAAGTAGGTATAGATTTTTCCATATAAAGGGGAATCAAAACCAACTAGATGATAGATGATTTGGGTCTCAAGATTATCATAGGTAGGGGAAAACAATTGTTCCACTAGGAATTCATATCGAGTTTTATTTTTTGATAGTTGTCATAGTGAAGCAATTGTAGCCATGGCATTTTTAGCTTTGTTAATCTATAGAATATGTGTGAACTTAATATCAGAAAAATACTTCTTAAAATAATCAACCATGTTCTTCTAAGGAATTAACTTGTCATCCTTAGTTTGATAATCATCATTGATTTGGTTAATGACAAGTTGTGAATCGCCATAGACTTGTAGCTCTATGATCCTCCATTCTAATGCTACTCTCATTCGAATAAATCGTGCTTCATATTCGGCTATTTTATTGGTGCAAGGAAAAATTAATTGATAAGTCTGTGGAATAGTATGTCCCTCAGGTGTGAAAAAAATAATTCTTGTCCCTAAGCCATGTTGTGTATAGTGTTGAGAAATTATGTCTCAACTTCCAGCTTGAAGTCCTCGTTTTCATGCCTTGGTGATTTTGTGTTGTGTGCAAAGTTCTGGCGGAGGTGGAACCAGGATGGAACTTGGCATTGTTCTGTTTGCCTAAGTTCCATGTTTCGGTTCTCGTTCCTGCTTTGACTCCGCTTCCTACTGTCTGTTGATTCTCACTTCGTAGGTCTGGCGGAGGCAGAACTAGTTTTGGAATTTGGCAATGTCCATTTGTCATGTTCCTGTTTCGGTTTCTGTTTCGACTCCAGGTCCGACTCCTACTTTTGTGATCTGGTTCTTCTGGATGTTTGGATTCTCTTTGGGGTGTTTTCCTCCACCTTGTCCTGGTTCTGGATTGTTATTTCTTACAGTTGGCGGAGGCGGAACTGGAACCGGATTGGTTCCTGATCTTGGACTTTTGGTAAAGTCCTGTTTCTGTTCCTATTCCATCCCCAACTCTGTCTCCGGTCTTTTTTGTGTTCCCGTCTTGGTTTGACCCCGGGTTGAATTTACCCGGTCAGAACTATTTCCAATAAGTTTCCCTTTGCTGTGGGCAGACGTAGAACCGAAATGGTTCCTGAACCTGAAATTTTGGTAGGGTCATGTTTCGACTCTAGTTCCGTCTCCGACTCCGACTCCAACTTTGACAGTGTGTATTTTTGGTGGAGTCCTATTTCGACTCCTGTTCTGACTCTGGCTCTGGCAGTGTTAGAAATGACTTGAAGTCTTGGTCGCACCCGATGTCTGTTTGACCGTTTTGGTTGCTATGTCAGCTGCGATTGATGATGGGTCTTAGATGCGTGGCACCTAGTTGAATAGTGATTGGATGGATACCAAGATAGTTATTGTGGCAATTGTATTTGTCAATGAAGGGTGGCGAGCTCAACCGTTTTGAGTAATGGATTTGAATGCAAAGTCGGCTCGTTGCAGGAAATCTGTCAGATCTAACCAGTTGCGTGATTTGAGGATGGACTTCATTGCTCTTCTGAGTCGGTTACATATGGATGAGAGATGTGTTATTTCTCATGAGTTAGAAAAGTCAAGAGTAGAGTCGTAAGTTGCAGAGCAAGTTTGAAGTTGCAAGCTGAAGAACAGAAGGACGTGAGTTCTTGAGGAGGGTTTTGAACTGTATGTTGTAAAAACATTGTAATAGTGAATCTGAAACTCTCTAGGTGATTGTGAGCTGAACAAAGAAGTCTGGATATTGTATGTAATCAATTCATTACTGTAATATAATAGATTTGACTTTGTGTGGTGGGTTTTTTACCTGAAAAGGTTTTCCCACGTAAATACTGTGTCATCTTTGTTTGCTTATCTTTTTGGTTTCTCATTGCCATGGTTGTATGCATCTCTATAAGTTTTTGAAACTGTTAGTTTTTCATTTTTGCTTCTCTCCCCTAAAGTAAAGGTGTTAAGGGAATGTATTCCGCACTGTTGGGTCAGTAGATCCGCATTCTTTTCCCTTCAAAGTGGTATCAAAGCTTGGCCAGTTCGTGTTATCCTTGTTAGGGAAAATTAGTTTTTTGCACTAATACTGTTTCAATGGGAGACTTGCATTGTTAAACTTGTTTCTATTATGAGATGGAAAGTACATCTGGTAGAATAGATATTGAGAAGTTTAATGGCAGCAACTTTGAGTTATGGAAAGTCAAGATAGAAGACTTGCTTGTGGATAGAGACCTCTAGATTGCAGTGTCTTAAACTAAGCCACAAACTATGACCCAAGAAGCTTGGGATCTTGTTGATAGAAAAGCAAGAGGATTGATAAGACCGAGTCTAGCCGATTCTGTGCTCCTGAATGTTCATGAGGAAACATCTGCAACTGCTTTATGGAAGAAGCTTGGTGATATTTACCAAGGAAAGTCCCTGGTAAATAAGTTGTTCCTGAGAATGAAGTTGTACTCCTTGAAGATGGATGAAGGTGCATCTGTTGCAGACCATCCGAACTCATTTAATATGATTGTTACTCAGCTGGCATTTGTAGGTGTAAAGATTGAGGAGGAGGATCATTGCATGCTCCTGTTGTATTCATTACCTGATAGCTAGGATCATCTTATGATGGCTATTGGAAGCACAACCACTTCTTTCAAGACTGATGATGTGGTTGCTTTGCTTCTGTCTGAAGAAATGTGAAGGAAATCTTCTAAGATGGCCAAAGAATCTCTTTCTGTTTGAGGTAGAACAAAGGAGAAAGGCAAGAAGAGAGACAACAAGTCAAAATCCAAGTCTAAAGGGAGATCAAAGTCTCCTGGTAAAAAGTTCAAGGTAAAGTGTTGGAACTGTGGGCAACCGGGTCATATCAGGAAGGACTGCAAGGAGAAGAAGAAGAATGCTTCTGACAATGAATCTTCTCAAAGTGATGCAGATGCCTTCATTGCAGCAGCCTTGACAACTCAAGCATCTGATGATGTCTGGTTGGTTGACTCAGACGCATATTTTCACATGACATCCAATAGAGATTGGTTCTCAAAGTATGAGAAGTATGATGGTGGAAAGGTATACTTGGCAAGTGATTCAACGCTGGAGATTGTTGGCAGAGGAAGGGTCAGAATTTAGTTTCCTAACTGGAGAGTCAAAGGAATTGGTGGTGTTCTTCACATCCCAAGTTTGGCTCGAAATATTCTTTCTGTTAGTAAGTTAAATGATGCTGGTGTAGAAGTTTCTTTTTCTAGTAAGGGATGTAAAATGGCTAGAAGTGCAATGGTGTTAGCTAAGGGTGTTCGTACTGAAACTCTGTACAAGCTAGATGCACGATCTATTCTTTGTAATAGTGCCTCTGTAAAGTCATGTAATTTTGCACCTATAGAGAAAGATGAAGACTCTTCACTATTTGCAAATGCTTTGGAGGTAAAACTCCCAACAGAGAAGACTATGTTGTGGCATCATAGACTTGGTCACATAGGTGAGAAAGGTTTAAAAACCTTGAAGAACAAAAACCTTGTAGAAGGGCTTGATGATTGTAATCTTGAGTTCGATTTCTGTGAACATTGTATCTATGGAAAGCAACACCGTGTTTCTTTTTCCTCCAGTCCTCACAAATCTTCTGGTATACTAGATTATGTTCATTCTGATGTGTTTGGTCTAGTTAATGTTCCTTCATTATCAAAGTCTAGATATTATGTTTCTTTTATTGATGACTGTTCGAGAAGGGCATTTGTATACTTTCTTAAAAGTAAATCAGAAGTGTTCAATCGGTTTAAAGAGTTCAAATCTTTGGTAGAAAATCAGATTGGAAGGAAAATAAAGTGTTTAAGGATAGACAATGGAGGTGAGTTTTGTTCTGCAGATTTTGAAAGGTACTGCATTGATCATGGAATTAAAAGGCATAAGACAACCCCCTACACACCACAACAAAATGGAGTTGCTGAAAGGTTGAATAGGACATTGATGGAAAAGGCAAGGAGTATGCTGAGTGGTGCTGGTCTGGAGCAGAAGTTCAAGGCTGAGGCTATTGCTACAACATGTTATTTGATAAATAGATCTCCTTGTTCAGCTCTTGTTGACATGACACCTTTGGAAGCATGGTCAGGTAAGAAACCCTCATTAAGGCATGTTCGGGTATTTGGCTGTGAGGCATATGTTCATGTGCCAAATGAAAAGAGATCAAAGTTGGATAACAAGGCTGTGAAATGTATTCTCATCGGCTATGGAGTTGGTGTGAAAGGATACAAGCTTTGGAACCCTGTTACTGAGAAGGTTTTGTATAGCAGAAGCATGATATTTTGTGAGTTGAAACCTTTAGCAAGTGATCAACAACTTGAGACAAATCAGAGTGATAAGAAGAAGGATGCAATTGAGATTCCCCAAACTCTAGAAAGGGAAGAGCTTCATGGTGTACCTGAGATTGAGGAGAGCTCAAGTAGCTCTAGAAGTTCTAATGATGAAGAACAACCTCAGCCTCTAAGAAGATCTACATGAGAAAGAAGGCAACCAGAAAGGTATGGTTTCTCTATGTTAGATTCAAATTGTGCTTATGCCTTAATTACTAGCACTGATGAGCCTAGGACTGTGAAAGAAGCAATCAGCATGGCTGATTCAAAGTCTTGGCTGGAAGCCATGAATGAGGAGATGGATTCCTTGAAAAAGAATGATACCTGGAAGTTGGTACCACTACCAAAAGGGAAAAAGCCTATTGGCTGCAAGTGGATATTCAAAAGGAAGATAGGCCTTGATGGCAGTGTGGAGAAGTATAAGGCACGACTGGTTGCAAAGGGATTTTCCCAAGTTGAAGGAATTGATTATGGAGAGATCTTTTCCCCTGTAGCAAAGCTGGCATCCATCAGATTTTTATTGTCATTGGCAGCTGTGTATGACTATGAAATTGAGTAGATGGATGTGAAGATAGCGTTTCTCCATGGTGAGTTGGAAGAAGATATCTTCATGTCCTAGCCTGAGCATTTTGTTGATAGAGGTAAACAAAATCTGGTTTGCAAGTTAAATAAATCTCTCTATGGTCTAAAGCAATCTCCTAGAATGTGGTACCAAAAATTTGACACATTTGAGTTGTCAATTGGGTTTGTTAGATCAAAATCTGATTATTACATTTATTATAAATGTGAGAATGATTGTGTGCTTGTTATTACTCTATATATGGATGACATGTTATTCATTGGTAATAGCAAGGCTATGATTTCTAACCTTAAAACTTAGTTGTCTACTAAGTTCGAAATGAAAGATCTTGGAGCAGCAAGGTACATTCTTGGGATGGAGATAACCAGGGATAGAACAAGCAGAAAGCTTTGGCTCAATCAGAGTAAGTATGTGAAAACCGTTCTAGAGAGGTTCAGCATAATTGATTGCAAGCAACTAGTTGTTCCAATCATGCAAGGATTGAAACTATCTACTGAAGATTGTCCAAATTCTGCTACTGAGATGGAGGACATGACCAATGCACCTTATGCAAGTGTAGTAGGCAGTTTGATGTATGTTATGGTTTGCACAAGACCAGACATTGCCCAAGCATTGGGAGTTCTAATCCATTTTATGGAAAATCCAAGGAGATCACATTGGGATGCTGTAAAGAGAGTGGTCAGGTATTTGAAGGGTACTTCAGATTATGCTTTGTGTTACCATGGCAATATGGTTGCATCACAAAGGGCTCTTTGCATTCAGGGATATGTTGACTTTGATTGGGTAGGGGACATTGACAGCAGGAGATCCACCAATGGATACACTTTCATGCTTAATGGTGGAGCAATCAATTGGATGAGCAAGCAAAAAGCTGTAGTTGCTTTATCCATGACAAAGGCAGAGTACATGGCAGCAACTCATGCTTGCAAGGAGGCAGTGTGGCTGAGGCGTTTGTGTTCAGACATTGGATTTAATGTTGTGCAGATTTCAATCTCTTGTGATAGTCAAAGTGCCATTGTTTGGCAAAGAATCCAACCTTCCATGCCAGGGCCAAGCACATAGATGTGCAATATCACTTCGTGAGGGATATGGTTGAAGATGGAAAGGTTAGTATGGATAAGGTTGACACCTTGAAGAATATTATAGATGCCTTGACAAAGCCGGTTAGCATAGACAAGTTCAAATGGTGCAAAAAATTGATGGGCCTTGGGGCCTATGATAGACAGTAAGGTTTGATGTTTTGAGGAAGTTGGAAGTATTCACCAAGTGGGAGATTGTTGAGAAATTATGTCTCAACTTCTAGCTTGAAGTCCTCATTTTCATGCCTTGGTGATTTTGTGTTGTGTGCAAAATTCTAGCGGAGGCGAAACCGGGATGGAACTTGGCATTGTTCTGTTTGCCTAAGTTATGGGTTTTGGTTCTCATTCCTGCTCTAACCCCACTTCCTACCATCTTTTGTTTCTCACTTCGTAGATTCTGGCAGAGGCGGAACCAATTTTGGAATTTGGCAATGTCTGTTTACCATGTTCCTATTTCAATTTTTGTTCTGAATCTGAGTCCGACTCCTACTTTTGTGATCTAGTTCCTCTGGATGTTTGGATTCTCCTGGGGGTGTTTTCCTCTGCCTTGTCCTGGTTCTGGATTGTTGTTTCTTCAAGTTGGCGGAGGCGAAACCAAAACCAGATTGGTTCCTGATCTTGGACTTTTTTGGTGAAGTCTTGTTTTTTGTTCCTATTCTGACTCTGACTCTGACTCCAGTCTTTTGGGTTCCCATCTTGGTTTGACCCCGGGTTGACTTACCCCGGTCAAAACTATTTCTGATGAGTTCCTCTTTGTCATGGGAAGACACGGAACCAAATTGGTTCTTGAACCTATAATTTCGGTGGAGTCATGTTTCGACTCTAATTCCGTCTTCGACTCTGACTCCTGCAATATGTATTTTCGGTGGAAGTCCTGTTTCGACTCCTGTTCCGACTCCGGCTCTGGCAGTGTTAGAAATGACTTGAATTCTTGGTCATGCCTGATGTCTGTTTGACCATTTTGGTTGCTCTATCAGCTCTGATTGCTGATCCATCTTGGACACATGGCACCTAGTTGAATAGTGATTGGATGGATACCAAGATAGTTATTGTGGAAGTTGCATTTGTCAATGAAGGGTGGCGAGCTCAACCGTTTTGAGTAATGGCTTTGAATGCAAAGTCGGCTCGTTGCAGGAAATCTGTCAGATTCGACCAGTTGCGTGATTTGAGGATGGACTTCATTGCTCTTCTAATTCGGTTACATATGGATGAGAGATGTGTTATTTCTTATAAGTTAGGCAAGTCAAGAGTTGAGTCGTAAGTTGCAGAGCAAGTTTGAAGTTGCGAGCTGAAGAACAAAAGGACATGTGTTCTTGAGGAGGGTTTTGAACTATATGTTGTAAAAACATTGTAATAGTGAATCCAAAACTCTCTGGGTGATTGTGAGCTAAACTAAGAAGTCTGGTTATTGTATGTAATCGATTCATTACTGTAATACAATAGATTTGACTTTGTGTGGTGGGTATTTTACCTAAAAGGGTTTTCCCATGTAAATATTATGTCATCTTTGTTTGCTTATCTTTCTATTTTCTCATTGCCATGGTTGTATGCATCTCTATAAGTTTTTGAAACTGTTAGTTTTTCATTTTTTCTTCTCTCCCCTAAAGTAAAGGTGTTAAGGGAATGTATTCCGCACTATTGGGTCAGTAGATCCACATTCTTTTCTCTTCATGAAGGGTGAACTGAGATAGTAGCATCAACTTATGCCAGGTGATAGTTCCTATAAGGCTCATAGATCTGATTCTAGATCTACTTTCTGACTCTACACTTTTCTCTTCCCTATTCTACTCTTTTATGTTCTTCACATAACCTATGATCAAATTCACACTACTACATTGCTAGATATTGAAAATTTCAATTCTACACATACACACCCTTTTGTTCACATATCCTCTTATTTTTAAATTACAAGAACAACCTCTTATATATATCTACAATCAAGGATTCATTCATCCACCAGTCGGCTTTAAAAAATATTAAGTTAATTTTAACTTGTCGGTTAGATCCACCACTAAATATTTATGTGCATCCTCAAAATTCGGTGAGGAAAAAGAGAGGACCCAAATAAAACTTAATCAAACATGACTTATAATTAATTACATATTATACATCTTTGATTTCTATCCTTGTCGGGTCAGCCTTCTATCATAGATAATCAAAAAATTAGTGCACCATATCTCCTAGATCACTTACCAGTGAGTGCATACCAAAACCAATATACTACAAACATCAATAGACCTTCCTCAGATATCCACAACCCAAAATATATGTCTGATAAGGTGTTTAGATCAAATTTTATACCTGTTAACTGGATGCCCTGTTCTTTACTTTGTTCTGCTGGTGGGAACCAAAACTATACTTAATTTGCATGAAGTGGGTTTCCATCAATGACAACACTTGCAAAATAATCTCCCCCTTTGGCATTGATGGAAACACTTAGTGAAAAATAACTAAGTGTCAGAATTATTTTAGGTACATTTCCAAACTGTTTGGTTCATTTTCACCCCCTAAGATTTATAAGGAATTTTTCAATACATTCTCTCCTCCTTTGACATCAATGACAAATAATGGATGTCATATGCAAAAAAAAAGATAAAAAGTGACAAAACATGTGTTCAAGATCTTGAAGGCTTAAAAATTCAACACATATATGCTTCCTTTGATCAAAATTGAAAAAACTTGAAGACAATTAACTGCTAACTTTAGAAGATTATCTTATTGTTTTTCTTCACTTCTAGAAGAAACTTATTCCAAACATCAACTCTTATTCCAATAATAATGATCAAACTATTGTTCTTGGAAGTCCTGTTAATGATCTCAATGAGAGATTTAGGAATGATAATTTCTTCTTCTAGTTTCTCACCATTCTTCGGTATTTCCATCATCCGCTCCAACCTGCATTCAATTAGATCCTTTACATTCCAAAGAGTATCCACAAGAACATTCTTGGAGAGTTGAATTTTTGTTTGTTCTGACTGTAAGTCCCATATTGTTTTCCTGATAATTCCATCTAGATCTTGAGATATGTCAAAGCTTTTGTCAATGTCATTCAATTATGCTTCAATTTGATCCAACTTTTCCTTGTAACTACTAACTGCATGGGGCCAACATATGCAATAGTTGTATATTCCTATGGCTGAGTTAATGCATAGCCTGAAATCATTCATTTTCTTTTTCAGCTTGAAAAGGGATAATTTGAATTGTTCCTTTACGTGAGAGACAACTTCACCTTCTTATTTGCCTTTGTCCTCATATCTCATTGATTCTTTGATGCACTCAATCATCTCTTCAGGTAGAATTTCCTTCAAAATTTCCAATCTTATCTGACAGTGCTCAACATGAGCATTAGAACTTCCAAAATCAAGTATTTATCATATGATGGTCTGACCGACCATAACCTTGCAATTTTCTGCATGCCACCTACATCTTTGATAAGCTATTGTAGCTTTTATTTTTTTAGATCTTCTTCTTCCTCACTACCTTTTTCTTGACTAGATTCATTTTCCAATGGATTCTTAGGTTCTTCATCAAATTCTTTGTTCGGAATATCCATAATTTGCTTTCCTTTTCCCTCAATCCTGAGAAATTTTCTTTTTGGAGGGCTAAATTCAATAATTTCTTGTTCTCTTTTTTGTCCTCTATTAGTGCTACCAGAAGAGGAAACAACTTCCATTGATCTTACCAAAGGGGAAATATTGTCTAATCCACACTTTACCAGCACATTCTTACAAAAAAATTCAAATTCCAAATCCCAGTTTGTCAAGCTCTTAGAATAAGAGTATATCTAATTGCATACTAGTTTGTTTGATTTCCATATTACATTGTCAATTTTTGGCAACCAATTCAAGAAATGCATTACCAAACATATAATTAAAGTGCCAAACCTAAATGGATAGCCTGACTCCTTTTTCAATTGAACATTCTCCATGATTTTATCCTTTAACAACCCACATAGGTCAAATTCCTAACCATCAATTATCATTTTGTGAGCAATGTATACTGTGCCAGCCGATGTAGCTCCTTCTCAATTTCTATAGAAGATTTTATATGTTATTCTATGTGAAATTTACTTCATAACATGATTCTTTATTTTTGCAATTATTAGAGCTCTGTGATCTCAAATTATTCTAGTTAGGGTTTCGACCTCTTTGTTCTAGATAGATTACTTCCTAGGAACATCTCTGACTTTGCAAAATCCAGTTAAGTTCTCAATTGCCTCTTTTGAAATGATGTATTGTTTGTCCAAAGTTAAAACATTACCATGTAATCTACTTAATATGAATTTCATGAATTCCGCATTCTCAAAGTACGAAAACTCACTCCACATATCTAAATTTCCATGCTTGGCTTCACTCAATTGCTTTAATTCATCAGGGAGCAACAAGTTCCTCATAGACCTAATATTTTCACTATTATATTCATCTATAGTGATCGAGCCTTTAATTTGTTCCATTTTTACTTTTCGTGTTTATGATTCCCAACCACACACTAAATTGTATGAAGAATTTTAGAATGATTTGAAATACCTGATAGATTTCAATATTTTCCAATGAAATCGAGTTTATTGCTTTGTAATCTGCCTATCGAGTGCTATCCTTCTTTTTGACAATGCAAAGTGACAAATGTTGGCAACAACTTGAATTTTATAGCTCACACATGTGCAATAAATACATTTCCCCTATGTTTTTTGGAGTCTTTGTTTTCCTAAACGATGACAAAAAAATATTTTGCAGATCTATGAATTGTCCAAGTTATTTTTGCTAAAGTTATCCAAAACTTTTGTACACCATCATTTCATTTTCTTGACTGATCTTTGTGTTTCGGTACCATCCATAGATAGGGGAGGAAAGATTTTCTTATAAAACTCCCCCTAGGCCAGTGGCCTGAAATCAATTACTGAAAGAGTTACCAAAAGCAGGTTTCGGTACTGAACCATTTCCAGTATCAGAATCATTTTTCCTTAACCATGTTCTCTTCATTTGATCTCTGATTTCATTTGTAGTTACCTTTTTTTTCCCTTTCTCATTCTTCTCTATATTGTTTCCTCTATATACCGGACCTCTTCTGTCTACATTTTTATTTCTGCAGAATCTTGCAATATGACCATACTTGTTGTAGTTGTAGCACACAATGTTTCCTTTTTCTAAACAATCATTCCAATGAATTCTTCTAGATCTTCATTGATTAGCAATATTCCCAAATTTACCAAATGTAAAGCATTCAACATTTCTTCTATCAATAGAGTGACTTGACATATTTCTGCATTCAATTGATTTATGACCAAGTTTTTTAAAATTGAAACACTGACCATAAAATGATGAAACTTTTGACCTCAAATTATTTCTACACTGATCTACCATATGACCAAACTTATTATAGGAAAAAAATAACCCATTAAAATTTTGTACGTTAGGTTGTCTTACCGGATACCTTCCATTTTTGTTTTGTATAAAATTATTTTGTCCTGATCTGGAAATTTCTCCCTTTTCATATCCAAGGCCTTTCTTATCATTTCCACTTTTTTGTCCGTGATTCAGCTCATCAAGATTTATTGAAATAATCTTAAACTTTTCTTTGTATTCATTTGCAATGACAAGATCATTCGTAAGAGTAGTAATCTTCTTACCAAGTTCTTCACTATTTATGGTTCTTTGTAATTGACTTTCCAACTAAATGAATTCTTCATTTATTCTACTGCATTCATTAGATTTCTCTTTCAGGATCTGAGCAAGATTTTCCTCATTTTTCTTCCTTTCTTCTATCTCCTTATTCATCTTCATCATCATAGATTCCATCTCATTCTTTAATTTTGTATTATCTCTAGCAAGCTTTTCACATTCTTCGGTTATCTCCTTCAAGGTTTGATTTAGGTGAGCATCATCCATGTCTTCTTTCTCCTTTTTTTGTATTTGATCACAAAGATCTTTTCTCTTCACTCTGGATTTAATTATCTGATCCTTCAATGAATGAATGAATTTCATAGCATCTCTAATATTTTCTTTCAATTCTTGAACTTCATCGTTAGACAAATCAAGGTCATCAAGTGCCACTAGAAGTTGTTGTTGAAGACTACCATAGTCCATCACATTCCTAGATCCACCTCAAGCTGTAAAAATTCTTCAGAGGAACTAGCTCTAATACCAATTTTTGGACTCAAGGGAACACTGAGAGGGGGGCTGAATCCATGTTCAATAATATTTAAACTCCATCAGTCTAAAACTTGAAAACATTTCACTATGGTGTTAAAGAAAAGTTGTATGCATTCAAATTAAACATTCATAACACCATGACACATAGATTTTTGTGTGGATACCTTGTTAGGGGAAAAAACCACAGTGGAGGTTAATCCACAATTTGAGTACTCAAACAATAATTGTTTACAAAAGGGAATGCACTTGCATTTAGGCAAACTGCCTAGAGCTCGTTGCTCAAGAGAAAGGCTTACTGCCATACAAAGTTCAGATTTAAACCATCTGAAGGGTGAAATGAGATAGTAGCATCAACTTATTCCAGGTGATAGTTTCGTTGAGGCTCATAGATTTGATTATGGATTTGCTTTATGACTCTACACTTCACTTTTCCCTATTTTGCTCTTTTTTGTTCTTCGCATCACTTATGATCAAATTTGCACTACTGCACTGCTAGATCTCGCAAATCACAATTCTACACACACACCCTTCTGTTCACATATCCTCTTATTTTTAAATGACAAGAACAACCTCTTATATATATCTGCAATCAAGGATTCATTCATCCACCAGTCGGCTTTACAAAATATTAAGTTACTTTTAACTTGTCAGGCAGATGCACCACTAAATATTTATGTGCATCCTCCAAAGTTCATTAGGACAAAGAGAGGAACCAAATAACACTTAATCAAGCATGAAGAATTATAATTAATTACATCTTATACATCCATGATTTCTATCCTTTTCGGGTCAGCCTTCTATCATAGATAATCCAAATTAGTGCATTCTATCTTCTAGATCACTTACCAGTGAGTGTGCACAAAAACCAAGATACTAAAAACATCAACATACCTTCCTCAGAGATCCACAACCCAAAATATTTGTCTGGTAAGGTGTTTAGATCAAATTTTATGCATGTTAACCAGATGCCCTATTCTTTACTCTGTTCTTCCAGTGGGAACCAAAATTATACTTAAGTTGCATGACTTGGGTTTCCATCTATGAAAACACTTACTAGCCAATCTCCCCAGCCATATACGAATAGAAGTAACATCTATCATTAAGTGTGATCTGCCAAGTCTTGGGAATGGTGATGTTCTTTGAAAGAATTAAAACTGACAGTATATGGCTGGTGACATGGGAAAGTCTTGACCACTCCCCACCATCCCTTAGTTTTTTTATTGTATTCCATACTCTCCAATGGTTACATGGGAAATTACCACATAGAGTGCTCCTAAAAACTTAGAAAGCTCTTGGTAAAGATGGATGCAGTTGAAGATATTAGTTGAGATAGTTCCAAGATAAAAATGGCACTAAGATAGAACTAATTTTGCAGCACACTTGTGAGATTGATAAACTATTTTATGTTCATCAAATCTATCAAAGGCTAGTACACATTCGACAGTAAAATTGAAGTGAGGCAGGGTACGAGAAAATATTTTCAAGATAAATCATGATCATTCCCTATTGTCCTACTATTATGAATAACAAGTATTATTTAATATGGGAAAGTGGGTAAATGTTACATGACATGTCTGGTTGGGAAATTAATAGTATGGTTTACATGTAAGTTAAGAAAATACTCATCTCAATTGAGTCTCTTGATTTGAGATGAGTATCAAATGCATGCGTTTAATTTTATCATCATTAATAATTTGGAGTATATAATTGTTGATTTGATTCAAAATATGATCAACGGTTGAGATTTAAAACTAGGTTAATTTATTTCCAACACTCTCACGCAAGCTCTCATAGAAAATTAATGTAGATGCACACCAATTGCTCTATTTAATGAGGTTCACTTGCTTGATTACTCCCACCATCTAATTGTGAAAACCTGAAGTCTAAGAGAGTGAGTGATTTTGAGTTAGTTATTTCTGAGTAGGTTGGTAATTTTTCTTTGAAAAAATTTAGTGGCAAAGTAGGAGAATGGGAAAGATAAGTGTGAATGTCAGCCTGGTCCATCGATCCAAGAGGCTCAATCCTCTTGAATTTCAAGATTCTCCTCCTTAGGGTGAAAAAGGTGGACTAGAGATACCTGTAACTCCAATAAAGAAAATGAAGGCCTCCAAAGATTCAACACGAGGCATTCTTAAATGTGCCTACCACCTTAGGGGTCAAACTATCTTGAAGGAATTTCCCAAAGGAAAGGATAAGAAAGTTGAGAGGCCAGAAAGGGAAGCTTCTAGAAAGAATAGGTATCACCACGCTTATATAGGATGTCATCATTCTCCCATTAAGGTTTTTGATGATTTTTCTGATAGTGTAAATGATATTCATTATGGCTATCATCAATATCTTATGGCCATGAAGGATTGGGCTGATTCTGAAGATGAGGTGATGATGGATACTCCTTTGAAGATAAGGACACTGAGTGGGAACAACTATTCTCTTGGTGACAAGGCAAAGTAACATCATATTAATTTCCTTGGTGGGTGCTCATATTTTTGGTCATGTGTGTTGTGAATTGGGTCTCCGATCATTTATGCTTTTTGTGTTGATAGTGACACTTTTCGAGGTAGTGTGGATTTACATGTTTTGGTGTTGCCACAACGACACTTTTTGGTAACTGGCGGGTTGGATCTGATTAACGGTTTCTTGACCTATGTTTTTGTTTTCACTTAAATTAAAATGATGGTTCCCCAAATCAATTGGGAAAGATTCTCTTGTTTTTTGTTGAAACTCATTTTGAAATGAAAATGAAATGAAATGTAAAATTTAATCCAACTTGGTCCTTGTTGCTCCCTCATCTTATAAAAGGGATTCTAAGGCTGGATACAAAAAAAAGGGTCAAGAGGTCAATAGGTACTTATTTTCAAAGGAAATAGATACAAGGGATATGGATACTTGGTTTTTCAGTAATATGTTCTAGAAAGGGATCAACCAATATGTATGTTTTTTATAACAATATAGATAACTAGGTATTACAAAATTTATGTACATTTTCTCTCCTATATACAAATTATACAAGCTATGAATATGATAATCAATGGCTATCTTATTTGTCTCTATTGAGTTTCAATGGTTGTGTTATTTCATTATTTCTTATCCATTCAAAGAATGTATGTAAATACTTGAATTTAATAGTGGGTTTGATATAAAATTTGTGTAAGGATGCTAGTAACAAGTTAATTATGGAAATAACCGGTGGAAATATTGTAATGTAGTATTTTCAAGATTGTGGGTACTTTTATGAAATATAAAATTGTTATATAATCATATAGGTTTATGGCTTAACTCTATTTCCCATAATATGGTACTGGCTTGGTATAGTATTCATACTCCAATTGGGCTACCCAACTCGACTAATGATCATATAATATAATCAAATTATGTGCTGACATTTTTTTGGGTGTGTAAGAGTGTTGAGAGAATTATATCTCCTCTTGTTTAAGTTAATCACTACTGTGAAAGTTTGCCAAACTTTCAGGGTATGGTGCTTATAAAAATTTAAGGAGAATTATTTGTTTTCTTTGTATTTTGATACTAGATTCACACCGATATCTATAAACACTGTTGTTTAGGATCACCCTCCTAGGTTTAACAGAGCCTTAAGTGAAGAAGTAAAGACCCAAAAGCCTTTACTTATGTGTTGACCAATCCTTTCCCTTACTGATAATTGTCCTTCACAAGTTCATAGGTTTGTGGTGAGAATAAGTTTGATTCTTAAAAAAATAACCAATAGAAATGGGCACTCTACTGGGGAGAACATTGGAATTTGGTTTCGGACTATCTTGTTAAAGAGTTATTAAAATCTTAAAATATTATTTGTAGCCAGAGGTTGGAAATTATTGAGTCTTATTTACCCATCCGAGTCACCAACAAAAATGGTGACTTCGCTTGGGAATTATTTGAAGAAGTAGTTGTAGTATATCATTTTCCCTTGATAGAGTCTAGAAATTTCTGAATTAAAAGGTCTCATTGAGAGTGAGTGGTGACTCCAAAGAACTTTGTACTAGTGGAAAGTGTTGAAGAAGGAACGTAAAGTGAAAACCAACTAGTAAATATACTTCATATTATTAAAGTATTAGTCCACTACAAAGGAGGTGGTGACTCTATAAAAGGAAGCCTAGTAAAATTTGGTACTTTCTAATATATCAAGGTATTTTCCCTTGTTTTGATTTGCAAAAGAAAATAGATCTATATGAGTGCCATTTTAAGAAATGTAAAATTAATTTTGATTCCATATTTAGTGAATTAAGCACTAAAAAAGGGGAATGATGTAATTTTCATACTTCCAAGCTATAATTTGAAGTTTTTATGTTGTAATGAAGAAGTATGCTTGTTCTTGAAATTTTCCCATTAGAGAGATCTTAAATGTATTAGTACTTGAGTTATGCATTTTAGTATTTTAAGGTCAAGATAAAAGCAATAAATAGGGTAGTGATCAACTATATAGTTGGCGTTTGAATTTTGTAAAGGGGTGAAAGGAAATGTATCATTCACTTGTACATGCATGAAGTAAACATGAAGAGTATGCAGCCCCTATCATGTTATCAAAAAA
Source organism: Sequoiadendron giganteum (assembly GCA_007115665.2). Lineage (NCBI taxonomy): Eukaryota > Viridiplantae > Streptophyta > Pinopsida > Cupressales > Cupressaceae > Sequoiadendron > Sequoiadendron giganteum. Next base: position 439,623,852 of record CM021103.1, on the reverse strand, counting down.
TATTCTTTGTGAAAATATAGACCATTTAATTTTAATGGTATTCAAGGTTTCCCAAACCCTGTTACTAATGAAGTTAGGGAACATTTTCCAAATTTCAAAGGGAAAATATCAGAATCAACATCTCAACATCTATAAGAATTTTTTGATTTGATGGGAGATTATGAGGTAAATCATGAAGATGTTGTCATGAAGTTATTTGTTCAATCTCTGAAGAAAGATGCTAGAGATTGGTTCTCATATTTTTCAGTGTGTTCTATCTCTTCATGGAATGAGTTCATGGCACCATTCATAGAAAATTTTGGAGAAAGAATTAATCCACATTAAGTGAGAAAAAAATTTAATAACATCCAAAAATAAGAAGATGAGTTGATCCAGACTTCAATCTTAGATTTTCAAAAACATTAAGTGGCATTCCTAAGAGAATGAGACCAAATGATGCAATATGTCTGATTGAATATTTTGATGCATTTGATGAAGAAATGATTTATTTTCTAAGAGATAAAGAGCCTACAACATTACATCAGATTTATCAAATTGCTATGGATATTGAGAACAATTTGAAATATTCAATGATGAAAGGATACATGGCTGCAAGTGTTTGTTATCCTAGCACATCTCATGAAAATGGAATTCATGGATCAAACAATATAAATTATTTTCAAGATGATGATGCTCTTGTTGTTCTGATTTTTCCATCAACGCAACACATAGATCATATTGAGCTCCAAGTTGAACATCAACAAAATTTGAATAGTATTGATCAATTGTCTTTTCTTCTAGAATTGTCTAACATGAAGAGGCACAAGGGAGAATCATCCTCTAACTTATTCTCAATATTTTTGGATGCCTTGTTGGAAATCCCCAAAACTTTCAGACCTAAAGATCCAATATGCATTGATTTATTTTGTGAAATATTTGAACCAGGGCTGAGTACCTTGCCAAAATACTTGAAACCTCGTAGCTTTGATCAGGTACTTGATTTGATTAAAAATGTTGAGGGAGCCCAAATTAATTATGCACAAAATGTGATATATCAAAATGTTGATGGAAGTTATCCTACTGAGAAAAATAAATAAAAATGCAGACAAGTGAAAAGAGTATATAAGAAAATGAAGATCCATGTTGTATGGATGAGGATAGTGACTGTGATCAGCCCACAAGAAGCATATATGAAGACTTGTATACCGGTGATGGAGATAAATATACACTTGCAAGTGTTGCTGATTTTTCATCATAAGTCAGTGGTCAAGATATTGAAGATGAAAATTTAAGAATTTATTCTAAAATCGGAGCATAGTTTATGTAGTGATGAGTTTCCTTATGATGAAGATCATGATGATAGTGAACCTGATTATTCTTTTGAGGGTTATGAATGATCCTATGATGAGGAACTAGAGGTGATTTCTTCATTTGAAGGATGTAGTGATGTAGATGATGATGAATTTGCTTGTTCACAAGTAAATGAACAAGTTTTACATGAGGAGTACTTGGAGTGTAGCTCAAGTTTTTTATCACTAGAGCATACCGATTCAATGGATGATGATCACTTTGAAGATAAAAAATTGTATATTCAGTATCTTAAACCTAAGCATAGTGTTAAAAATGATAAAGATCTTTATGGTGTAAATGTGAAATTGAGTTCTTTGCTGATGTTCCTTATCTTCATAGTATGATTATGGAAAAAATTTCATCCAATGAGGAAAGGATTTATGTGAAGGAAGATAAAGGTACTTGTTCAAGGGATAATGAACAAATTTTAGATAACAATTAGTTTTTGACTCATAGGTTAGTATGCCTATCAACTGATAGTGTGCATGAAGTGACTAGTGTACATGAAAGTGTATTTGATGATCTTGTTAATCCTAAAAGTGATGGCATTCAAAGTGCTTTAGATGAAGGTATTGTGGGTTTTGGTAAATATGATTTTTAGAACCTTGAACCATGTGATGGTGTGACTAAGTTATGTTGTTGGAATTATAATAAACTGACCTATGGTGCAATCCAGTTAAAGGAGTTTCAAATATGTTAGCATCCTTTGCTCAACACACATAAGGATTGTATATTGTGTGTAGGGCATGAAATTTTTATTGAGCCTAATAACTATGAGGGTTTCAAATTTGATGTGTAGATGAATGATGATGAGAAGTCTCATAGCAACCCTTTAAGATCACATTGTGAATTTTTCTACTTTCCGGTCTAATCTGAAAAGAAAGTGATTATTGTAAGGAAAGAAAAGGTGTGGAAACACCTTCCTCATGCTAATTCTAAGAGGAATAGTGTATAATTCAGGGTCAAAAACAATTACAATTCATTAAAATTGCACATTATTGGAAACATAATAGAAAATTAAAGCATACATAGAATTGGACACCAGTATTTAATGTGGGAAAACCCTTATAAGAGAAAAACCCACCACACCAAATAAAATAATTTGTATACCAAACAACAATTACATACAAAGTTGTAGTTCTCCTTTGTAGATATCAATTTCATAGCAACAACATTTCCCTGATCAACCTTGTACAAATCAAATCTTGATTATAGATCGTTATGACTCACTGTTACAATGCTTATGCAACATAAAATGAAGAACACAATCTGTCAAATTTTTAGAACCCTGTCACTATTACAACACATTGCAATATATATCCAATAGCCATGGTCAATTCAATCTTTGTACAAATGGTTCGGTTCAATTTCCTCTGAAAAGAAATTGTCAATCTTACCAATCAAGGAATGGTCACCACTACCTCAATATAGTCCTCCAATGACCATCGTACAACTGAACATGTCAACCAAGTCAATGTTCATTCAACCACAGTCCACCTTTGAATCCATCAACATGACCGACACTATCAATGAAAGATTGGAAAGTCACATTGACATCCCATGTCTCCCTGTTGACCCAAAAGAACCATCACGACCATGAGCATCAGATCAGAAAGAGTCTCCCCAATGGAACTCTTCAACCAGACTTCTATCATCAATGACAATTAGAACACTTGCACCGATAGTTTAGGTCACACCAATAAATTTTTCTCAGATCAAAAAGAGTCTCCTTGACGTCAATCAATCAACCTTGTCAGCAAGACAACAAGCATTAGAGATAGTCCAGAATGTCCCATCGAGGTTTCAAGTCATCTTGATGTCCTTAAGTTCAACTGTAGTTCGAAACACCTCATCGGTAGGAGTCACACCAATGTTCAACTAGGAACAAATCCATTAGCTAGATCACAGAAGTCGGTACAACATTCTTAGGTCTAAGCAAAGACCAATGTTACCTCAATGCCTCTGAGATTGGTAATACTCTCCTTGATGAAACTTCTCGGCTAGACTCCTAGCATCATTTTGAGTTCAGGAAACTCACACTGATAGTCCTGGTCACACCAATAGCTACCGTTGGCAAGACTGACCACATGTCTCACCGATCTAACCAGTTTGAGCCTTTAGAGATAAACTGCCTATCAGAAAGACATCCCAACTATCTCGCCATTTTTTCTCTTTCAGGAGGTTCATGTCAGAAGATTGAGGAACATGTTTCCAACGAACTCCCACTTGATGAAGATATTCTGACACCTCTGTAGCATTCAAGAACTACTAAGATTCATGGGCTCTAAGGCCCATTGAACTAGCACACCACCTATACTTGTCTGTGCTCACTTGTTTCATCAATGCATCTACAAAAATTTCCAAAGTATCCAATTTTTCTAAATAGACATTTCCATCCTCCACCATATCTTGTACAAAGTGATACTACACATCAATATGTTTCGGCCTAGCATGGAAAGTTGGATTTTTTTCCAAACAGATAGCACTCTGACTGTCACAAAAAATTATAATTTTCGTTGCACTAAATCCAATATTAGAACACAAACATCTAGGCCAAACAACTTCTTTGTAGGCATGAGTTTCTACCATGTACTCTTCTTCAATAGTGGATAAAGCAACTACAACCTACCATATACTCATCCAACTAACTATAGCACCATTTAACATGAAAATATATCCACTGGTGGACCTTCTATTTTCAATGTCCCCTGCCTAATTAGAATCCACATAACTATGAATGTTGAGTGATCTCTATGAATTAACTAAGTTTCCATGATAGCACAAAGCATACTATGATGTACCTTTTAAATATCTAAATAATATTTTCATAGCATCCCAATGTGGCCTTCCTAGATTTTCCATAAATTGGCTAAGTACTCTCATTGCTTGGGCAATGTTTGGCCTTCTATAGACCATTGCATACATTAAACTACCAACTACACTTGCATAAGGAACTTTGGTTATGTCCTCCATCTTAGTAGGATATTTTGGACTATCTTCAATAGATAGCTTCGCTCCCTACAAAACTGGAACAACTAGTTACTTGCAATCGTTCATACCAAATCTCTCCAAAACATTGTTAATATACTTACTCTGTCTAAGCCAAATCTTTCTTCTTTTTCTATCTTGAATTATTTCCATCCCCAGAATATACCTTTCTACACCAAGATCCTTCATTTCAAACTTTGTAGACAGTTGAGATTTTAGATCATAAATCGTAAACTCACTATTCCCTATGAACAACATACCATCAACATAGAGGGCAATAATAATAATATGATCATGTTTAGTTTTGAAGTACACACAATGATCTGATTTCAATCTTACAAATACCAATGACAAAAAAAATGTGTCAAATTTCTGGTACCACATTCTAGGCGACTGTGTCAGACCATATAGAGATTTATTTATCTTGAAACCAGATTTTATTTACCTTTTTCCACAAAATGCTCAGGCTGGGACATGCAGATTTCTTCTTCAGGATCACCATGAAGAAAATTTGTCTTCACATACATCTACTCAATCTCCATGTCATATGTTGTTGCAAGTAACAAAATAAATCTAACAGATTCCATCTTGGCTACAGGAGAAAATATTTCTCCATAATCAATTCCCTCTACCTGAGAATATCCCTTCGCAACCAACCTCACTTTATATTTTTCAACACTACCTACCAGACCGATTTTATTTTTAAATACCCATTTACAACCAAAAATTTCCTACCTTTAGGTAAGGGCACAAAAATCCAAGTTTCATTGTTCTCTAATGATGCCATTTCTTCTTTCATGGCTTCCAACCAATAGTTTGAGTCAGGCATTCCAATTGCCTCTTTTAAAGTCATAGAATCATGACTGCTAGTAATTAAAGCATAGGAACATGTAGAATATAACATAGAGAATCCATACCTATCAGGTTTTTTCTTATCACGTGTAGACCTCCTCATAGGCTGAGGCTGAGTTTGTGGTTCTTCTTCAAAACTATCAGAGCTGCTCAAACTCTCCTCAAATTTAGGTAGACTGTCAATTTGTTGTTCCTCTTTTTCTGGTGTTAGAGGAATTTCAACATCATTTTCCTCCTTGAATTCATTCATCCTTGACTACAGATCCACTGAAGAAGGTTTCATCTCACAAAAAATAACACTTCTACTATACACAACCTTTTCAGTCATAGGATTCCAAATCTTGGATCCTTTTATACCAATGCCATAGCTAATTAAGATACACTTAATAGCTTTGTTCTCCAATTTAGATCTCTTCTTGTTGGCATATAAACATATGCTTTGTAGCCAAGAAACGAACATGTATCAGAGAGGGCTTATGACTAGACCTCACTTCAAAAGGCGTTTTATCAACAAGTGTTTATGAAGGAGACTGATTTAATAAGTAACATGTTGTGCCACAAACTCGGCCTAGAACTTCTGCTCTAGACCATCATTTCTCAACATAATTCTTGCCTTCTCCATCAATGTCCTATTCAACCTTTGAGCAACTCCATTTTGTTACAAAATGTAAGGTGTTGTTTTATACCTTTTAATTCCATGGTCTTTATAATACCTTTCAAAATCTATAGAATAGAATTCACCATCGTTATCTATACTCAAGAATTTAATTTTTCTTCTAGTCTAATTTTCAAATAAGTTCTTAAACTCTTTAATCCGATTGAGCACTTCTGATTTACTTTTCAAAAAATATACAAATTCCCTTCTCAAATAATCATCAATGAAAGATACATAGTATTTTGACTTTGACAATGAAGGAACATTTACTAGACCAAAAACATCAGAGTGAATATAATCTATAATACTAGAAGATTTGTGAGGACTAGAGTAAAAAGAAACATGATGATGTTTTCCATATAAAGAATGTTCACAAAATTCAAATTACAAGTTACAATCATCAAGCCCCTCAGCCAGGTTTTCATTTTCCAAGGTTTCAAATCTTTCTTACTAATGTGAGTGAGCCTTTGATGCCAGAGCATAGTCTTCTCCACTAGAAGTTTATCTTCCAATGAGTTTGCACTTCAGAAACATTTTGTGACTTTGAAGAGACACTGTTACATTGAACAATAAGTGCTTCCAGCTTGTACAGAGTACCGATTTGAGCACCTCTTGTGAGCACTATGGAGCCTCTAGTAATTTTGCAGCCATTTGTTGAGAATGAGACTTGAACTCCATCATTCAACTTGCTTACAAAAAGTAAATTCCAAGCCAGACCTGGTATATGCATTATGCCATCAATTCCTTTGATTCTTCCATTACGGAATTGAATTTTGACTCTTCCATGACCAACAAATTCCAAACACAAATCACTTGCCAAATACACCTTTCCACCATCATATTTTTCATACTTTGTGAACCAGTCTCTACGAGATGTCATGTGGAAAGATGCTCTACAATCAATCAACTAGACATCATCTCATGCCCGAGTTGCCAAGCCTACAATGAAGGCATTTTCATCGCTCTAAGAAGAACCATTGTCTAAAGAGTTCTTCTTATTTTTCTCCTCTTTAAAATCCTTTTGGACATGACCAGGTTTCCCATAGTTCCAACACTTCACCTTGGACTTCTTACTAGGAGACTTTGATCTCCCTTCTGATTTTGATTTGGACTTCTTATCCTTCTTCTTCTTCCCTTATTCTTTTGATCTACCATGAACAACAACCTCCTTTTCCATCTCAAAAGACTTCCTTCTCATCTCTTCTAATAACAAAGAATCAACCACATCTTCCATCTTGAAAGTGGTTTTCATACTTCCTATAGCCATTACTAAATGATCCCAAGAGTTAAGCAAAGACTATAGTAGAAGCATACAATGATCTTTGTCATCAATTTTCACACTCACATATGTTAACTGAGAAATCAACATGTTAAATTTATTCAAGTGACCAACAACAGATGCTCTATCCTCCATATTCGAGGAATACAACTTCTTCCTTAGAAATAACTTATTCACCAAGGACTTGCCCTGATAAATATCTCCTAGTTTCTTCCATAAATAAGATGTGGTCTTCTCTTCATGGACATTTAGAAGAATAGAGTCTGCCAAATAGAGCCTTATTAGCCCCTTTGGTTTTTTATCTTCTGATCCCATTCTTCTTGCTTCATGCCAAAAGGTTTCTCTCTAGACACAACAACCCAAAGATCACGATCCACTAACAAAACTTCCATTTTAAGTTTCCATAACTCAAAATTGCTTCCATTGAACTTTTCAATTTCTACTCTTCTAGATGTGCTTTCCATTTGAATCTACAATTTCAATTACTAGACTTCTACAAGACTCCCAGTTCAGAATTGACACAAAAAAGCAACCCTACCCACAATGATAACACAACTAGCCAAGATTTGATACCACTTGTAAGGAAAGAAAAGGTGTGAAAACACCTTCCTAATACTAATTCTCAGAGGAATAGCGTAGACTTTAGGTTCAAAAATAATTACAGTTCATTAAAATTACACATTACTAGAAAAAATAGACAATTAAAGCATACACAGAATTGGACACCAGTATTTAATGTGGGAAAACCCTTACGGGAGAAAAACCCACCACACCAAGAAAAACACTGTGTATTACAGTAAACAACAATTACATACAAAGTTGCAGTTCTCCTTTCCAGATATCAATTTCACAACAACAATATTTTGCTGATCAACCTTGTACAAGTCAAATCCTGATTACAGTTTTTTATGCCTCATTGTTACAATGCTTATGCAAAATACAATGAAGAACATAAACTATCAAATGTTTAGAACCCTATCACTGTTACAGCACATTGCAATATATATCCAATATCCATGGTCAATTCGATCTATATACAAACTGTTCATTTCAGTTTCCTCTACAGAGCAACTTTTGATCTTAGTAGTTAGGAAATAGTCACCACCAACTCAGCATAGTCCTCCAATGACGATCATACAACTCAAAAATTCAACCAAGTCAACATTTGTTCAACCACGGTCCACCTTCGAGTCCATCAGTATGACCAACACTATCGATGAAAGACTAGAAAGTCACATCGATATCCCATGTCTCCTCGATGACCCAAAAGAACCATCATGACCATGAGCATTGGATCAAAAAGATTCTCCCTGATGGAACTCTTCAACCAGACTTCTATCATCAATGAGAATTAGAACACTCACATTGATAATTTAGGTCACACCGATGACTTTCACTCAGATCAGTAAGAATCTCCCCAACGTCAACCAATCAGCCTTATCAACAAGATAGCAAGCATCAGAGATAGTCCAAAATGTCCCATTGAGGTCTCAAGTCCTCCTAAAGTCCTTAAGTTCAACTGCAATTCGAAACACCTCATTGGCAAGAGTCACACTGATATTCAACTAGGAACAAATCCATTAGCAAGATCATAGAAGTCGATACAACATTCTCGAGTCTAACCGAAGACCAATGTTACCTTGATGCCTCTAAGATTATTAAGACTCTCCCTAAAGGAACCTCTTGGCTAGACTCCTAGCATCGTTCTGAGTTTAGGAAACTCACATTGATAGCTTAGGTCACACCAAAAATTGTCATCGGCAAGACTGACCACATGTCTCACCAATCTAACCACTTCGATCCTTCAGAGATAAATTGTCTATCGAAAAGACATCCCAAGTGTGTCATCAATTTTTTTTCTTTTAGGAGGTTCAAGTCAAAAGATTGAGGCACATTTTTCCAACAAACTCCCACTTGACAAAGATCTTCTGAAACCTCTAGAGCATTCAAGAACTACTAAGATTCATGGGCTCCAAGGCCCATTGAACCAACACACCACCTGTACTTGTCTGTGCTCACTGATTTCATCAATCCATCCGCAATATTTTCTAGAGTATCCACTTTTTTGAAATAGACCTTTCCATCCTCCACCATATCTCGTACAAAGTGATATTGCACATCAATATGTTTCATCCTATCATGGAAAGTTGGATTTTTTTCCAAATAGATAGCACTTTGACTGTCACAACAAATTATAATTTTCCCTACACTGAACCCAATATCAAAACAAAAACTTCTAATCCAAACAACTTCTTTGCAAGTGTGAGTTGTTGCCATGTACTCTGCTTCAATAGTGGATAGAGTGACTACAACCTACCACTTGCTCATCCAACAAATTGCACCACCATTTAACATGAAAATATATCCACCGGTGAACCTTTTGCTATCAATGTCCCCTACCCAATCAGAATCCACATAACCATGAATGTTGAGTGATCTCTGTGAACTAACTGATTTTCCATGATAGCACAAAGCATACGATGATGTACATTTTAAATATCTAAATACTCTTTTCACATCATCCCAATGTGGCCTTCCTAGATTTTCCATAAACCGGCTAAGTACTCCCACTACTTGGGCAATGTTCGGCCTTCTATAGACCATTGAATGCATTAAACTACCAACTGCACTTGCATAAGGCACTTTGGTTCCACTCTAAAAGTTATACAAATTCTGGCTTGGCCCCTTTTTTATGATCTTAGGACATATTCACATCACTATGATAGGGTTTTATATCCTTACAACTTCCTAAGGTTGGCCTGTAAATTAAAAAAACCCTTGGTTTTTTAAAAATTTCATTGACCTATTTTCCCCATTCCCGGTCACTTGTGCCATCATCCTCGTTCTCTTACCAGCCCCTAATCTGACATTTGTTGGTTGCCTTAAGTTTCTTCTTGGTCTTAACTTTCTTATGACCGAAGGCTTAATTTTAAAAGGTTTTTAAATCCTTAGCCTATCTTATTATGGGTCAGTGTCTCGTTTAACTAGAGATGGCCCCTTTTTATGATTAACTTTTGTGGCATGTGCAAAAATAAAGCTTCATGATTGGGCATCTAATCATGAGAATCAATCCTAGTTGTTCCCCGTGTGCTCGCATTATTTCATTTCTTTATATTTTATTCACATGGGTTGGCGCACTCTGACAACGTGTCTCGTATGCTGGTGGGCCCGATATCCTTGGTAAAGATGACTAGTGCCTTTCAAAGAAGATCAATAGCTAAGAAATTGAAGACATGGCCATATCTCTACCACTCCTCGCACACCCATCTTGATTTATTTCCTATTATTTCAAAGACATGGGTTAGTGAGCGATGGCCATGTGGTACTACTTGATGGTGGGACTAGTATCTCCATGGTGCAATAGATGTTTCCTGAGGAAAATTGATGGTGGATGTCATGACACATGTTCACATCAAATTTGTTTCCCCTACATTCATCCATTTTTCAACAATAGGGAAAGATAGTTACATGGGTTACCGGGCAAAGTAATATCTATCATTAAGTGTGATCTTCTAGGTCATGGGAATAGTGATGTGCTTTGAAAGAATTAAAACTGATGGTAGATGGCTGGTGACATGGGAAAGTCTTGACCACTCCCTACCATCCCTTTATTTTTTTCTTGTATGCCATACTCTCTAACGGGTGCATGGGAAATTACCACATAGACTTCTCCTAAAAACTTAGAAAGCTCTTGGTAAAGATGGATGTAGTTGGAGATATTAGCTGAGATAGTTCCAAGATAAAAATGGTGCTAAGATAGAACTAATTATTTAGCACACTTGTGAGATTGATAAAATATTTTATGGTCATCAAATATGTCAGAGGCTGGTACATGTGGGAAGGTAAAATTGAAGTGAGGTAGGGTATGGGTAGATATTCTAAAGATAAATCATGATTGTTCCTCATTGTCCTGCTATTATGAATTACAAGTGAGTTATTTTCTATGGGCAAGCGGGTAAATGTGACACAAAATGTCTAGTTGGGAAATTAAGTGTATGGTTTACATGCAAGTTAATAAAATAGTCATCTCACTCGAGTCTCTTGATTTGAGATGAGTATCAAATGCATGCATTTAATTTTTTCATCATTAATAATCTGGAGTATGTAAGTGTTGATTTGGTTCAATATATGATCAACGATTAAGATTTAAAGCCAGGTTAATTGATTGCCAACACTCTCACACAAGGTCTCCTAAAAATCTAATGCAGACACACACCAATTTCTCTATTTAATGAGGTTCAATTTCTTGATTACTCCCACCATATAATTGTAAAAAACTGAAGTCTAAGAGAGGGAGTGATTTTGAGTTAGTTTTTTCTGAGTAGGCTGGTAATTCTGCTTTGAGAACTTTTAGTGGCAGAGTAGGAGAATGGGAAAGATAAGTGTGAATGTAAACCCATTCTACCAGTCCAAGATGATCTATCCTCTTCAATTTCATGATTCTCCTCCTTAGTGTGAAAAAGGTGGACCAGAGATACCTATAACTCCAATAAATAAAATGAAGTCCATCAAAGATTCAGCATGAGGTGTTCTTAAGCGAGCCTACCCCCTTAGGGGGTGAAATATCTCAAAGGAATTGGAAAAAGGAAAGGATAATAAAGTTGAGAGGCTAGAAAGGGAAGCTTCTAGAAAGAATACCTATCACTTCGCTTATATGGGATGTCGTCATTCTCCCATTGAGGTTTCTGATGATTCTTTTGACAGTGCAAATGAGACTGATTCTAGCTATCGTCAATATGTTATGGTTGTGAAGAATTGGATTGATTCCAAGGATGAGGAGATGATGGCTACTCCTTTGAAGATAAGGACACCGAGTGGGCACACCTATTCTCTTGGTGACAAGGTAAATTAACATCCTATTACTTTCCTTGGTGGGTGCTCAGATTTTTGGTCATGTGTGTTGATTTTCTTTTTTGGTTGGTGTGTTGTGAAGAAGGTCTCTGATCATTTATGTTGTTTGTACTGATAGTGATGCTTTTTAGGGTAGTGTGGATTTACATGTTTTGGTGTTGCCACAATGACACTTTTTGGTAACTGGTGGGGTGGCTTTTATTAACAATTTCTTGAACTCTGTTTTTGTTTTCACTTAAGTTAAAATGATGGTTCCCCAAATCAATTGGGAAAAATTCTCTTGTTTTCCATTGAAATTAATTTTGAAATGAAAACAAAATGAAATGTAAAATGTGATCCAACATAATGCTTGTTGCTGCCTTGTCTTATAAAAGGGATTCTAAGGCTGGATACAAAAAAGGGGTCAAGAGGTTGAGAAGTCGGGAGCTCAATAGGTACTTATTTTCAAAGGAAATAGATACAATGGAAATGGATACTAGGTTTTCTAGTAATATGTTCTTCAAAGGGATTGACCAATATGTATTTTTTTTGATAAAAATATAGATAACTAGGTATTACAAAAAAATGTACATTTTCTCTCCTATATACGAATTATCCAAGCTATGAATATGATAATCAATGGTTATCTTATTTTTCTCTATTGTGTTTCAATGGATGTGTTGTTTCATTCTTTCTTATTCATTCAAAGAATGTATGAAAATGCTTGAATTTAATAATGGGTTTGATATAAAACTTGTGTAAGGATGCTAGTAAGAAGTTAATTATGGAAATAACTCGTAGAAATATTATAATGCAGTATTTTCAAGGTTGTGGGTAGTTTTCTTAAATACGCAATTGCTATCTAATCATATAGGTTTATGGTTTGACTCTATTTCCCAAAATATGGCACTATCTTGGTATAGCATTCATACTCCATTTGGGGTACCTTACTCAACTGATGATCACATAATATAATCAAATTACTTGGTGACTTCTTTTCTAGGTGTGTAAGAGTGTTAAGAGAATTATATCTTCTCTTGTTTAAGTTAATAACTATTGTGAAAGTTTGCCAACTTTCAGGGCATGGTACTTTTAAACATTTAAGGAGAATTATTTGTTTGATTTTTGTTTTGATACTAGATTCACATTGGTATCTATAAACATTGTTGTTTAGTATCACCCTCTTAGGTTTCACAGAGCCTGAAGTTAAAAAGTAAAGACCCAAAATCCTTTACTTATGTGTTTTCCAATCCTTGCCCTTACTGATAATTGTCCTTGAAAAGTTCATAGGTTTGTGGTGAGAATAAGTTTGGCTCTTAAAAAAAATAACCAACACATTATAGGGAGTCCCTTCCACTTTCCATCAATGCCTAAAGTATCCCCATGAAGGAAAGGATGTAACACTATATCTCGATCCTAAACCTTTTAATTTTTGTGCAAAATTGGAGGAGAAATAAAATAAAATCCAACATATACCTAGCAATGACATAGCCTTCGATTCCTTTTATTATGTTGACCCTTCCATTCTTTCATCAACCTCCACAAAGAACACATCGAGTGAGAAATAGAAAGTGGAAGCCAATATTCAAGTACTTGACAAAGGAAATGGGAACTACCATTTTAACCAAGCATTATGCATCGGCATGCTTCCACCAACACCTAGAGTATATGGAGGTCCAAAAGAGATCAAGATAGTAAAAATGATAGCCAAATCCACTATCTTTACTAGATGGGGAGACATGAAAGATGAATAAATATTTGAGGAAGACCTTTCATCTATGATCTACAAGGAGGACCAAAAAGAACCACAAAAGCCACAACCCATTTTAATTGATGCTAACACTAGAGGGTATCAATTAGTCAAACAAATGGGATACAATGGAATCCATAGCCTTGAGCTACACAAAAAATGTTGATTAGAGCCTATCATAGTGGAACAGAGATAGAAGAATATGGAGCTAGGTTATAAACCAAAAGACGTGGTCATTCCAAAAACTAGACAAACCTCTTGGATGAAATGAAAAACTTTTTCTAGCTTTAAGGAACTAGATATCTACCATGTCATGGACATTGAATTACCCATCAAAGACTTATTTGAAAAATTTAGAATTGATAGGTTCCCTCTCTAGTACATGGAAACCATTCTGAACACCTATTACCATTCTCAAATAGACTCTAATGAATATAAATGGGATTCTCTTTCCTTCGGCATAGGATATGATTCCCCTAGCTCTAGTAATGATGACCTAGATACCTAGTGGGAAAAAGACACCAGAGTCATATTGACCCTTTCACCTACTTTTGTAAGCTTTGCAAACCAAGATGATAGTCTCTCACACTGTTACCCACAACTCTTAGATTGGGATCAACAACAACATACACCTATTTTGGATCAATTACAGAATGACGAGGCAATCAAAAAGTTCATGTGACTTCAAACAGACATACTAATAGGATATCACAAACTAGGTTTCATCATGGAACTAGAAAAAGAGGCATACTTTGGTGGAGAGATTGAATCTTCTAGTTGCAAAAATGAAAGAAAAAACCATGAAAATATGATCCCCTATGGAAAAACACACTATGGCTCTATCGAATCTAGAAAAGAGAGAAAAAAAGGATGCATTCAAAGGTGAAAACCTTCTAGAGGCACTAAGGATGGAGGATTGAATATCCCCATATCATAATATCAAGAAAGATCAACACTCCTTGTAGAAGAAACAAAATCCATAAATGTTGGTACAATAGAGGCCCCAAAGATAACATACCATGCAACATCACTTGATCTTGGGGAAAAAGAAAATTTCACAATGTTCAACAAAGAGAGAAAGGTGAAAATTGTCTAGACCTATGTTCACATACTTGGACTAGATCCAACATTAGTGGTACATCACTTAGTTGTCATCCCTAGAGCAAAGCCTATCAAGTAGAAACTCATAAAAATGCATCCCTATATAGCAGTACTAGTAAAAGTAGAACTAAAGAAGCTACTAGATGTGGGTTTCATCAAACCCATTGACTATCCACAATGGATATCAAATCTAGTACTAGTTTCCAAACCTACTGGGGGCATAAGGATATGTACAAACTTCAGAGACTTGAACAAGGCTTGTCCAAAAGATGGATTTTCGTTGTCGAGCATTGACATGATTGTAGAACTAACAATAGGGAACAATATGTTTTCCTTGATGGATGGTTTCTCTGGATACAACCAGATAAAGATCTATCTAGATGACCAACACAAAACAACATTCACTTGTGCTTGGGGAACTTTATGTTGGAAAGTGATGCCTTTTGCTCTAAAGAATGTAGGAACAACCTATAAAAGAGCGATGATGACCATATTCCATGACATGCTACACACAATCATGGAGGAATATGTGGACACCATCCTAGAAAATTCAATCAAAGGTAATATCACCTTAAAAACCTAGCAAGGGTATTTGATCGATTGGAACAATACAATCTGAGACTAACCCTAAGAAATGTGTGTTCGGAGTAACATATAGAGATATATTAGGGTACATAGTTTCAAGAAGAGGGATAGAGGTGGATCTTAACAAGGTAAAAATTATAATGGAGATGCCTCCACAAAATACACTCAAATAGATGAGGAGCCTACAAGGGAAGATACAATCAATCAAGCGATTTATTGCACAGCATGTAGACAAGTTCCACCCTTTCACTCATCTCCTACACAATGACGTCACCTTCAAATGGAATGGGATATGTGACCAAGCATTCCATCAAGTCAAGGAGTATCTACTTACTCTTCTTGTACTCATGCAACCAATTACAGAAAATAAGATGATACTTTATGTGTCTACCACACAGGTAGCATTGGGAGCTCTCTTGGCACAACTAGATGATAATAATTAGGAAAGAGCAGTTCACTATATCAACAAAACACTGGTGGGGTATGAACTGAACTAATCACCCATTGAAAGAGAATGTATCTCAGTCATGTTTTCAACACAAAATCTAAGATGTTATATCTTAAACAAAAAAGTGAAACAAATTTTGAAGGTGGACCCACTCAAATATTTACTAGCAAAAACAACCTTAATAGGCTGAATATCCAAATGGGTAATAATCCTGAGTGAATTTGATATAGAGTACATGGACAAGAAATATATAAAGGGACAATTCATAGTAGACCAATTGGTTGAAGCACCCATAGATGATCATAAACCTCTCATAGTGGATTTTCCAGATGAGAGTGTCTCCATGACAAAACATACAAGATAGTGGACTCTTTACATTGACAAATCCCATACTCAACATGGTTCAGGAGTAGGTATTATTTCTCACACCACAGGGAGATAGTATACCTAAGGCCTATAGGATTGCATTCCCTTGCACAAAAAACATCTCAAAGTATGAAGCTCTTATCACAAGACTCGAAATGGTGATCAAATGGAGAATAAAAGAGCTACATGTCTTTGGAGACTCCCGGCTATTAATCAAATAGGTGAATGATGAATACCAAACAAAAGATGACAAATTTCTACCATAAGAAAGGATGGAGGAAACATTCAAGGAGTATTTCATCAAAATAACCTTTGAAAAAGTTCCTCAGATTAATAGTAGAGCTACTGATGCAATGGCAACAATAGGCTTGTTGCTTCATATTCCTTAGATTATGCCTAAATATGAATTCATCATGGAACATGTTGGTGTTTTTACTGTAACTAGGTTTATCTTCTAATCTACCTATGGAATTGCCAATTCCAATCAAAGGTAGCTTGGAGGACCTAGACCAACTGATGAGGATTTTAACAAAACCTCCTACACTTTGTGCTTTGCAAGACACGGGAAGGTGATCCCCTTAATCTGTTTACAACCTCTGCACCCATATTATAAACAACATTAACAACAACAAATAATCTCATTTAATATCTCAACATAACAGGATAATACTGAATAGAATTGGTTGTTCATCAATAATATCAACTATTTGGAGCATGAGATAACTACAACATTTCATAGTTTAAATTAGTCATTGATTTTCAATTTGTAGCAAGCTCTAAGTAAAGAAAAACAAATATTGAACCTCATGAATAAGTACAACCTAGATCAGTGCCATATACCATTGGAGGAGTCAAATTCATAAGCATTTAAGGGTTTATGACAAATTTAACACATAACATGTAAGATCTCTGATAATATTTCCTTACAATATTATCATTATGTATTCTAACCCAATACTTCTTATCAAATCCTTATATAAAACATACCCACCTATGATCCCATTCAAGCATTCTAATTAATTATTTGAATTAAAACTAAACTAAGAATCATACACACCACAACAGTGAGATGAACGAAACAACCCTTGATCATTTTATTCAAAATTCTGATATGCTTATACAATGGAGAGACATGGGTTTGAAATCATTTATTTTAATTCAACTACCAGTACTATCACAAAACATCAAATTCCCATGAATTCAAAACCTACTACAGAATGACACAAAACCTAAATTGCATTCTCACTAAAACTATCAGGCTTTACAATTTCTCTATGACTTCACCTAGACTCGACCAAAATTATCTAACTTGCTAAACTGTACTTTTGGCCTTGAAATCCTTCTTATAGAGAATGAAGGATCAAACAAACATCGGTCAAAGAAGTACACTTGTCACTAGTCACTTGGACCGCCCTGTGACATTTCAAAAATTTGTTACAACAACTGAGTCCTCAGAGAATCTTCTTATTCACCCTATTTGCTCAAAATGGTTCATGCATCAGCCAAACAGTCCAAAACCTATGCCAAAACTACCATCAAAACATAACCAGAATCTGTTGTAACTGCAATGACTGAGTTGTTTATCACCAGTGGCCAAATCTATTTTACTCTTCCTCGGTTAAGTATATATTTACCCATCTCTGGTATTCTTCATCAACCAACCAATCAAAATTGACTACCTCACTCACCTTAGCACTATAAGGTGTGTACTTTACCACTACCTAATTTGCTTCTCTCTTAAAAGATTCCAAAAATGTGCTGGTACTAATGATCTTGTCCATACAGCTCACCAACAAGTCATAGTCTGAGTCATCAAAAATCAATTTGATTTGTGCATTGATGACCTTGTTTGCTCTATCTAGCCACTGTTGCAATGATTTAGCATTCCCCTGTGCATCAATTATATCAGGTAAAGATGTATCACTCCAATCATCAAAATTCTTTACCAATTCTCTGATTTTCCTACTCAAATCATCTGGTAAGGCTTGAAAAACTTGTAATGACTTTACAAATATTTTAATAGGCCTTAATGATTGGGGCCTATTATTTGTATCAAACCTTGAGGCTTTGTACATTATATCTAAATCATTGGCCCTAGGGATCCATTTCTCAACTAAGGGAAACACTACCTCCTAATCCCTACTAATATTCTTTATTGCATCCAAAAATAAAGAATATAAAGAATACACTGATGAAAATTTGCCATCCACATTTTCATTCAAGTGCCTCAAAACTATGTCAATAATATCACCCTTTTTTTCAAGTGCTCCCTCCTCACTTGCCTTCAAAGCTTCCTGTAACTCTGTAATCTTTTGCATCAACTACTTCTTGGTAGGATCCATAGAGAATTCTTCTTCTTCCTCAATTTTCTCTAATGCAGGACTAAGAGAAGGAGTTTGGATGGGGGGCCCTAGTGTAGAAACAATTGGATAAATAGGAGGTATTGATCCTGATGTGGAAGGAAACGTCATGATACCTGGAGCACTTGAAGTCTCCCCAACTTACCTATATTTTAACCTATCCACCTCAGTTTTCAGCTCAACATTCCTTTGCTGCAACCTATTGTACTCTCCAATTATAAAGTTGTATTTCTCCATTAAGCTCTTCTTCTTACCTTCTTCCCTCTCAGGAGTCTTTTGGGCCAATTTGGCCACATTCATAGTGAAGTTAGTAGCCTTTGTAGTTGATGTTTCTAAGGCTCTCTTTAATATTAACCCTCCCCTTAGGTTTGGGCTAATGTCAGTGACATTAGGCTTTCTACCCTAAGGTGCCAAAGCCCAAATTGCTAGGGTCTCATATTCTTCGTTGAAGGAGGAATCTTACAATGCTGCCTTGACCTCTTCCACAAAATTTTGCAAAGGATGTTTGGATTTTAGAATAGCATTAAATGCTACTGCATCTACTATATCCCATTCAAGAAAAATTAATACACCAGTCTGAGTCACCAATTTCATCCCATTCTTAGGAGTGATGTTTTTAAATTCTTCCATCAATTCATTTTTTACTTCATCATCATTCTCCCGGTCTGGCCTATAAGGCCACAACTCTCTTCTCTTCTTTCATTTATCTTGATACTCCTCTAATCTCATTCTCCATACTAATTGCAAGTGTGAACCCCTAAACCTGCAAATGCACAAGAGCAACAAAACACATTAGGTATGTTAAATCAAATGCATGTAAACAAGAGTGAGAGATTCCCCACAAAATCCATCTATTCAAACTAAAATAAGGAAAATGATGAACATAAAACAAGAAATTAAACTAAATCCTAATTAAGCCAATAGATTGATGATCCCATGGGGGAATTGGTGCCAATGAAGTGTTGCAATTGGACTTTTCCCAATTCCTAAGTAGCAATTGTATGTGATGGAGAAATGGTCAAATCTCCAAAGAGATTTGAGCATAACCTTGTTGCAATTTATGAAAATGGTGAATGATTGAGTGATATGGGCAAAATTAGCTCTCAATGTGAGGAGAGTAACTTTGCATGAAGGTTGTGGATGATGATGGATTTGAGTATAGTAAGCTTACTCAAATTGTGGATGATTGAATGAGAGGAAGAGCCTCTCATTTATAGATTTCAATCTTGGAAGAATGAGTGAAAATAACCAATGTGGGATAAAAGATAATCCAATGGCATTGTGCCACTTGTCCACATGTGATTGGAGGATGAATGAGCACATTTTGGTCAATGTGCATGATAAATGACATTGGATTCAAATTTGAATTTGAATGTGACATGTTGAAGAGGGAAAGAAATGGAGTTAATGTCACTTGGCTCAATGCACAAGGACATGTAAGAGGTCTTAAATTCCTTGTTGGAAGGAATAAGTCCATTTTAATTTGAATTCAAATGAGGGAATATTCCCTTTTGATGCCATGTGAGGGAAAATAGATGAATTAATAAATCAAAGTAATTGATTTATTATGCAAGTTGCATTCTCTAGAGGATGTGACATATATTAAGATTAAATTAATCAAAGCTTAATTAATTTAATGAAGAATTAGGAGATGTGACAATTTAGACTTAAATTTATGAATTGATTTAAATCAAATTGAGAGGAAGGGTTTAATTAAATAAATGATTTTGATTTATTTAAATAAGGGGGTAATGTTAGATTAAATTAAATAATGTTTAATTTATTCAATTTAATAAGAAGACTTTAGGGATTTAATCAAATAAAATGAATTATTTAATTAAAAGGAGTTTAAGAATTAATTAGATTAAATTGATTAATTTAATCAGCAGAGGAGAAAGACCTAATTAAATAAATAATGATTTATCTAATTAAGAGATGAAAAAGTGATGATAAGTTGAGAGTATGATTAAGGACGAAATGGTGTTAGTAAATCAGGATCTAGTGTGTCGGATCGAATTTGTACATTTTCTATGTCTACAACAAGAACACTAGATTTTTGACAAATGCATCATCATCTAAAAATGCCTTACATGCCTACATCTTAGCATCTTGCACACATTGTCCCTTCACATCCATATCAAACAAGATTAACTGAGTTGACCTAGGAGGAGAAGGCATACCAACCTACATATCTTCATCTATAACAATGATTTCATCCATCAGATCCTCTTGTGCCTTTTCAATATTTTTCCTCTTAGGGCTTGGCTCTGGTGGTGGTCATGAAGGGTTATCCTCTAGTGATGAGTCCAAATCAATTATTTTATAACCCCAAGTGCTCTGAACTTTGGACCTGGGTGTGCTGATGAATTCATGATTTGTTTTCCTTTATTATCTTCCTCCTCCTCATCACTACTATCATTTCTATTTCTTTTATAAAGAGGACACTTCACTGTAGGTTGATATGTAGGCCTCACTTCAAAATGCCTCACATCTGGCTCCTGTGTGCCAAAGTCCAACTCCAAGTTTATCTTATTTGTCATCAAAATACCCATGATCTCCTTGAAGTTGTCCATCAAGAAATCTATTTTCTTGTGGAATGGGATAAGATCCATTAATGGATCATATTTGGAATCAATTTTATGCATAATGGCTAATAGCTTCTCATATACTATCCATTTTTCTTTGTTCAATTCCTTCTTATTCAAATCAAACTCATTCCTAATCAGATGCTCACAAAAATTTAACTCATGTGCAAACTTACCACCCTTTATCCATTGTATAAAAAGGGAAAAGAAGCCCCCGAGGTCATGTTGTCTCTTGGGACCACACCTTAAATGATGATCATCCAAAAAATTCCCAAAATGGACCCAACCTCCTTTGGAGAATACAAAATTAGATACAACTATATAATCAGGGAAAAAGGTTCCCTTACCCCTCCTTGTTAGGTTGTCTTCATGAATACAACCAATCTGACACATAACCTCAGCAAACCCTGCTCTTGCTGGCACATTGAAAGGAAGGATATGTGGAGTTCCTTGAAATTCATACACTCTTAAAACATTATTCACTGGGTATAGGATAATGTAAACCCAGTTGTGACAAATAGTCAAAACTCGTTTCCTCCCCTTCATTCTGAGAAAATAATGTCAGTCCTCAGGGATTCACGGTACATTCACCACCAACCTAGCCCTCAATCTGGAAGTAAAGCAATTATCAAATTGCACAAAACTGACATTCTCCCTGTTATAGGATAAATCTGTAGTCCATGCCTGCACTAGTAATCTTTCTCCATTAACCTCTCACCTCAACTCCATCTTCTCTAAGAAGAAATCAACATTCTTGTACAGGAACATGTACATCAATAGAGAATACCAGAAGAATTGAGTACCTGCATCCTTTTGCTGCAACTTTAACAACCCTTTATGTATCTTCTCTGCCATAAAGGATGCAAATTCATAAATCACTAAGAAGTTAGGGTGTTGTATTTGCACCCCCATAAACATGTAGGAAATTAGCACCACTATATTAAGGTTAAAACCCAAAATCTGGCACAATGAATAAAAGGTGGCCAAGAAATGGTTTGCAAAATAGTTTATCCTGAAAGGCTCTTGGTCACCAGGGCTGATATAAAAATTTGAACCACCTGCCCTTGCCAGATGAGGTGGAAGCATCTTAACCCTGAAAAGTGAATTTGACCTTACCTACTCCCGCTTCATCTCCTCAAGATTATTCTAAACCAAGAACGGGCTAGGTTCACTCAGGTCAAAAACCTGTTGAAATTCTTCTTTGTTTATACTTAACAAGACTCCTCCATCATTATCTCTTTTCACTCTTGTAACTGGGTCATAACGTGTTGCCACTACCCTAGGAAAATCCACATCGGGGAATACATTTGGTACCACCAGTTTCCCCATGTCATATCTCCAACCATTCGAGAAAGGGTGAGGAAAATTTCTTTGTCCATACCACAACCTAAACATCTCCAGACTTGTCATGGGAACCCTACAATCGACAATGTCAGAGCAATTACATACTAATCCCTCCCCTAGGATTCTTCCATGCATCAAAACCAACCCCTTTTTCCTATCATTAGTTGACAATGGGAATTGATCCAGGAAATCATCATACAAATTCCTCTACAAATAATCAACATGGCCAAAATGTTGCTTTGGTGGTGCCATCTCACGTAAACTAGAGCTTCCTTAACTTCAAACTTTTGAATAGACTAGAGCTAAACAAAAAATGAAATTATAGAAAATAACCCTGCAATTTCTCACAATTCAACTAACCAATAGCCCTAAAACAACTATCAACAAGCTTTCCAACAAGCACACCACAAATTTCCCCAAAATCTTAATCAAATTAACCAGGAAGCATAGAAAACAACTCACGAGGTTTTTGCTTTGTAGAAAACCAAATTCTTGTTGTGATAACTCCTAACTTCATCCTCGGCTCTGAAACTACTTTGCAAAGGTACTTGAATACTTTGTGAGAAAATAGAGAAAAGGAAAACCACTTTACGTTGATCAAATCAAGCTATTAGATGTCTTGCCTGCCATTAAATCTTACTTGCATGTCATGCCAATGGCTCAAATCGTGTTTCACGCGAATTCAAATTCCAACCGTTGATCCTTCACTTCTATTAGATCATTGAATGACTACCTTCAAAATAGGCTGGCCAATCTCCACCTCAGCACTAAGGGCCCACCATATTATGCATCACTAAATAAATACATGTGGCACCCGCCCGTGATATCGTGATCGATAAAACCCTCGCAACTTTTGATCATGCGATGGTGGGAAACCATTGATCTCCTCCATTGGCAATCGAGTCTACTCAAAATAGTCACAAGCATTGAACGTAACTGTCAAGCAGCTCTTCCATCAAGATTATAACATCTCCGTTAATTTTGAGCACGTGCATCTCGTAGCCACTTTAGTAACCCGCCATATAACATATTAAAACCCGACCGATATATTAAAGCATTTTCATCATCTCTTTGGAACCACCAACTAAGATACATGGTGCTCACCCGTGATATCACAATCAGTTGAGACTCTATGGTGGGGTCATCACAGGATTGCGAGAAATGGTTGAGATCAACCTATGGTTGATCGACGGTCATTTAAAGTTGTTCCCTACAAAATATAAAACATTTATTAAAGGGACAAGGGGACACTACCTCGGCCAATGATAAACAATGGCTTAAGTTGTTTTAAAATCTGGGGCACATGCCAACTTAGACTTAGGGAATAATAAAGTGAGGCAAAAAAATTTAAACAATAAATCAAAAAATGGGTTTGGCTTAGATGAATCGATGGGGCATAAGTTGTTTTAAAATCCAATTCAAAAAGGTAACGACGAAATAGATCCCACCCAAGGCGTAACATAGGACAATAGGATTTTCATGAAGGAAAAAATAAAAACACCAACCTTAGGTTTTTTCCAAACAATATGAAAGACCAGGACAAGGGCAAGATAAAATGGAATTCAAAAATAAAAAATATGAAGTTCCATCAGTGGCTCCAGTTGGGGATGTTCATTCCACTGGAATGAAGCAAAAATTTAGAATCTCATGTTGAGCAGACCAATTGTAGAGATGACCAAAAGGGATTGTCCGGACAAAAAAACCCAATAGGAAAGAAACATACAACTAACATATATACAAATCGATGTTGTTGTTCATGGAAGTTATACTTCACGTGAAGTATAACTTCAAGAACTATCCATGAATTGGCAGTTTGAGAATGTCTCATGTCATATCTTGGAGGAAGTATTAATCTTCACCCCACTTACTATTAATCAAAAATGGACCTAACCAGATTGCATCAAATTTTCTATGTTTTCCTTTATCTTCCAATTTGGCATTCCACATCAAGACAAAGTCTCCCTCTTGTAAGCTCCTTGCAATTGTCCTATTATCATACAAATGTATTACCTGCAACTACAATTTTGCATTTTTCATTTGAGCTTCCCTCTTGCTCTCATCCAATTCTATGAGAGCTTCCACTCTCAATTGCATTTCATCATCCATTTCATTATCATACATCTGGAAAAACTTATACATTTCCATCAGGTTATTTTGGGGCAACCTTGCATTTATCCCATAAACTAAGTCAAATGGGGCACAACCTATTGCCTTTTTCACAATTACCATGTCTTCCCAGACTGCTAATCTCAATTTAGAATCTCATGCCTTCATATTTTGATCTAGGATTCTTTAATAATCTTCATCAAGCTTTTATTGCTTGATTTTTCTTGTCCATTTCCTTGTGGGTGGTAAGGTGATGAGTAAGAGATTTCGATGCCATTATTTTCACATAATTCTATGTATTCTTCTAATCTAAAACACATTGCATTATCTCACACAATCCTTTCTAAACATCCGAACCTAGTCAATATATTACTCATTAGGAAATCAATTACCATCTTACTAGTTTCTTTCTTCATTGGAATTGCTTCCACCTACTTGGTAAAATAATCAGTAGCCACCAATATCCATGAATGGCCTCCACTATGTTTACATGTTATTTATCCTACAAAATCAATAACCCATTGTTGGAATGGAGATTGTACTGCAACTTGTTTTAGGGGTAAGTTACCAAAAAATTTCAACTTAACAGAGAAACATTGACAAGCATCACATGTCTTCACTAATTAGAGTGCATCCTTAAAAATAGTAGGCCA
This sequence comes from Sequoiadendron giganteum, assembly GCA_007115665.2. Lineage (NCBI taxonomy): Eukaryota > Viridiplantae > Streptophyta > Pinopsida > Cupressales > Cupressaceae > Sequoiadendron > Sequoiadendron giganteum. The sequence continues at coordinate 439,598,621 of CM021103.1, read as the reverse complement.
ACAAAATCCAGCCCTCATTACCTTGTGTGCAATTGTTTTGGCCATATAATTCCCTCCACAAACTCCACTATGCATCTCATTCAGGATTCCCTATGCTTGATCTTGGTCAACACACTTCAACATGACACCTTCTCCATTTCTCCACCAGATCTTTCCAGTTATGATAACATACTTGATAGCATGTAACATCAATGTCCTCTTTTCATTTTCACTCAAATTATCAAGGCATTTCATCTTTTGTAAATAATAGATCACATCCTTATACCATTCAGAATGTTTCATATCACATATGTGTGATCTATTCTCTTCTTCAAGAAAATTTATCTGATTTTCTTCCAAATTACTTTGGGCCATAAGCTTGGCCAATCCTTGTCCTCTCACCAACTTAGTAATCTATATTTCAATGTTGAACTCCTGGATCCTATTGATCAATCTACACCTTCTTCTTGACACTTCCTACTGTGTGAAAATTTCCTTCCCAGTAGCACTAGGTGCATAGGCAATTATAGTAGTTCCCATCAATGCATATGATTATTTTTCATTTATGTCATATTTGAGTTCTACAACTTGTAAAGATTTGCTAAAAAAGGCTATAGGTTGTTCAAACCCTTCTGCATTCTTTTGCAACAACACAGCTACAATTGTGTGGAACAAAGCAAATGAAAAAATCTCTAAGGGTTTAGAGAAGTCAAGGATTCTTAACAGAGGAGCTTCCTTTATCACTTGCTTGATGGCTTTAAAATCCTATACAGACTCCTCTTCCCATTCAACCTTGGCTCCTTTCTTAAGCACTTAGAAATCGGGCATACTGTTTCAGAAAAATTTGTCACAAACCTCCTTAGGAAGTTTATCTACCCAAAGAAAGATTGTATTCCTTTGACATTGCGGGGTTGTGGGATTTTATCTATTGCAATTACCCTCTTTGGATCAATTATAACCCCATCTTTCGAAACTATATGTCCTAACAGTTTTCCTTCCCTTACCCCAAAAGCACACTTCTTGGGATTCAAGGAAATACCATATTCTAGTGCCCTGCTAAATACCTTCTCCAGATGTTCACAATGATCATCTTTTTTCTTGGAATAAGCTATCAAATCATCTTGGTAAATCACCAAAAACAAGTTAATGAAATCTGAGAATGCCACATCCATGGATCTCTAAAAAGTAGCCCCTGCATTTGTTAAACCAAAAGGCATTCTGACATAAACATAAGTCCCTCAGGGTGTAGTGAAAGTTGTCTTAAACTGCTTAGACTCCTTGACCATGAGCTGGTTGTAACCAGAGAACCCATCCATCATAGACATTAACTCACAACTTGTCACCCTCTTCCACGTGGCTTCCATGTTTGGTAATGGATAGCTGTCTTTCAATGAAGACACATTCAATTTTCTAAAATCCACACATAACCTAATGTCTCCATTTTTCTTTCTCACGGGCACCAAATTTGACACCCAGGATGAATGTTTGATTGGCTTGATGATCCCTGCATCCCTTAACTTCATTGATTCTTCTTGCATTTTAGGGGCCAAGGTAGGATTAATAGGCCTTTTCATTTTCCTAAATGGCTTAGCACCATCACTCAAAGGAATTTCATGTTGAAATAAATCCTCCCTATATGCCTTAAGATTATCATAAGACCATGCAAACAAATTTATGAATTTCCTTAACAAATCAATTAACATCTTTCTCACCTTTGGTGACAACTTCTTTCCAATATACACCTTTTTTGGTGATGCCTCTATTCCAAGGTTTATCTCCTCCAAGTCATCAGGATGTGAAGCAACACAATTAGCCTTTGTCCTATCCTAGTTATCAAACACTCTTTCAAGAAAAACTAAACCTTTAGGAATTATATTGGTCTTTAACTGAATGAATTCATTACCAAACATGTTATCTTTACCATCAATTTTTTTAACAAAAGCTCCCAAGTCAATTTCATGACTTTAATATTCATCCACACAATTCAAAAACCTCAATATATCATCATCACTATAAAAAACTTGCCATTTTTTGATATTATCAGGGACGGATGGTCTGGTTTGCACTTCAACCTTTGAAATCCCAGCATAAGTCATATCATCTAGGTTTAATGTAATATTTTATAATAAATCAGCCACCTTGTTGTGGCCTCTCTCCATCCAACCTATTCCAAATGCATCAAATTTTTCCAATTCATCCCAAACAACATTCCTATACTATTTCAACCTTTTATTTTATGATACATACCTGGCTCTAACTTGGGAAACCACAAGCTCAAAACTCCAATTACCTTGAGCTTCTTAATCCCTTGTTTTTCAACAAATCTTAGCCCCAATAACAAGGTCATGTACTCTGCCACATTATCAATGCATTCAAACAACAAAGTGAAAGAGAACCTAAATGTCTTTCCACTTGGGGATCTTAACAAAACACCTGCACCAAACCCCTCTTTTGAACTTGTACCATCAAATTACATATTCCACAAGTCATTAGATTCTGACAAATGTTTTACTTCTATATCAATCGGTGCAGTAGGTTTATCACAATTACTAGGGGATTCCTCAACCTTGAATTCATTTATGCCACTATCAGTAAAACATGTCATATCCTCAGTCGGGTCATGCTCAATCATATTGGATACTTTTGAATCTCTTTCAATCTTGACATCCTTACCATCAATGTAGAAAGTAACGAATGATAGATCACACTGCATGTTACCGCCCATTGATGAACTCCACTTTCTTAACAACAACATCCCAAAATGATGTGGGATGTATACAACCAATACAGTCATGGCTAAATCCTTCTCAAGATATTGAGTCAATTTATAAGGCAATGCTTTAATAGTCCCAATAATTGGTACTTCTCTTGAATCTAAAGCATAGAATTTACCTTGAGTAATATCTACTATCAAGCCCATTGCCTTCATGATTTTGACTGGCATAACATTATTGGATGCCCTTGAATCTATCATTAAATTTCTTAAATTTTTCCCATTTATATCAACACTTAAGAAAAAGGGGTTTATATTTTCAAGGCACATATTGATAGAATTTCCTAAATACACAAGGGGAATTTGTGACACAATTCCCTCCACTTATTTCTCTTTCTTTTCATCTTCATCCTTTTCTTCTTTACAATTACCTTGTTCAATTTTATTACTAGCCACACCTATAATCAAGGCTATTGTCTTTTCCTTGTGCTTAATTATTCTCATCATTTCCATCAAAGGTACAAAAACTTTAACCTAAGAAAGCACTTGAGACATGTCTGAGGGTATATATTTAGGCATGTCAGAAATCATACCTTCATCATTTTCTTTCCTCTCTAGTTGTTGATTTCCTTCAAGTTTTTTTGCTTCTTTTCTTCTAGAGCAGGTTCAACAAACTTTGTAATCACCTTGGTCTTTACCAATGATGAAGTAACATCTTCTTGAGGCTTTTGGGTTTCAATATTTTTTTCCCAAACCTTGTCATTCTTAACCTCTTTGATTTTGACAGCATCCTTTTTTCTATCCACCTTAACACCCTTGTTCTTGTCCTTCTGCTCAATTATAAAAAGGCCAACAGGTTTACCCTGTTCACCACCCACAATTATATTTCTTAGTTGAAGTGTACTTCTCATCTGAGCAGCCATCTCCTTAGCCAACTGGGAAATCTCCTCTTCTAATGGTCTCCTTAAGGACACTAGAGCTTTAGCTTGCTCCATATTGCAAGCATGCTGGTCAAAATCACCTTCTTCATCAGACAAGACCTGTTGATGATACATCTCACTTCTCTGTCTCTAATTTTTCACATCAGCTTCTTGTAACTCATCATTATAAGAACATTTAGCCTCATTAATGTATGATCAGGCCATACAAACATCTACATCACCCTGCTCATAGTCAAGAGTCTTCACATGAGTATCTTCCTCTATTCCTTCAGCAACAAGCAACTAAGCAATGCCACTATGATTTTGATCATGTGGATGTTCCTGCACCTCACACCATGGTCTATCTTGTACCAGATTTATTGAATGCTTTTGTAGGGGGTCTGGTGTATGCTAATCAGTTTTAGGCTTCTTGATCTGTTAGAACCCAAATTTTCCATCAAAATATTAGGGCTTTGCCCACTAAAACCCATTATTTTCATTATCTTTTCATAAAAAATTCATTTCACTACCTTTTATAAAGCTAAAATACCATTTGACTACCACCGTTTACCCTTCATAGCCTTTACTGCTCTATCATGGCCTTTTGCAAAGTGGCTCATGGTATAGCGATGACAGTTAGGCACAATCAAAATAACTATTATTGCTACACCATGGGTGGTTAGCACATACACCGCAATGCCATGGTAGATAGCTAGCAGTGAGTGGGGTGGAAAATAGAACAGTTACCGCTATACCACAGTCGGTCAAAAAGTGGACCGTCGTGGCATGGTGGGAAGTTAGTAAGAAGCATGGTAAGTGTTGGATAAAGCTATCGCGATACCACTGGCAGTTATCACAATGACTACGGTAGCACGATGGTCAGGAGATAGATAACGAGTTGGTGGTTAGTATCGGTCACTGTGGTACCATGGGTAAGCAACAAGGAGCCTGTGGTGATGCGATGGAAGGGAGGACAACAATGAGGAAGCGGTAAAGACCAGTTATCGCAATACCGCTGGCAGTCAAGCCAGAGACTGTGGTAATGCTATAGACATAAGGATGACAGTGAAGGCCGGTTACCACGCAATCGCAGGGTGTAAACATGAAGGCCACAGTGATGCGGTGGAAGAAAGATAGATGGTGATGGACGATCACCACTATACCACGGGTGAACAAAATGAAGGGTGCGATAGCATGGTGGAGGAAGAGAAGACAACCATAGTCAAAGCATCATAGCACTGTGGGAGGATAAAAAATTGACCATGGTAGAGCGATAAGTATAAAAGAAGGCTTCACAGCAATAATGAAATATACGAAACAGTAAGGTATAAAGAAATAAATGAATGGCAAGATTATAATCGAAATATTTAATTTCTCGATAAGGAAACTCAATTAAATATTATAATTTTTGTCAGTGAATGTAAACGGTTGTAACAGGAAAGTGAAGAGTCATGACTCTTGAAATGTATGCTATAAATAATTTGAAAAATTAGTTTTAAAGAGGGGTCGAGTGAGACAGTAGGAGGGGGTAGTAGTTAGATCTTTTTAGAAAATAGACTGGGAATGTAAATAATGATAGAATTTTCCTGAAGCAGAATCAATGGAGAAGATGTTTTTAAACTGGTGCAATTCCTTTTGGTGTTCGGTTTTTGTGTTATATTAATTCATATTCTTTATTTTGGTTGTCTCCAACCTAGGGTCTTTTAATAATTTAAATCAGCATGTCAAGTATATTTCTGATTTGTCAAAATGTATTCCCATTTTGTGTGATTTAATTAATTGGTGTCTGCAAGTCAGAATTAAATTCTTTTAATAAGTCACAGTGATTTAAAGATTTCTTTTGGATAGTTAAAGAAGAAATGGGTTAAGAAACATTCCAGCACAATTTATGCAAGTCATAAATTCAGTAAAGTTTTATGCCAGTCATAGAATTTTCAAAGTGCCTAACAACTAGAGTTAAGCCAAAGAGGAAAGCACATATAATTTTAATTTATGACGCCATTTCCCATGTGGATAGAAGGCACTAATCTTCCACAACCCAGAGAACAAACTTCATATAAAACAACTTATTCAAAATCCTTTCTTTTGTGGAGTAGGAGTAGGAATAGTTGTAGTGATTTTATCTATTCACTTCCAATTGCTATTGTGGATAGATTGCTCAATCAAGAAATATATTGCAAATTTGCATCATTCATATGAGTACACCCACCTTGGTTTAGTAGAGCCTAAAGATCAAAAGGTTCAATTGCATCAATTGGCCTTGTACGTTGGCCAAAAGCATTGTGAGAGCTTGGAAACCTCTCGTGGTTCAAACCTACGTTTTTGAGAACCAACAGTTTGGTGACTCTACTGGGGACAAACATTAGAAAATTTGGTTCCAACCTTTCCATCTATAGAGTCAACAAAGTTTCAAATTTTTGCATTCACTTGAGTTCGTAGGGGATTTCGTTGGGGCAAACCATAAAAATATCAAAATCCATTTCATTTTCCTACTTTTGGGAAAAGTAGGTGGCGACTCTATTTCATTTTGATAAATGATGCATGGATATTGTTGTGGAACAGTAACACTTTGTCATAGATGTCAGAAGCAGAAAGAAGACAACAATCAATAAAAAAGTTGAAAGAATTGGAGCAACAAACACTACAATGGAAACAAAAGATACTACAAGTGAACCAATGACTATTGCAGTTGGGAGTCAAATGTGCTCCAAATATATCACCAAATGGGACATCATACAGTAGGAATGAATACACAAATTCCAGTAGATCTTGGACACCACAATTGCCCCATGATGCAACTAATAACTTTGGTAATAAAGGTCATGCACTCTATTCAAAGAAAAACACTTTTGATGAGTATATTCAAATTCAAGAGAGGTAAAAATCTTGTGGATTCCTTTTTTGACATAAGGAGATATAAGGGAGAATCTATGAGCTCTTTATACAATAGGATGATAGACATCTGTATGCAATTACCTCCTCATTATAGGCCTACAAGACCCACGTTTGTTGCACAATTTCTAAGAGCATTAGAGCCTGAATCAATTTATTGGTCAGAGTCATCAAAGCAACATGCCTTTGATGTGGTGAATAAATTTATTGATTCCATACTTGGGACAAGGTATATGGATACTGGCAACAATAAATCTAACAATGATACCATGGATAATCAAACAATGCAACAAACAAACGAAGTATGTGCCACTGGGATTTCTGATGATAATTTTTTAGATTTGGAAGATGATGAAAATATAGAAGAGATCAGTGAAGACGAACTTGTGAATTTTGATCTACAATAGGGTGATTCTTATAGTTCTTATGGAGATCAAGAAGAGGAAGAAATAGTAGAAGATATGGAAGTAGAAACATGTTCACTTAGTAGTGAGAAAATTTTAGATTTACTGACTCTTGAATACTAGAGATGTGCACATTAAGATAATTCTAAAGTTTTGGGTCCAGCATACATTTTCTTTGATAGTGAGAATACTATGTGTAGTGATTCAAATAATTCCATGTGTATTTCTCAAAATGATGAAGAGATCTTTGAATTTGATCAAGAATCCATGTCTATCCAAGAAGAGGTATGTGACTTGAATAATTTTTTCCTGCAAGAGAAAGATATTGGTTTGCATATCATTGATGATGAGTGTTCAACTTTTATTGATTCAAGTATGTATAAGGATGACTGTATGGATCAAAAATGTGTGTCAATGCCAACTGGTGATAGAAAATAAATTGAAAGTAGTTCTGATTTGATTGTTTCAGAAGATGCTGATGAGATAGAATTTGTAGATTCCCATGTGAAGCATTCAAATTTTCAGGTCCCAGTGCAACTGTTGGATCATAAAACAACATATGATAATGAGCAAGCCTACGAATGTTTTGTTGAATGTGGATACACTTTGTATGCTGAAGGTGATAAAGATTTTTCATATGATAATAGGAATGATGAAATGAAGAGTGGTGAAATGAATATGAGTCAGGTTGAATACAATGACTTTCTGAGGGTTTTTAGTGACAGTGCATGTTGCAGGGCAGATGGAATGGACAATTTTAAAAGAAACCTGATAAGCTCTAATCAAAACAAAGTCTATGATAGAGGGAAGTACATGATTTTCTTTTTGGTAGCCTGGGGCCATCCTTTATCATTTGATTTTTGAACCATAGTAGATATAGAGGATTAAGGATTGCCAGTGCATGGACAATTCCTAACAAACCTCTTTAAACATTATTTTCCATGCACAGTAGTTATAGAAATTTTGAAGGGTCTGGGTTTTCTAGTACATGGACACTCTCAGAAATTCCATTATTGAAAACATTATTTTCTTTGCATGTACAACAGTCTAGGGTTTTCCTCCTTCCACAATCCATCTTTCCATTTTCCATCTCTTTCACCTATTTATTCCCTCCATCTTCCATCGCCTTCTTTTTCATGTGTTTTCTTGTCTTGGTCTGCCCTCCCAAAGATATTCTGGATTCTTGCAGTGATTTGCAAAATCACTCATCCCCAATAGGAGCAAAAGTTAGAACCCAAATTTTCCATCAAAATCCTAGGATTTTTGCCCATTGAAACCCATTATTTTCATTATCTTTTCATAAAAAATTCATTTCACTGCCTTTTATAAAGCTAAAATACCTTTTTACCACCATTGTTTACCCTTCATAGCCTTCACCTCTCTACCACAACCTTTTTCAAAGTGGCTCACGATATAGCAGTGATGGTTAGGAACAATCAAAGTAACTATTACAACTACACCGTGGGTGGTTAGCACATACACCACGATGCCACAGTAGACAATTAGCAATGAGCGGGGCGGCAGATAGAACAGTTACCGCTACACTACGGTGGGTCAAAAAGTGGACCGCAGTGGTGCGATGGGCGGTTAGTAAGCAGTGTGGTAAGTGTTGGAAAAAGCTACCATGATAGCGCTAGTGGTTATCATGGTGACTGCGGTAGTGCAGTGGTCGAGAGATAGACAGCGAGTTGGTGGTTAGTGCAGGTCATCGCGGTACCATGGGAAGCAAGGAGCCCATGGTGATGTGATGGAAGGGAGGACAAAAATGAGGAAGTGGTAAAGACCGGCTATTGCGGTACCATTGGCAATCAAGCTAGAGACCATGGTAACGTGGTAGACACAAGGATGACAATGAAGGTCGGTTACCACACAACCCCATGGTGTAAACATGAAGGTTGTAGTGATGCGGTGGAAGAAAGATAGACGGTGATGGCCAGTCACCGCTATACCATGGGTGAACAAAATGAAGGGTGTGGTAGCATGGTGGAGGAAGAGCAGACAACCATATTCAAAGCACCATGGCACCATGAGAGGATAAAACGTTGACCATGGTAGAGCAGTAAGTATAAAAGAAGGCTTCGCAGTAATAATGAAATAGAAGAAATGAAAAGGTATAAAGAAATAAATGAATGGCGAGATTATAATTGAAATATTTAATTTTTTGATAAGGCAACTCAATTAAACATTTTAATTTCTATCAATGAATGTAAACGGTTGTAATAGGAAAGTGAAGAGTCGTGACTCTTGAAATGTATGGTATAAATAATTTGAAAAATTATTTTTAAAGAGGGGTCGAGTGAGACAGTAGGAGGGGGTAGTAGTTAGATATTTTTAGAAAATAGACTGGGAATGTAAATAATGACAGACTTTTCTTGAAGCAGAATCAATGGAGAAGATGTTTTTAAATTGGTGCAATTCCTTTTGGTGTTCGGTTATTGTGTTATATTAATTCATATTCTTTATTTTAGTTGTCTCCAACATAGGGTCTTTTAATTATTTAAATCAGCATGTCAACTATATTTTTGATTTGTCAAAATGTATTCTCATTTTGTGTGATTTAATTAATTGGTGTCTACAAGTTAGAATTAAATTCTTTTAATAAGTCACAACAATTTAAATATTTCTTTTGGATAGTTAAATAAGAACCGGGTTAAGAAACATTCCAGTACAATTTATGCAAGTCATAAATTCAGTAAATTTTTATGCCATTCATAGAATTTTCAAAGTGCCTAACAACTAGAGTTAAGCCAAAGAGGCAAGCACATATCATTTTTATTTCTAACTCCATTGCCCATGTGGATAGAAGGCACTGATCTGCCACAACCTAGAGAACAAACTTCATATAAAACAACTTATTCAAAATCCTTTCTTTTGTGCAGTAGGAGTAGGAGTAGTTGTAGTGATCTTATCTATTCACTTCCAATTGCCATTATGGATAGATTTCTCAATTAGGAAATATATTTCACATCTGCATCGTTCATATGGATACACCTGCCTTGGTTTAGCAGAGCCTAAAGAGCAGAAGGTTCAATTGCATCAATTGGCATTGTACGTTAGCCAAAAGCGTTGTGAGAGCTTGGCAACCTCTTGCGGTTCAAACCTTTGTTTTTGAGAACCAACAAGATGAAAAGGTTGATGGAAGATTTCCATCAATGTATTCTTTATATTCTTTATTTTTGGATGCAATAAAGAATATTAGTAGGGATCAGGAGGTAGTGTTGCCCTTAGTTGAGAAATGGATCCCTAGGGCCAATGATTTAGATATAATGTACAAAGCCTCAAGGTTTGATACAAATAATAGGCCCCAATCATTAAGGCCTACTCAAATTTTTGTAAATTCATTGCAAGGTTTTCAAGCCTTACTAGATGATTTGAGTAGGAAAATCAAAGAATTGGTAAAGAATTTTGATGATTGGAGTGATACATCTTTACCTGATATAATTGATACATAGAGAAATGTTAAATCATTGCAGCAGTGGCTGGATAGAGCAAACAAGGTCATCAATGCACAAATCAACTTGATTTGTGATGACACACTATGACTTGCTGGTGAGCTATATGGACAAGATCATTAGTACCAACACATTTTTGGAATCTTTTGAGAGAGAAAAAAATCAGGTAGCGGTGAAGTACACATGTTATAGTGCTAAGGTGAGTGAGGTAGTTAATTTTGATTGGTCGGCTAATGAAGAATACCAGAGATGGGTAAATATATACTTAATCGAGGAAGAGTAAAATAGAGTTGGCCACTGGTGGTAAAAAAATCATCTATTGAAGTTACTACAGATTCTGGTTATGTTTTGATGGCAGTTTTGGCATAGGTTTTTTAAAGTTTGGTCGATGCATCAACCATTTTCAGCTGATAAGATGAACAAGACGATTCTCCAAGGACTCGGTTGTTGTAACAAATTTTTGAAATGTCATAGGGCAATCCAAGTGACTAGTGACAAGTGTACTTCTGGCCCAATGCTTGTTTGCTCTTTCATTCTCTATAAGAAGGATTTCAAGACTAGAAGTACAGGTTAGCAAGTTAGATAATTTTGGTCAAGTCTAGGTGAAGTCACAGAGCAATTGTAAAGCGTGATAGTTTTAGTGAAAATCCAATATAGGTTTTGTGTCATTTTGTAGTAGGTTTTGAATTCATGGGAATTTGATGTTTTGTGACAGTACTGGTAGTTGAATTAAAAGAAATTATTTCAAACCCATGTCTCTCCATTGTATAAGCATATCAGAATTTTTTATAAAATGATCAAGGGTTGTTTCGTTCATCTCACTGTTGTGGTGTGTATGATTCTCAATTTAACTTTAATTCAAAGAATTAATTAGAATGCTTGAATGGGATCATAGGTGTGTATGTTTTATATAAGGATTTGATAAGAATTATTGGGTTAGAATACATAATGATGATATTGTAAGGCAATATTATCAGAGATCTTACATGTTATGTGTTAAATCTATCATAAACCCTTAAATGCTTATGAATTTGACTCCTCCAATGGTATATGGCAATGATCTAGGTTGTACTTATTCATGAGGTTCAATATTTTTTTGTCTTTACTTAAAGCTTTCTACAAATTGCAAATCAATGACTACTTTAAACTGTGAAATATCGTAGCTATCTCATGCTCCAAATAATTGATATTATTGATGAACAACCAATTCTATCCAGTATTATCTTGTTATGTTGGGCTATTAAATGAGATTATATGTTGATGTTAATGTTGTTTATAATATTGGTGTTGAGGTTGTAAACAAATTAAGGGGATCACCCTCTCGGGTCTTGCAGAGCCCAAAGTGTAGGAGGTTTTTTTTAAAATCTTCATCAGTTGGTCGAGGTTCTTCGAGCTGCCTTTGATTGGAATTGGAAATTCTATAGGTAGATTAGAAAATCAACCTAGTTATAGTAAAAACAACCAATAAACTGATGGAACAACAAAAAATTTATTTTTGAATTCTATTTTATCTTGCCCTTGTCCTGGTCTTTCATATTGTTTGGAAAAACCTAAGGTTGGGGTTTTTATTTTTGCCTTCATGAAAATACTATTGTCCTATGTTATGCCTTGGGTGGGATCTATTTGGACGTTACCTTTTTGAAAAGCTTTTTAAAACAACTTATGCCCCATCGCTTCATCTAAGATGGGCCCCTTTTCTGATTTATTGTTTTAATTTTTCCACCTGACTTTATTATTCCCTAAGTCTAGGTTAGCTTGTGCCCCACCTTTAAAAACAACTTAAGCCATTCTTTATTGTTGGCCTAGGTGGAGTCCCCTTGTCCCTTTAATAAATGTTTATATTTTTTAGGGAACAGCTTTAAATGAATGTCGATCAACCATCGGTTGTGATGGAGCTTCAAATTTTTTTCTTTGAATTCCCTTATTATTTTGCCTCTATACTAGTCTGTCATACTATTTGGAAGAAACCTAAGGTTGGGGGTTTTATTTTTTCCTTCGTAAAATCCTAATTTTTGTCTAATACCTTGGGTAGGATCTATTCCGCCGTTACCTTTTTGAAGGAGGTTTTAAAATGACTTATGTCCCATTGACTCGTCTAGGTCGGGCCCCTTTTAATAAACAGTATTAAATATTTTGCCTAATTTTATTATCTCCTAGGTTTAGGTTGGCTCGTGCCCCATTTTTACGACCAACATTGAGCCATCATTTTTCATTGCCCTAGAGGATGTCCCCTTGTCCCTTTAATAATTGTTTTGTATTTTGAAGGGAACATTTTTTAGTGACCGTCGATCATCCAACAGTTGATCCTGACCATTCCCCATGATCTCATGATGGATTCACCATTGAGTTTCAATCGATTGTGATATCATGGGCGGGCACCACATGTCTTAGCTACCGATGCTGAAGAGGATTAACAAAGAGTTTTAATTTTTCTGTCGGGCTTTAATACGCTATATAGTGCATTACAAAAACAGTTGTGAGATGCACGTACTCGAGATTGATGGTGGTGTTATAATCTTGATGAAAATTTGCTCGATAGTTATGTTCAATGTTGGTGATTGTTGATGATAAGGATCAACGGTTGCCTGCCATCGCGTGATCCAAAGATGTAGGGTGGTTAGTGATTGTGACATCACGAGCATGCGCCATGTGTAATCCTTTGGCGTTGCATACTATTGTGGGCCCTAAATGCTGAGATGGAGATTACATCAGATTTTTTGAAGGTGGTCATTCAATGATCTGACAAAGACAAAAGATCGATGGTTAGAATTTAAATTTGCATCAATTGCGATTGGAGACATTGGCGCAACATGCAAGTGAGCATTAATGGTGGATGAGACGTTTACTGGCTCATTTCGGTTAACATAAATTATTTTCCTTCATTCTATTTTACCACAAAGCATTCAAGTACTTTCAAAGCAGTTCAGAGCAACAGACAAAGTTTTCGAGCAATCAAAGCAGGAGTTTGGTCTTCTACAAGGCGTAAAATCCATGAGCTGTTTTTTGTACTACTTGGTTAATCTGACTATGATTTTGTGAAGGATTTTAGTGTGCTATTCAAGGGGTTTGTTGATTATTGTCATAGGGTTACTGGTTTGTTTAATTGTGTGAAATTAAAAGGTTTTGTTGTAATTTCATATTTTGGGTAGCCCTAGTTTGTTCAAGGATTTGAATTATTTAAAGAAGCCCTAGTTCATTTGAGATGGCACCACCAAAGCAACATTTCGTCCATATTGATTATCTGTGGAGGAATTTGTATGGTGATTTTCTTGATCAACTCCCATTATCAACAAATGACAGAAAGAGGGGTTTAGTTTTGATGAGTGGAAGAACCCTAGGTGAATGACTAGTGTGCAAGAGTTATAATATTGTAGATGCTAGGGTTCCTATGACTGATTTGGAAATGTTTAGGTTGTGGTATGGAAAAATAGACCTACCTCACCCCTTTTCTAACAGCTGGAGATATGACATGGGGAAGCTAGCAGTGCCAAATGTGTTCCCTGATGTGGACCTACTCAGAGCAGTCGGGACATGATATGACCCTATTACAAGAGTAATAAGGGATAATGATGATGGGATTTTGCTGAGTATAAGCACAGATGAAACTCAACATGTGTTTGATTTGAGTGAATCCAGCTCATTTTTGGTTCCAATTGATCTTGAGGAGATGAAGCAAGAGTATGCAAGATCGAAGCCTCTTTTCAGATTGAATCTCCTTCCTCCTCATCTGGCTAGGGCAGGCATTTTAAAAATTCATATCAGCCCAAGTGACCAAGAGCCTTTCAGGCTGAGTTGCTTTTCCAATCATTTTTTGGCTACATTTTATTCACTATGCTAGATTTTGGGATTCAGCCCTAATACTGTAATGCCAATTGCATACATGTTCATGGGGGACCAAATTTAGCATCCCAATTTCTCTATGGTGTATGACTTTGCATCTTTTTTGGCAAAAAAGATACATGATGGATTGCTGAAGTTGCAGGTGGGGGATACTGGAACTCCTTTGTTTTAGTATTCCCTGTTAATGCACATGTTCTTGTATAAGAATGCTAAATTCTTCTTAGAGAAGATGGAGTAGAGGCAAGATGTAAATGGGGAAAGATTACTAGTACAAGTTTGGAGTACTGATTTATCATACAACAAGGGAGGTGTCATTTTTGTACACTCTGACAATTTCTTTGCTTCTAGACTCAGGGCTTGGTTGGTAGTGAATTTTCCTAGAGTCCCTGAATACCTACATGACTTCCTCAGACAAAACTTGAGGAAGCCTGATTTAAAAATTTGCTAGAATTGGGGTGACATCATCTTGTACCCTATAAGTACTATGCTAAGAGTATATAGTTTCTAGGGAGCCCCGCATATCCTCCCATTTAATGTACCATCAAGAATGGGGTTTTCCAAAGTCATGTGGAAAATAGGTTGTATTCACGAGGACAACCTGATTGGGAGAGGAAAGGGAACTTTGTTCTCTAACTACACTATTGTATCTAATTTTGTTTGTTCCAAGGGAGGATGGGTCCACTTTGGAAGATATTTTGATGACTTTCATTTGAGGAGTGGTCCTAGGAGGCAGAATGACCTTGAGGGTTTCTTTGGCTTTTTTAGGCAACGAATTAAGGGTGGCCTATTTGTACATGAGTTCAATTTTCCTAAGGACCTAATCAGAAATAAATTTGATTTGAATAGACATGAATTGAATAAGGAAAATTGGATTGCATATGAGAATTTATTGGCTATGGTGTGTAAAATGGATCTAAAGTATGATATGTTAATGGAGTTCACTCCATTCCACGAGAGAATTGGCTTCTTGATGGATAATTTCAAAGAGATCATGGACACCTTGATGACCAAGAGGTCAATTTGGAATTA
Organism: Sequoiadendron giganteum; assembly: GCA_007115665.2. Classification (NCBI taxonomy): domain Eukaryota; kingdom Viridiplantae; phylum Streptophyta; class Pinopsida; order Cupressales; family Cupressaceae; genus Sequoiadendron; species Sequoiadendron giganteum. Next base: position 439,583,392 of record CM021103.1, on the reverse strand, counting down.
GATTTTGGTATACAAAGACTAGAGGTGAGGCCTCAAGAGACAAGGCCAACTTATCAACCCTCAATGAATCGGCCTCTTCACAAGAGAAAAAGGAATGACACTAGTGATGAGGAGGAGGGGGATAAGAAAGGAAAATAGATAATGAAGACATCATCATAGCCAGGTCCAAAGATCAGAGTACCTGGAGGGATAAAAATTATTGATTTGGATTCACCACCAAGGAGTGATCCTGCATTACTACCATCAGAGCCAAGCCCTAAGAGGTAGAGAGTTGAGGAAGCACAAGAGACTATGATGGATGAGATAATTATTATAGATCAATACATGTAGGTTGGTATTCCTTCCCCTCCTAGATCAACACAGTTGGTGTTATCTGATATGGATGTAAAAGGACAATGTGTACAAGATGCCAAAATGGAGGCTTGCAAGGAATTCTTGGATGATGTTGTATTTGTGAAGACTTCAGTATTCTTGCAATTGGTGTGGAGAATGAAGTTAGAATAATACCAAGAAAAATGAAAGGAGAGAAGAGAATCAAGGCCTGATAGGTTTGATCAGGAGAATGATGATGAGGTAAAGGCTGAATTCATGAATGAGTTTAAAAACATCACTCTTGAGGAAGGAAGGAAGTTGGTGACTCGGGCTGGTGTCCTAATTTTTCCTGAGTGGGACATAGAAAATGTAGTGGAATTTAATTCCATTCTAAAGTCCAAGCATCCCATATAGAACAGAGAGGAAGAGGTTAAGGCAACTCTGCAGGACTTTCCCTTTAGTGAGCAATATGAAACTCTGGCAATTTGGGCATTGGCACCCCAAGGCAGAAAGCCAAATGTGACTGATATTAGCCCAAACCTAAGGGGAGGGTTAAGAATCAAAAGAGATTCTGAAAATTCAACCACAGAAGCTACAAGCCTAACTATAAATGTGGCCAAATTGGCCCAGAAGATAGCAGAAAGGGAAGAAGCTGAAAAGAAGATTTTGATGGAGAAATATAACATCATAATTGGAGAATATGGTAGGATGCAATAAATGAATGTTGAGTTTCAGTTTGAGGTAGATAGGTTGAAATATAGGCAGGTAGGAGAATCCTCCAGTGCTCCTGGTATCATGGCATTACCTTCTACATCAGGATCAGTACCCCTTACTTCCCCAATTATTTCTACTCCAGGATCCCCCATCCAGATGCCTGATCTCAGTCCTACATTAGGACCAGTTGAGAAAGAGATTAAATATTTTGTAATACCACTAAGAAGAAGATGTTAAATAAGATAACAGAATTACAGGCAGCTTTAAAAGCAAGTGAGGAGGGAGTAGATTCCAAACATAGTGAGGTTGTTGATATAGTTTTGAGGCACCTAAATGAGAAGGTTGATGGTAGATTACCATCATTACATTCTTTATATTCTTTATTCTTGGATGAAATAAGAAATATTAGTAGGGATCGGGAAATAGTTTGGCCCTTCACTGAGAAGTGGATCCCTAGGGCCACTAATCTAGATATTATGTATAAGGCCTCTAGATTTCATGCAGATAATATGCCCCAATCATTGAGGCCTACTAATTTATTTTTGAAATCACTAAAAGGTTTTCAGGCCCTACCTGATGATTTGAGTAGGAGAATTAAGGAACTGGTAAAGGGTTTTGATGATTGGAGTGATACATTTTTTCCAGATATAATTGATGCACAAGGAAATGTTAAATCACTACAACAATGGTGGGATAGAATAGATGAATTCATCAATGCACAAATCAAGTTGATTTGTGATGATTCAGACTATGATTTGTTGGTGAGTAGCATGGATAAGATAATTAACACTAGCACATTTTTGGAGTATTTTGAAAGAGAGGCCAATTAGGTAGCAGTGAAATACACACCTTACAATACTAAGGTGAATGAGGTGATAAATTTTGAATGGCCAATAGATGAGGAATATTAGAGGTGGGCAAAAAAATATTTAACCGAGGAGGAGTAAGACAGTGTCTACTGCCAGTATTTAAGAGCTCAACGGTTATGGTTATAACAATTTTTGGATATGTCTCAATGGCATTTTTGGCATAGGTTTTGAGGTTTGGCCAATGCAGCAATTATTCTCTAATAAGTGGGATTAACAAGAAAATTATCTAGTGGCTCCGTGATGGTAATAATTTTTTGTGATGTGTCATAACGCAGTCTAATTGATTGGTGACATGTGTATTTTCTGGCCCGATGCTTGTTTTCTCCTTCATTCTCTATACGAATGATTTCAAGGCGAGAAATACGGGTCAAAAAGTTAGATGTCTTTAGGTCAAGTCTAAGTAAATTTGCAAAGTGAATTGTAAAGAGCCTGATGTAATAGTGGAAATGTTGCTCTTAGGTTTTGTGTTATTCTGTTGTATGTTTTAGTTTCATGAGTGTTTCATGTTCTCAGGACAATTCTAGCATTTGAATGAAATTTACTCATTTCGATCTCATGTCTCTCCATTGTATGAATATAGAATTATCTTGAATAAAATTATCAAGGGTTATTTTGGTTCATCTCACTATTGTGGTGTGTATGATTCTCATTTTAGCTTTAATTCAAGGAATTAATTAAAATGTTTAAGTGAGGTTATAGATGGATGTGTTCATCTAAGGATTTGGTAAGTAGTATTGAGTTAGAATATAGATTGATAGTATTGTAAGGCACTATTATATGAGATTTTATATGCTATGTGTCTGAATCTGTCATGGGTCCTTAAATGATTATGAATTTGACTCCTCCAATGGTATATGGCACTGGTCTAAGTTGTAATTGTTTGTGAGGTTTTGTATTCATTTGTCTTTGTTTAGAGCTTGCTACAAATTGAAAATTAATGACTATCTTAAGTTGTGTAATATTGTTGTAGTATCTCATGCTTCAAGTAATTGGTATTATTGATGAATAGACAATTTGTTTCAATCTTATCCTATTGTGTTGAGCTATTAAGTGAGATGATCTATTATTATTGATGTTCTTTATAATTTTGGTGTAAGGATTATAAACACATTAATGGGATTAACCTCTCGGATCTTGCAGAGCCCAAAGTGTAGGAAGTTTATTAAAACCCTTGTCATTTGGTCCAAGTCCTTCGAGCTACCCCTAATTGGGATTGCAAATTCCATAGGTAGATTAGGAGATAAACTTGGTTATAGTAAAAACAACCAACAAAATGGTGAATCTACTAGGGATGTTAATTTGAATATTTCTTGTATGTAGTCAGTTGTCCATTTTTCATAGAGTTATTATAGTATTTTTTGTGATTTGAAGGTCGATCCCATGGTTTTTTGTGTTTTTTTTATCCATTTTCTTCGGTCATTCAAAATTTTGGTGTTATCCCATGAGGTATTCTTTGTACATTATCATTACAAGAAGTTCTAAAGGTCTTTTAAAATTCCACCAAGTGTATCTGAACAGTTGGTATTCCCAAGATAATTGGGTGGTGACTCTGAAGTCTCTACACCAGTGTACATTTTATTTGAAATTTTGATACCAATTAAAAGATTTTTGGACAAGCACAGAAAATGAAGAACACCAGGTCTTTCGTGAAAACTCACCCAGAATAGAAACTAGAGGGTGAACTCCCTAAGATGAAGAAGAAGGACTGGATAAATAAGAAGCCAAAATCCAGTAGTGTTTCTCCTGCATCACAGAATCCTATACACCAAGGTACAAGTAAGCCTTTACATCCTATCTCTGAGACTTTTGAGCAAGTGTCTAGACATTCAGAGTTGGATAGCTATGGATTTTTTGATGCATTATGTAATACACCTGTTCAAGAGGATGTAGCATGTCATAATAAAGGGCATGTTAGTGTCCAATATGCTAAAAAAAGAAGAAGTAGGATTAGAAGTCAAAGCCATCACAAAGAATGCACTAGTGATGTGCCTCCTCTCATTGAAGATGATGGAACTCCTTTATTATCTAGGCATGAAAAAGTAAACCTGATAGACTTAAGTGATACATCAAGTTCTAAAATTAATTTTCCTGACCCTGATGATTTTTTTGGAGATATTGATTATCTGAGACGATAAATCCAAAAGAATGTTGAACTTAGAATGAAAAAGGACAAGGAGAAGGAAATAGAACTGATGCATGTTGTAATTGACAGGGATATATTAATTAGACAATTGGCAACAATGAAAATCTTGAACCAAAGTAGACCTGAGCTAGAAGAGGAAGGTCCTGTTGTACAAGAAATTTTTGTTAAAGGGGAAAAATCAATGTCTAAAGTGAGTCTTGTAGGTCAAACCAATTTCCAACCAAAGCCTATAGACCCAAAACCATTGAACCCTATTAAACCTGAATCAAGTAATCCAAATCCTAAACCTATTTTGGACAAGGGAAAATAGAAGGTTGAAGGGATTAAGATAAATGAGAGGATGGATTTTCACCATCCTAAACAAGATCCCCTTCCACATGTTTCATCACAAGTAGAGACTTCCTTGGAAAAGGTTAGGAGGGAAGGGGAAGCTCTAACAGAAGAGCTAGAGAGGACTGAAATTGAGGCTGCAAATACATAAAAGAGAAAGAAAATAAGATTCCTAAGAATTTCAAGTTTGGATGGGGATACACAAGCTACAAATTCATCAAGGCACCAAGATTTTTTGAAAAATGATCCTAAAACCAGTTTGGAAAATACCACAAATAATTTTGGCCCAAAGGTTCATGTGACCAAATTTGTAAATCTACATCAAGATGGTCCTGAGACTCAAAATACATGGTCTGGTGATGACCCTCAGAGGACTGATGAACTATTTCAAAGCAGACATATACAATTCGAAAGGTATAGGTATTTTTTCTTTGATGGTATTTCGGGTTACCCAAATCCCATCCCTGGTGAGCTAAGAGAAAAAATGAATAAGTTTGTTGGAAACAATGCTTTTTTAGTAGAGGAACATTTGAAAGCCTTCATAGATATGTTAAATGACTATGAGGTAGAGCATGAAGATGTAGTAATGAAATTATTTGTACAATCTCTGATAGAAGATGCAAGGGATTGGTACAAAGGTCTACCTAATGCTAGTATTGGTTCATGGGAAGAGTTTGAAAAATGCTTCAAAGAACAATATGGTGATAGGACTAATGCTAGTTTCATGCTAAATGAATTCAAAAACATCAAGAAGTCAGTGAATGAGCTTGCAACATAATTTAACCTTAGATTCCAAAAGGCAATTTATAAGTTGTTTCAGGTGATAAGACTTGATGAAAATGTTTGTTTAACCACTTATTTCAATGCTTTTGATGCCAAAAATGGCATATCTCCTCAAAGATAAGGACCCTCAAACCATGAGGGATGCTTTCCAAGTGGCCATTAATATTAAAAGAAATAGGAAGGCTTCTGGAAAATATGGTAGGAGGGAGGAACCTACTCTTTTAAAAAATCCTAGGGATAAGACTGAGAAGGTCTCTACTGCAAATACTAAGGATGATGAAAAGTGGGATAAAGTCCTCAGCACTCTAAAGGACATAAAGTAAAATGTTGCTAAGAAAGATAAGGGTCTTAGAAGTGATAAGCAATAGTATAATAAAAATGACAGACCCCCTATACTTTAAAATTATCCTTACAATACACATTGGAAGGATGGAAAACCAATACTACCGGCCTAGAAGCCTAAAACTGATCAGCAAACACCAGATCCTTTGCAGAAGCATTATGTAAATTTGGTACAAGATAGACCATGGTGTGAGGTGTGTGAATATCCACATGATCAAAAGTATTATGGCATTGCTCAGTTTCTTGTGGTTGAAGGAAAAGAATAGGATACTTATGAGAAAACCCTTGATTATGAGTAGGGTGATGTACATGTTTGTATGGCCTGGTCATATATTGATGAAGTTGAATGTTCTTCTAATAAGAAATTGCAAGAATCTGATGTGAATAATCAATGGTAGAGAAGTGAGATTTATCATGAACAAGTTTTTTCTGATGAGGAGAGTGATTTTGACCATCATGCTTGCAATATGGAGTAGGCTGAAGATTCAGTGTCTCTATAGAGACCATCAAAAGATGATATTTCCTGGTTGACTGAGGAGATGGCTGCTCAGATGAGAAGTAAAGTTCACCTAAGAAATAGAATGGTGGGCGGGGAGCAAGGTAAACTTGTTGGCCTTTTTATTAAGGAACAAAAAGATAAAAACAAGGGTGTTAAAGTAGATAGCAAAGATGATGTTGTCAAAATCAAGGAGGTCAAGAATGACAAGATATGGGTGAAGAAGACTAAAATCCCAAAGCCCCATGAAGATTTTACTCCTTTATTGGTAAAGACCAAAGTAATTACCAAGTCTGTTGAATCTGCTCAAGAAGAGAAGCAAAATAAACTTGAAGGAAATCAACAACTGGAGAAGAAAGAAAATAATGACGGTATGATTCCTGACTTGCCTAAATACACACCCTGAGACATGTTTCAAGTACTATCCCAGGTTAAAGTTACTATACCTTTGTTGGAAATTATGAGAATAGCTGAGCATAAGGAAAAAACAATAGCCTTGATTTCAAGAGTTGCTAGTAGTAAAATTGAACAAGAAAATTGTAAAGAAGCCAAGGACAAAGAAGAAATAAAAAAGAAATAAGTGGAGGGAATTGTGACACAAATTTCCCCTGTGTATCTAGGGAATTCTATCAATATGTGCCTTGAGAATATAACCCCTTTTTTCCTAAGTGTAGATATAAATGGGAAGACTCTAAGAAATTGTATGATAGACTCAGGGGCGTCAAATAATGTTATGCCAGTCAAGATCATGGAAGAAATGGGCTTAACAGTAGACACTACTCAAGGTAAATGCTATGCATTAGATTCAAGAGAAGTGCTAGTCATTGAGACTATTAAAGAATTGCCTTACAAATTGACCCAATACCCTGAGAAGGTTCTGGCCATGACTGTTTTAGTTGCAGACATCCCACCTCATTTTGGGATGATCTTGTCAAGGAAGTGGAGTGCATCAATGGGAGGTAATATGTAATGTGATTTATCATTTGCTACCTTCTACATTGATGGGAAATATGTCAAGATTGAAAGAGAGTCTAAAGTGCCTCATATGATTGAGCACGATCCGATTGAAAATTTGGCATGTTTTACTGACAGTGGCATAAATGAATTCAGGGTTGAGGAATCCCCTAGTAATTGTGATAAACCTGTTGCACTGATTGATGCAGAAGTAAAACATTTGTCAAAGTCTAATGACTTGTGGACTATGTATTTTGATGGTGTGAGTTCAAAGGAAGGATTTGGTGCTGGTGTGTTTCTAAGGTCTCCAAGTGGAAAGACATTTAGTTTCTCTTTCACCCTGTTATTTGAATGTACTAACAATGTGGCCGAATATGAAGCCTTTTTATTGGGGCTGAGATTGGCTCAAAAACATGGGATGAAGAAGCTCAAAGTGATTGGAGATTTTGAGCTTGTGATTTCCCAAGTCAGGTCTAGATATGTGTCAAAGAATAAAAGGCTGAAACAGTATAGAAATGTTGTTTGGGATGAATTGGAGAACTTTGATGCTTTTGGTATAAATTGGATGGAGAGAGGCCACAATAAGGTGGTAGATTTACTAACAAATATTGCATTGAAACTAGATGACATGACTTGTGCTAGAATTTCAAAGGTTGAAGTGCAAACCAGACCATCTATTCTTGATAATATCAAAAACTGGCAAGTTTTTGATAGTGATGATGATATATTGAGGTTCCTAAATTGTGTGGATGGGTATGAAAATCAAGAAATTGACTTTGGAGCTTTTTTTGAAAAAATCGATGGTAAGGATACTATGTTTGGAAATGAAGTTATTAAGTTAAAGACAAATACAATCCCTAAAGGTTTAGTTGTTCTTGAAAGAGTGTTTGACAATCAGGATAGGATGAAGGCTAATTATGTTGCTTCCCATCCTGATGACTTAGAGGAAATAAAGCTTGGAATAGAAGCATCACCGAAAAAGGTGTATATAGGAAAGAAATTATCACCAAAGGTGAGAAGGATGTTAATTGATTTGTTAAGGAAATTCAGACATGTGTTTTCTTGGTCTTATGATGATCTTAAGGCTTATAGGGGGGATTTATTTCAACATGAAATTCCTTTGAGTGATGGTGCTAAGCCTTTTAGGCAAAATCAAAGACCTATTAATCCTACCTTGGCCCCAAAGATGCAAGAAGAACTAATGAAGTTAAGAGATGCATGGATCATCAAACCAATTAGACATTCATCTTGGGTATCAAATTTGGTGCATGTGAGAAAGAAAAATGGAGACATCAGGTTATGTGTGGGTTTCAGAAATTTGAATGTGTCTTCATTAAAGGATAACTACCCATTACCAAATATGGAAGCCATGTTGCAAAGAGTGATAGGTTGTGATTTAATGTCTATGATGGATAGGTTTTATGGCTCTAACCAAGTCATGGTTAAGGAGTCTGAATAGTTTAAGACAACTTTCACTACACCTTGGGGAACTTATGTATATGTGAGAATTCCTTTTGGTCTAACAAATGTAGGGGCTACTTTCCAGAGAGCCATGGATGTGGCATTCTCAAATTTCATTAACTTGTTTTTGGTGATTTATCAAGATGATCTAATAGCATATTCCAAGAAATAAGATGACCATTGTGAACATCTAGAGAAAGTATTCAATAGGGCATTGGAATATGGTATTTCCTTGAATCCAAAGAAATGTGCTTTTGGAGTCAAGGAAGGAAAGTTGTTGGGACATATTTTTTCTAAGGATGGGGTCAAAATTGATCCAGAATGGGTAATTGCAATAGATAGCGTCCCACAACCCTGAAATTTCAAGGGAATACAATCTTTCTTTGGATAGATTAATTTCCTAAGAAGATTCATAACAAATTTTGTTGAGATAGTTCACCCAATTTCTAAGATGCTTAAGAAAGGGGCCAAGGTTGAATGGGAAGAAGAGTCAATATAGGCTTTTCATGCCATTAAGCAAGTTATAAAGGAGGCTCCTATGCTAAGAACCCCTGATTTTTCCAAGCCCTTACAGATTTTCTCATTTTATTCGTTCCACACAATTGCAGTTGTGTTGTTGCAAAAGAATGCTGAGAGTTTTGAACAACCTATAGCCTTTTTCAAAAAATCGATGGATGCAGTAGAACTCAAGTATGACATAAATGAAAAAAAGGCATATGCACTAGTAAAAGCAGTAAAAGCTTTCAGGACATATCTGATGGGAGCTGCTATAATTGCCTATGTACCTAGTGTTGATGTGAAGGACATTTTCACACAACAAGAAGTGTCAGGAAGAAGATGTAGGTGGATCAACAGGATACAAGAATTTAACATTGAAATCTAGATTACTAAGTTGGTGAGAGGACAAGGATTGGCCAAGCTTATGGCCCAAAGTAATCTAGAAGCAAATCAAATAAATGTGCTTGAAGAAGAGCATAGATCACACATATGCAATATGGAACATTCTGATTGGTATATAGGTGTGATCTATTATTTACAAAAGATGAGATTTCCTAATGATTTGAGTGAAAATGAAAGGAGGACGTTGAAGTTCCATGCTATCAAATATGTTATCATAATAGGAAAGCTCTAGTGGAGAAATGGAGAAGGTGTTATGTTGAAATGTGTGGACCAAGAGCAAGCACAAGAACTCTTAAATGAAATGCATAGTGGAGTTTGTGGAGGAATTATATGGCTAGAACAACTACACACAAACTGATGAGGGCTGGATTTTGGTTGCCTACTATTTTTAAGGATGCACATCAATTAGTGAAGACATGTGATGCTTGTCAATGTTTCTCTGGTAAGTTGAAATTCTCTGGTAACTTACCTTTAAAACCAGTTGCAGTGTAATCTCCATTCCAACAATGGGGTATTGATTTTATAGGAGAGATAGCATGTAAATAATGTGGAGGCCATTCATGGATATTGGTGGTCACTGATTACTTTACCAAGTGGGTGGAAGCAATTCCAATGAAGAAAGCAACTAGTAAGGTGGTAATTGATTTCTTAATGAGTAAAATAGTGAGTAGATCTGGATGCCCAAAGAGGATAGTGTCAGACAATGCAATGTGTTTCAAATTTGGAGAACACATGGATTTCTATGAGAAGCATGGCATTCAAGTCTCTTACTCATCACCTTACCACCCACAAGGAAATGGACAAGAATAATCAAGCAATAAAATCTTGATGAATATTATAAAGAGAATCCTAAATCAAAATAAGAAGGCATGGGATTCTAAATTGAGATTAGCAGTTTGGGTTGACAGGGTGACTGTGAAGAAAGCAATAGGTTGTGCCCCATTTGACTTAGTTTATGGGATAAATGCAAGGTTGCCCCAGAATAATCTGATGGAGATGTATAAGTTTGTCCAAATGAATGATAATGAAATAGAAGATGAAATGTAGTTGATATTGGAAGCTCTCATAAAATTGGATGAGGTCAAGAGGGAAGCTCAAATGAAAAATGCCAAATTGTAGTTACAAGTAAAAAAATTGTAGGACAAAAAGACAACTACAAGGAGTTTCCAAGATGGAGATATGGTCTTGATGTGGAATGCCAAGTTGGAAGATAAAGGAAAACATGGTAAATTTGATGCAATCTGGCTGGGTCCATTCCTGATAAATAGTAAGTGGGGGGAAGATTCATATTTCTTCCAAAAAATGATAGGTGATATTTTTGAATTCCCAATTCATGGACAATTCTTGAAGTTATACTTCAGTTGAAGTATTGTTTTCTATGAGCAATAGCTTAGGTTTGTATATATGTTAGTTGTAGGTTTCCTTCTTGTTGGATTGTTTCATCCGGACAATCCTTTTTGGTTGTCTCTACAACTGGTCTGCTCTACCTAAGATTATTTTATTCTCGATTCATTCCAGATGAATGAATGTCCCCAACTGGAGCCATTGATGGAGCTTCAAATTTTTTTCTTTGAATTCCATTATTATTTTGCCTTTGTACTGGTCTGTCATACTATTTGGAAGAAACCTAAGGTTGGGGGTTTTATTTTTTCCTTCGTAAAATTCTAATGTTTTCTCTAATACCTGGGGTAGGATCTATTTCGCCGTTACCTTTTTGAAGGAGTTTTTAAAATGACTTATGTCCCATTGACTCGTCTAGGTCAGGCCCCTTTTAATAAATAGTGTTAAATATTTTGCCTAATTTTATTATCTCCTAGGTTTAGGTTGGCCCATGCCCCATTTTTAAGAACAACATTGAGCCATAATTTTTCGTTGACCTAGGTGATGTCCCCTTGTCCCTTTAATAATTGTTTTTTATTTTGCAGGGAACATTTTTTATTGACTGTTGACCATCCAACAGTTGATCCTGACCATTCCCAGCGATCTCGTGATGGCTTCACTGCTAAGTTTCAACCGATTGCAATATAACAGGTGGGCACCACATGTCTCAGCTGTCGATGCCGAAGAAGATTAACAAAGTGTTTTAATTTTTGTGTCAGGCTTTAATACGCTATATAGTGGGTTACTAAAATAGATGTGAGATGCACGTACTCAAGATTGATGATGCTGCTATAATCTTGATGAAAAGTTGCTAGACGTTATTTTCAATGCTGGTGATTGATGTGAATTAACACGATTGTCGATGATGAGGATCAACAGTTGCTCGCCATCACATCATCCAAAGATGCAGGATGTTTAGTGATTGTGATATCACAAGAAGGCGCCATGTGTACTCATTTGGCATTGCATACTATGGTGGGCCCTCAATGCTAAGATGGAGATTACATCAGCTTTTTTGAAGGTGGTTGTTCAATGATCTGATGAAGACAAAAGATCAATGGTTAGAATTTAAATTCGCATCAAATGCGATTGGAGCCATTGGTATGGCATGCAAGTTAGCTTTAATGGTGGATGAGACATTTACTGGCTCATTTCAATTGACATAAAGTATTTTCCTTCATTCTATTTCACCACAAAGCATTCAAGTATTTTCGAAGTAGTTCAGAGACAGACAAAGTTTTTGCGCAATCAAAGCAGGAGTTTGGCCTTCTATAAGGTGCAAAATCCATGAGTTGTTTTTTGTACTTCTTGGTTAATTTGACTATGATTTTGTGAAGGATTGTAGTGTGTTGGTCAAGGGATTTGCTGATTATTGTCGTAGGGTTGCTGGTTTGTTTAATTGTGGTAAATTGCAAGGTTTTGTTGTTATTTCATTTTTTGGGTAGCCCTAGTTTGTTCAAGGATTTGAATTATTTAAAGAATCCCTAGTTCATTTGAGATGACACCACCAAACCAGCATTTCGGCCATATTGATTATTTGCAGAGGAATTTGTATAATGATTTTATTGATCAACTCCCATTATCAACAAATGACAGAAAGAGGGGTTTCGTTTTGATGAGTGGAAGAACCCTAGGTGAACGACTAGTGTGCAAGAGTTATAATATTGTAGATGCTAGGGTTCCTATGACTGGTTTGGAAATGTTTAGGTTGTGGTATGGAAAATGAAACTTACCTCAACCCTTTTCTAATGGTTGGAGATACAATATGGGGAAGCTAGCAATGCCAAATGTGTTCCCTGATCTGGACCTACTCAGAGCAGTGGTGGCATGATATGACCCTGTTACAAGAGTAATAAGGGATAATGATGGTGGGATTTTTCTGAGTATAAGCATGGATGGAATTCAATAGGTGTTTGATTTGAGTGAATCCAACTCATTTTTGGCTCCAATTGATCTTGAGGGGATGAAGAAGGAGTATGCAAGATCAAAGCCTCTTTTCAGATCGAAGATCCTTCCTCCTCATCTGGCTAGGGTAGGTAGTTCAACAGTTCATATCATCCCAAGTGACCAGGAGCCTTTTAGGCTGAGTTGCTTTGCCAATATTTTTTTGGATACATTTTATTCACTATGCCATATTTTCGGATTCATCCCTAATACTATAATGCCAATTGCATACATGTTCATGGGGGCCCAAATTCAGCATCCCAATTTCTTTGTGGTGTATGACTTTTCATCTTTTCTGGAAGAAAAGAAACATGAGGTATTTTTGAAGTTGCAAGTGGGGGATACTGGCACTTCTTTCTTTTTGTATTCCATATTAATGCACATGTTCTTGTATAAGAATGTCGACTTCTTCTCAGAGAAGATGGATTTTCGGCAAGATGTAAATAGAGAAAGATTACCAGTACAGTTTTGGAGTGTTGATTTCTCATACAATAGGGGAGGTGCCAGTTTTGTACAATTCAACAATTTCTTTTCCTCTAGACTCAGGGATCGGTTGGTAGTAAATGTCCCTAGAGTCCTTGAAGACCTACATGACTTCCTCAGACCAAAGCTGAGGAAGCCTGATTTAAAAATTTGCCGCAATTGGGGTGACATCATCTTGTACCCTATAAGAACTGTGCTAACAGTATATGGTTTCCAGGGAGCCCCACATATCCTCCCATTTAATGTACCATCAAGAATGGGGTTCGCCGAATTCATGTGGAAAATAGGTTGTATTCACGAAGACAACCTAACAAGTAGAGGAAAGGAAAATTTGTTCCCTGACTACACCATTGTATCTGAATTTGTTTGTTCCAAGGGAGGATGGGTCCACTTTGGAAGATATTTTGATGACTTTCATTTGAGGAGTGGTCCTAGGAGGCGGCATGACCCTTAGGGTTTCTTTGCCTTGTTTAGGCAACAAATTAAGGGTGGCATATTTGTACATGAGTTCAATTTTCCTAAGGACCTAATGAGAAAAGAATCTGATTTGAATAGATAGGAATTGAATAAGGAAAAGTGGATTGTATATGAGAATTTTTTGATATGGTGCATAAAATGGATCCAAACTATGATCCATTAGGGGAGTTCATTCCATTCCACAAGAGAATTGACTTCTTGATGGATAATTTCAAAGAGATCATGAGCACCTTGATGACCAAGAGGGTCAATTTGGAATTAGATTTTAGTATACAAAGACTAGAGGTGAGGCCTGAAGAGACAAGGCCAACTTATCAACCCTCAGTGAATCGGCCTCTTTACAAGAGAAAGATGAATGATAGTAGTGATGAGGATGAGGGGAATAAGAAAGGAAAATAGATAATGAAGACATCATCATAGCCAGGTCCAAAGATCAGAGCACCTAGAAGGATACAAATTATTGATTTGGATTCACCACCAAGGAGTGATCCTGCATTACCACCATCAGACCCAAGCCCAAAGAGGTAGATATTTGAGGAAGCACAAGAGACTCTGATGGATGAGATAATTATTATAGATCAAGACATGCAAGTTTGTATTCCTCCCCCTCCTAGATCAACGCAGTTTGTGTTATCCGATATGGATGTAAAAGGACAATGTGTACAAGATGCCAAAATGGAGGCTTGCATGGAATTATTGGATGATGATGCATTTGTGAAGACTCTAGTATTCTTGCAACTAGTGTGGAGAATGAAGTTAGAAGAATACAAGGCCAAATGCAAGGAGAGAATAGAATCAAGGCCTGATAGGTCTGATCAGGAGATGATGATGAGGTAAAGGCTGAACTCATGAATGAGTTTAAAAACATCACTCTTGAGGAGGGAAGGAAGTTGGTGACTTAGGCTGGTGTCCTAATTTTTCCTAAGTGGGACATAGTAGATGTAGTGGCATTTAATGCCATTCTAAAGTCCAAGCATCCCATACAGAACAGTGAGGAAGAGGTTAAGGCAGCCCTGCAGGACTCTACCTTTAGTGATGAATATGAAACTCTGGCAATTTGGGCATTGGCACCCCAGGGAAGAAAGCCAAATGTGACTGATATTAGCCCAAACCTAAGGGGAGGGTTAAGAATCAAGAGAGATTCTGAAACTTCAACCATAGAAGCTACAAGCCTGAATATAAATGTGGCCAAATTGGCTCAAGCAATAGCTAAAAGGGAAGAAGCTAAAAAGAAGATTTTGATGGAGAAATATAACATCATAATTGGAGAATATGGTAGGATGCAACAATGGAATGTTGAGCTGCAGTCTGATGTAGATAGGTTGAAATATAGGTAGGTGGGAGAATCCAACAGTGCTCCTGGTATCATGGCATTACCTTCTACATCAGGATCAGTACCCCTTACTTCCCCAATTATTTATACTCCAGGATCACCCATCCAGATGCCTTCTCTCAGTCCTACATTGGGAACAGTTGAGGAAGAGGTTGACTATTCTGTGAATCCCACTAAGAAGCAGATGTTAAAAAAGATCACAGAATTATAGGTTGCTTTAAAAGCAAGTGAGGAGGGAGCAATATCCAAATAGAATGAGGTTGTTGATATAGTTTTGAGGCACCTAAATGAGAAGGTTGATGGTAGATTACCATCAGTACATTCTTTATATTCTTTATTCTTGGATGAAATAAGAAATATTAATAGAGATCGAGAAATAGTTTGGCCCTTGGTTGGGAAGTGGATCCCTAGGGCCAATGATCTGGATATTATGTATAAGGCCTCTAGATTTGATGCAGATAATAGGCCCCAATCATTGAGGCCTACTCAATTTTTTGTGAAAACAGTGAAATTTTTCCAAGCCCTACCTGATGATTTGAGTAGGAGATTTAAGGAACTGGTCAAGGATTTTGATGATTGGAGTGATACATTTTTGCTAGATATAATTGATGCACAAGTAAATGTCAAATCACTACAACAATGGTAGGATAGAGCGGATGAATTCATCAACGTGCAAATGAAGTTGATTTGTGATGATTCAGACTATGATTTGTTGGTGAGTAGCATGGATAAGATAATTAACACCAGCACATTTTTGGAGTCTTTTGAAAGAGAGGCCAATCAGGTAGCAGTGAAATACACACCTTAAAATACTATGGTGAATGAGGTGATAAATTTTTACTAGCCAACAGATGAGGAATATTAGAGTTGGGTAGACAAATATTTAATTGAGGAGGAGTAAGACAGTTTCTACTGCCAGCATTTAATAGCTCAGCGGTTATGGTTATAACAGTTTTTGGATATGTCTCGGTGGCATTTTTGGCGTAGGTTTTGAGGTTTGGCCAATGCAGCAGTTATTCTCTAATGAGTGGGATTACCAAGAAGATTCTCCAGGGGCTCGATGGTGGTAATCATTTTTTGTGAAGTGTCATAAAGCAGTCCAATTGACTGGTGACATGTGTATTTTCTATCCCGATGCTTGTTTTCTCCTTCATTCTCTATAAGAAGGATTTCAGGGCCAAAAATATGGGTTAGCAAGTTAGATGTCTTTGGGTTGAGTCTAAGTAAAGTTGTAGAATGAATTGTAAAGAGCCTGATGTAATAGTGTAAATGTTGCTCTTAGGTTTTTTGTTATTCTATTGTATGTTTTAGTTTCATGAGTTCTTGATGTTCTCAAAAAAGTACTAGCATCTGAATGAAAATTACTCATTTCGAGCTCATGTCTCTCCATTGTATGAATATATCATTATCTTGAATAAAATGATCATGGGTTATTTTAGTTCATCTCAATTTTTTCGTGTGTATGATTCTCATTTTAGCTTTAATTCAAGGAATTAATTAAAATTCTTAAGTGAGGTTATAGATGGATGTGTTCATGTAAGGATTTGATAAGTAGTATTGAGTTAGAATATAGATTGATAGTATTGTAAGGAAATATTATCTGATATTTTATATGCTATGTGTTTGAATCTATCATGGGTCCTTAAATGCTTATGAATTTGACTCCTCCAATGGTATATGGCACTGGTCTAAGTTGTAATTGTTTGTGAGGTTTTGTATTCATTTGTCTTTGTTTAGAGCTTGCTACAAATTGCAAATTAATGACTATCTCAAGTTGTGTAATATTGTTGTAGTATCTCATGCTCCAAGTACTTGGTATTATTGATGAATAGCCAATTCATTTCAATATTATGCTATTGTGTTGAGCTCTTAAGTGAGATGATCTATTATTATTGATGTTGTTTATAAGTTTGGTGCAGAGAGTATAAACACATTAAGGGAATTACCCTCCTGGGTCTTGCAAAGCCCAAAGTGTAGGAGGTTTATTAAAACCCTCATTAGTCGATCCAAGTCCTTTGAGTTGCCCCTAAGGAGATAAACTTGGTTATAGTGAAAACAACCAATGGCTTGATCTCATTCATTCCCCGCAATCTGATGACCCCACCACAGAGTCTCAATAGATTGTGATACCACGGTCGAGCGCCACATGTCTCAGCTAGCTGGTCGGGTTTTAATATGTTATATGGTGTGTTACTAAAGTAGCTATGACATGCGCATGCTCAAAATTAATGGAGATGTTATAATCTTGAAGGAAAAGTTGCTCCATGGTTACGTTCAATGCTGGTGACTATTTTGAGTAAACACGATTGTTGATGGTGGAGATCAATGGTTGCCTGCCGTCATGTGATTAGAAGTTGTGAGGGTTTTATCGATCACGATATCATGAGTGGGTTCCATGTGTATTTATTTGGTGATGCATAATATGGTGGGCCCTTTGTATTGAGGTGGAGATTGGTTAGCCTATTTTGAAGGCAGTTGTTCGATGATCTGATAGAAGTGAAGGATCGACGGTTGGAATTTGAATTCACATCAAATACGATTTGAGTTGTTGGCACGACATGCAAGTAATCTTTAATGGTAGACAAGATGTCTACTAGCTTGATTTGATCAACATAAAGTGGTTTTCCTTTGCTCTATTTTCTCACAAAGTATTCAAGCACCTTTGTGAAGTAGTTTTGGAGCCAAGGAAGAAGTTTTGAGTTATCACAACAAGAATTTGGTTTTCTACAAAGCACAAACGTCTTGAGTTGTTTTCTATGCTTCTTGGTTAATTTTATTGAGATTTTGGGGAAAGTTGTGGTGTGCTTGTCAGAAATCTTTTTGATAGTTGTTTTACGGCTATTGGTCAGTTGAATTGTGAGAAATTGCAGGGTTATTTTCTGTAATTTCATTTTTTGTTTAGCTCTAGTCCGCTCAAAATTTTGAAGTTAAGGAAACCCTAGTTTACCTGAGATGGCACCGCCAAAGCAACATTCTAGCCATGTTGATTATTTGCAGAGGAATTTGTATGATGATTTCCTAGATAAATTCCCATTGTCAACTAATGATAGGAAAAAGGGGTTGGTTTTGATGCATGGAAGAATCCTAGGGGAGGGATTAGTATGTAATTTCTCTAACATTGCCAATGCTATGGTTCCCATGATAGGTCTGGAGATGTTTAGGTTGTGGTATGGATAGATAAATTTTCCTCACCCTTTCTCGAATGGTGGGAGATATGACATGGGGAAACTGGTGGTAACAAATGTATTCCCTGATGTGGATTTGTCAGGGTAGTGGCAACACATTATGACCCTGTTACAAGAGTGATAAGAGATAATGATAGAGGGGTCTTGTTAAATATAAACAAAGAATAGTTTCAGTAGGTTTTTTACCTTAGTGAACCTAGACCGTTCCTAGTTCAAATTAATCTTGAGGAGATGAAGTAGGAGTATGCAAGGTCAAAGTCACTTTTCAGGGTTAAGTTGCTTCCACCTCATCTGGCAAGGGAAGGTGGTTCAAATTTTTATATCAGCCCTAGTGACCAAGAGCCTTTCAGGCTAAATTGTTTTGCAAACCATTTCTTGGCCACCTTTTATTCATTGTGCTATATTTTGAATTTTAACTCTAATACAGTGGTGCCAATTTCCTACATGTTTATGGGGGTGCAAATACAACACCCTAACTTCTCAGTGATTTATGATTTTACATCCTTTTTGGCAGAGAAGATACATGAAGGGTTGTTAAATTTGCAGCAAAAGGATGCAAGTACTCCATTCTTTTGGTATTCTCTATTGATGTACATGTTCTTGTACAAGAATGTTGATTTCTTCTCAGAGAAGATGGAGTTGAGGTGGGAGGTTAATGGAGAAAGATTATCAATGTAGGCATGGACTAAAAATTTATCCTATAACAAGGAGAATGCCAATTTTGTGCAATTTGATAATTGCTTTGCTTTTGGATTGAGGGCTAGGTTGGAAGTGAATGTACCTAGAATCCCTAAGGACTTACATGATTTTCTCAGAGTGAAGGGGAGGAAGCTAGTTTTGAAGGTTTGTCACAACCGGGGTCACATTATCTTGTACCAAGTCAACACTGTTTTAAGAGTGTATGGATTTCAAAGAACTCCACATATCCTTCCTCTCAATGTGCCAACAAGAGTAGGGTTTGTTGATGTTATGTGGAAGATTGGTTGTATTCATGAAGACAACCTAATAGGGAGGGGTAAGGTAGCCTTTTTCCCTGATTATACAGTTGTATCTCATTTTGTATTCTCCAAAGGAGGTTGGGTCCATTTTGGGAAGTTTTTGGATGATTATCATTTAAGGTGTGGTCCCAAGCAGCAACATGACCCTGAGGGATTCTTTGCCCTTTTTAGAAAATGGATAAAGGGTGGTAAGTTTGCACATGAGTTCAATTTTCTTGAGCATCTGATTAGGAATAAGTTTGATTTGAATAAGCAAGAATTGAAAAAATTAAAATGGATAGCATATGAGAATCTATTAGCCATTGTGCATAAAATGGATCCAAAATATTATCCATTAATGGAATTTACCCCATTCCACAAGGAAATTGATTTCTTGATGGAAAAATTCAAGGAGATCAAGGGTATTTTGATGACAAAGAAGATAAACATGGAGCTAGACTTTGGCACACAGGAGCCAAATGTGAGGCATACTGAAGTGAGGCCAACATATCAACCTACAGTGAAGTGGCCTCTTTATAAAAGAAAGAGAAATGATAGTAGTGATGAGGAGGAGGAAGATAACAAAGGAAAAAAATCATGAAAGCATCAGTACACCTAGGTCCAAAGATCAGAGCACCTGGGGGAATAAAAATCATTGATTTGGACTCATCACCATAGGATAACCCTTCACCACTACCATCAAACCCAAGCCCTAAGAGGCAAAAGAGGATCTGATGGATGAAATCATTGTTACAGATCAAGATATGCAGGTTGGTATGCCTTCTCATCCTAGGTCAACTCAGTTAATCTTGTCTTATATGGATGTGAAGGGACAATGTGTGCAAGATGCTAGGATGAAGACATGTAAGGAATTTTTAGATGATGATGCATTTCTTAAAACTCTAGTGTTCTTGCAATTAATATGGAGAATGATATTAGAGGAATATCAGGATAAATTCAAGAAGATAAGAGATTTGAAGCCTGATAGGTCAAACCAGGAGAATGATGATGAAGTAAAAAAAGAATTGATGGAATAATTTAATAAAAAACACTCCTAAGGATGGGAGAAAATTGGTGACTTGGGCTGGTGTATTAATTTTTCCTAAATGGGATATATAAAATGTAGTAGCATTTAATGCTATTCTAAAATCCAAACATCCTTTGTAGAATTATGAGGAAGAGGTCAAGGCAACATTGCAAGATTATGCCTTCAGCGAAGAATATGAGACCCTAGCAATTTGGGCTTTGGCACCTCAGAGTAGAAAGCCTAATGTCACTGACATCAGCCCAAACCTAAGGGGAGGGTTAATAATAAAGAAAACCTTACAAACTTCAACTACACAGGCTACTAACTTAACTGTGAATGTAGCCAAATTGGCCCAAAATACTGTTGAGAGGGAAGAAGTTGAGAAGAAGAGCTTAATGGAAAAATACAAATTTATAATTGGAGAGTACAACAGGTTGCAGCAAAGGAATTCTGAGCTTAAAATTGAGGTGGATAGGTTAAAATATAGGCAAGTTGGGGAGATTTCAAGTTCTCCAGGTATCATGACATTTCCTTCCACATCATGATTAGTACCTCCTACTTCTCCAATTGTTTCTACACTAGGGTCCCCCATCCAAACTCCTTCTCTTAGTCCTGCATTAGAGAAAATTGAGG
This sequence comes from Sequoiadendron giganteum, assembly GCA_007115665.2. NCBI lineage: Eukaryota > Viridiplantae > Streptophyta > Pinopsida > Cupressales > Cupressaceae > Sequoiadendron > Sequoiadendron giganteum. The sequence goes on along the minus strand of CM021103.1, from coordinate 439,562,649 downwards.
AAGAAGAATAATTATCTATGGATCCTACCAAGAAGCAGTTGATGCACAACATTATAGAGCTACAGGAAACTTTCAAGGAAAGTGACGAGGGAGCACTTGAAAAATAGGGTGAGATTTTTGGCATAGTTTTGAGGCACTTGAATGAAAAGGTTGATGCAGATTGCCATCAATGTATTCTTTATATTCTTTATTTTTTGATGCAATAAATAATATTAGTAGGGATCATGAGGTAGTGTTGCCCTTAGTTGATAAATGGATCCCTAGGGCCAATGATTTAGATATAATGTACAAAGCCTCAAGGTTTGATACAAATAATAGGCCCCAATCATTAAGGCCTAATTAAATATTTATAAAGTCATTGCAAGGTTTTCAAGCCTTACCAAATGATTTAAGTAGGAAAATCAAAGAATTGGTAAATAATTTTGATGATTGGAGTGATACATATTTACTTGATATAATTGATGCACAGGGGAATGTTAAATCATTGTAGCAGTGGTTGGATAGAGCAAACAAGGTCATCAATGCACAAATCAAATTGAGCTGTGATGACTCAAACTATGACTTGTTGGTGAGCTATATGGACAAGATCATTAGTACCAGCACATTTTTGGAATCTTTTGAGAGAGAAGAAAATTAGGGAGCGGTAAAGTACACACCTTATAGTACTAAGGTGAGTGAGGTAGTTAATTTTGATTGGTTGGCTGATGAAGAATACTAGAGATGGGTAAATATATACTTAATCGAGGAAGAGTAAAACAGATTTGGCCACTGGCGGTAAAAGACTCGACCGTTCTAGTTACAACAGATTTCGGTTATGTTTTGATGGCAGTTTTGGCGTAGGTTTTTTGAAATTTGGCCGATGCATCAACCATTTTCAGTGGATAGGATGAGCAAGAAGATTCTCCAAGGACTCAGTTGTTGTAACAAATTTTGGAAATGTCATAAGGACAGTCCAAGTGACTGGTGACGAGTGTAGTTTTAGCGTGATGCTTGTTTGCTCCTTCATTCTCTATAAGAAGGATTTCAAGGCTAGAAGTACAGGTTAGCAAGTTAGATAATTTTGGTCGAGTCTAGGTGAAGTCGCAGAGCAATTGTAAAGTGTGATAGTTTTAGTGAAAATGCAATTTAGGTTTTGTGTCATTCTATAGTAGGTTTTGAAGTCATGGGAATTTGATGTTTTGTGGCAGTACTGGTAGGTGAATTAAAAGAAATTATTTCAAACCCATGTCTCTCCATTATATAAGCATATCAGAATTTTGAATAAAATGATCAAGGTTTGTTTTGTTCATCTCACTGTTGTGGTGTGTATGATTCTCATTTCTACCTTTAATTCAAAGAATTAATTAGAATGCTTGAATGGGATCATAGATGGGTATGTTTTATATAAGGATTTGATAAGAAGTATTGGGTTAGAATACATAATGATGATATTGTAAGGCAATATTATCATAGATCTTACATGTTATGTGTTAAATCTATCATAAACCCTTAAATGCTTATGAATTTGACTCCTCCAATGGTATATGGAACTGATCTAGGTTGTACTTATTCATGAGGTTCAATATTTGCTTGTCTCTACTTAGAGCTTTCTACAAATTACAAATCAATGACTACTTTAAACTGTGAAATGTCATAGTTATCTCATGCTCCAAATAGTTGATATTATTGATGAACAACCAATTCTATTTGGTATTATCCTGTTATATTGAGCTATTAAATGAGATTATTTGTTGTTGTTAATGTTGTTTATAATATTGGTGCAGAGGTTGTAAACACATTAAGGGGATCACCCTCTCGAGTCTTGTAGAGTCCAAAGTGTAGGAGGTTTTGTTAAAATCTTCGTCAATTGGTCTAGGTCCTTTGAGCTTCCTTTGATTGGAATTGGAAATTCCATAGGTAGATTAGAAGATCAACCTGGTTATAGTAAAAACAACCAACAGAACAACTATTGGTGCCGACATTTGATATCGCATAATTAGAAATGGTATGTTTTCTGTTTATTTGTAACTACCCATGGTACCAAGATACTTTTGAATATATCTAGAATGGTATCATACCACTCAACTTAATGACTATTCAGAAGAAAACCATCACCGATAGAACCTCTCATTTTATTATCTTAGGAGAAACCTTATCTCGTCATAGCCTAGATGGTATGTTACTTTAGTGCCTTAACGTAAAAGAAGTAAAAATGGCCTTACAAGATGTGCACGAAGGTATTTGTGGATCCCACTCTAGTGGACCTAACTTAGTCTAGAAGATACCCCAGAGTAGAGTACTATTGGCCTTCCATGGAGAAATATTGCATTCAACATTTTAGAAGGTGTCAACAATTTCAGCAACACAATTATCTAGTTCATGCACCAACACAAGATTTGAGACCTATCACAGTACCATGGCCTTTTTCACAATGGGGATTCGACTTGGTAACTAAGATATCACCCACTTCATCCAACGGGCATAAATTCATTACCACTGCAACATAATACTTCACTAAATGGATAGAAGCCATTCCATTGGCCTATATCACTAGCAAACAAATATCAAAATTCATTTTCAATTATCTCATTTGTAGGTATGAAATACCATAGAAAATTGTAACACACAATGGCAACCCATTCAAGAATTAGGATTTCTAGGAACTTTGTTCCAAACTCTCTATCCAACATAGATTTTCTACGCCTTACTATCCTCAAGGAAATGGTTAGGCAGAGGAATCCAATAAAAAATCCCTAAAAATATTGAAAAAGACTGTTAATGATGTTGATTGTGATGGGAATTTGTAGCAAAAGCCAACCTTATGGGCTTATTGAACCAAAATTTGCACACCTACTGGCGCCACACCTTTTTCCTTGTTCTATAGATCAAAATTAGTGTTACTTATCGAGGTCACAATCCCCTCATTGTAGTCTCACTAAAATGCATGGTAAGCAATGAAGAATATAGGGTATCCATACTTAATGAATTAGAGCTCCTAGATGAAAGGCGTTTGAGCACGTTAAACAATCTATAGGTTATCAGAATCAGCTCAAACAAAGCTATGACAAGAGAATCAAATATAGAAACTTTCAAGTTGGTGACTTAGTCCTCAAGGATAATTAGAAGATACAATTTAATTAAGATGACAAGGTAAATTTTGAACCTAACTAGTTAGGTCCATTCATCATAATAGCAAGCTATGGCTTTGGGGAATATTAGTTGGATACTCCCAAAGGATAACCTTTAGCTGAACCACTAAACAACAACCACCTCAAGAATTTATATATGTGAAACACGTCAAAATACCCCAAGAAAAAGGGTAAAAATGCACAAAAATGGAAAAAAGAGAAAAAAAAATACAAAAAATCAAAAAGCAAGAAAAATAGTAAAAAGAAAAAAAAAATTATTTTGAGCGAAAACCACTTTTTGGCACTCCTAGAATAGGTACCATAGTGAAAAATTTGAAAACAAGTGCTATGTATGAATAAAACATGCATTATTATCTATCAACACTTTTTCACAACAACCACCCATCCATTTCATGAATCATGTGTCCAACCATGGCTTGTCACTGATTAAGATGAGTTTTTTTTATTGGGGGCACCTTCCCAAAGCTATTCATGGATTAGATCTTGTGGAATTCAATCATTACTAGAAGACAACAAAAGTCAAAAATACCAAAAACCAAAAAAAGTCAAAAACACCAAAAAACAACAAAAGTCAAAAATACTAGAAAACAACAAAAAAAAGAAGTGAAAAACATAAAAAAAAAATCGTTGGATTATTCCTTCACTCAAAAATTCTAAGATATCAACATTTTCTTGAACCTCATAGCTAGTTCAAGTGAATTTCCCACAACATATCCTCTAGACACAAACACGGAATACCAATCCAAGCTATCAATGTTGTTTACCCAAAAAAAAATCATGCTTTGAGTCAAACGGTCGAACTACATGGTCTCCGCATTACAAAATAGGCAAGGATTTTTAGCCCCCAAGAACCTAGGTCAATCCCATTAGGTTTCTAACATGCTTTATTTCACTTAGTAAAAAAATGCAAAATCCCAAAAACATATACAATATACAAAATCCAAAAACATTCACAAAACAAAAAAGTTCAAACAAAGCAAACTACGAGCCTTTACATGTACAACGTAGGCAAGGCTTATCTTTGATGAGCCCCCGAGGGCCTAGGTTAGTCCCCTAAAACCAACAAAAACATCATAAAAACTTAGAAAAAAAAAAAACCATCCTATTATCAACATCCACATTAAACATTTCACACATAATAAATGAACCATCCCAATCATCCTTTGAAAAAACAAAGCAAACATCAAAAGCTAGAACTTTCAAGATAAAACAATCGCATAAGAGTTGACTATAAACAAATGAAAACAATGCCAAAGTATCAAATACCTGTCTTTTTAAACAAGTCCCAACAACATCATGAGATATGTCTTAACGAATCCGTTCCTATGATAAACATGATCAACAATGGATAATAGCCCCACCCTAAAAATATATGGCAAGTGATACTGTAACTTTGTTTTTATCTTTTCGTGGTCTTAATTTTTGTGATTTATTTTATTGACTCATTGCCAAGATCTCTCAAGGATGTCCATAAAGATTTAGAGAGGAAGGAATGGGGGAAATTGAGCATCATTTTGATTCCCTATTTGTAAGATATTTTTGTAATATTACCATGGCAAATACTTGCTTTATTAAGTATGAAAGTTGTATTAAAACAATTCATGAAGCAGTTGCATGTTAGGTGTTCTCTACCTCTCTATGTGGCTGGTCTGAAATGTTTTTCATGCAAGCCCCATGTACTTTAAACAAAGTTTCCATATGTCTGGTATGAAAAAATATACTCTTTGTTTTTAGAGTCAAATTCCATGCAATAGATACAAAGTCACCTTGGAAATTCATACCCCGGTGCATCGTATTTTTTTGCTACATCAAATAGGGTTTTTCAAACTGCAAAGTCTCTAAAGTGAAGCAGAATCAACTCATCAAACACTATCCATTATCATAATTCTTCTAATTAACTTCATCAATTCCATCCATCATCATATTTATACTAACTAACAAACATCATCATATTTCTTCTAATTAGCATCATATCTCTATCTATCATAAGATTTCTTCTAATTAATATTCACCCTACATAAAACATCATCAAAACCATATCCATATTGCATCTACAAATGTTATCAATACATATCATGATGATGATAAACCAAATAAAACATCATGTATCATGTATAGGGAATTCTTTTATCAGCATACATCACATCATGAAATGATACAAAGTATGATTCATTCATCCACATTGAATTCATACATCAGAAAAACACAAAAAAACACATATAAACATACATCATCATATTTCACCATCACATAAACATAAAATGAGGCTGAATTAAAGAAGGTATACCATATATATCATGATAAAAATGGAATGTCATAAATACATCATACGTAGTGACACAAGTTTGAGAGGAAAATAAAAAATCAAAACATATATATGAGGTCTTGACTAGACCAATGAATATATATAACACACATTTCTACCAAATGCCTCTACACAATGAAACAACATAAAGATCAAAGTACCTAAAATAGTAAGACCCCAACAGGAGGGACAAAATACTACTTAAAACCAAAATGATCTGGTTGTCTCATAGACTAATCAGCTACACCTGCACTGCCATTGCCATCGCTCACAGCACTTGGTTCCCAAAATCATGGATATCGAGAGGCTCTAGGAACAATAGAATCATATAAGGTCTGAAAATAGGTGGATTCCTATAGATACCAATCTCGCTCAACACGCATACTATCACGCTCTACCTAGAGAGTATCTCTCTCCGCAATCAGTAATAGTAGTTGAACCTCTACATCATGTCATCTACCAATATCGCTCTCTCAATATACCTAGATATTATATCTCTTTGTTGTTAGTAATACTACTTGAGCCTTTGTAGCATGAATTCTACCAATCACACTATCTCTCTCAACCCTCAAAGTGTCTACCAAAGCCTTCGTAGCCTATCACCGCACAACCTATGCATCTCTAGCCAAAGTCATTTAAGCTAGCAATACATCAACATCCCTAGCTAGTGGAGGAGGACCCAAAACCTATCTTTGACCCTATGCAAGAGCCACTTGCTCATCCTAGATATATTGTGCCTCATCATGTCGAGCTTGATCCAACCACTCTGTCAGAACCTTATCACACTGTCACTCACCATGATGACTTGTAATGCTAGCTCTACCCAAAATGGGATCACCTCTAGGATTATTAAGCCTCAAAGGCATGTGTTATGCCCACCACTCCTCATAATCGTGAGTAGTACCTAGATCTACCACACCAACTGACCAACCCCAACAAACTAGGGCAAGTGCTCCAAACTCGGCAATCACAGTATTTGTATCAACTTGGAGACCCCATATATAGACCTCTCAACAAGTCTGACCAAAACGAGCCTCATATGAATCAGGAACCCACCCCTATCTCTCTCTGAACTGGTGACATATGTTCTAGTAGATAAAACTCTATCATAGATGATGAACGACCAATCAACCAATAGGTATGTCAGTAGTACACAAGCTTATTTGCATCCTCTCACCAAACCTCACAGCTCATATAAGGTCTCCACATGAAACTATGCATCTCATCAAATACACGGTGATAATAATGCAAGTCCTGAGGCAAGGTGTAATGCATAAATTCCCCATAATGATAAGAGTATGGATTGTCAGAAGAATGATCCTGAATCTTGTTTGGACTAGTCACTACAATATGCTCCCATGACCAAACATGCAAAAGTGACACACCTATAGATAATGACTTTCGGCCTTGATACACCACCTTGTGCATATCTTGATAAAGATGGGAAAGAAAATAGGTACCCTAGGCATATCTTGTACCATGCTCTAGCATAATCTCAATGCATGTACCCCATCCCACTACAAAATATTGACCTCATCTATCAAGAACAAAAATTCCTAATACCTAACCATAGAGGAGAAGAACAATAGGGTTTTCACTGTCGAAAAACTTAGAAAATCAGCCTCTAAATTGTGAACATCCAAGTGTGCCACACCTAACATATACTGCATAGTGTGGGAACCTTGTCAAACTTGGTACATAACAACCTCACTATGAATAGGAAGATGAAGAATCCTCCACATATCATCAAGCATAATAGTTGCCTCCCCTATAGGAAAATGAAAGGAAGACATCTCAAAATGACACCTCTCCATAAGAGCAGTCATCATCACAGTATGGGTCCTAATAGGAGACATGTAACACATATAATGCAATCCCATAGCATAAAGAAAGTCCTACTCTAATGCTCTAAAATAGGAAATTGGATCAAACAAATGATAGGGGCATCTCTCTCTTGTCACAAGTGGTCAGAGAATGGATTGCAAATTGTTTTAAACCATAATTTTAGGGTTTCAATCTAAACATGCAAAGCAACACAAAATGACATGAGCATGATGAAAAATGACATTTATAATGAAAAACATACATATACTAGGGCTCCAAACAAATGCTAAAAGAAAACAATAGAAGGAGAAAACAACTACTAGGTTCTAGGATAAATTCTCAACAAAAGCTAGACAAAAGCTCTATTTTCTGACAATACCACAATTTTAGGTCAAAAGCATGAAAAAATAGCATATTTTTTGACAATAGAATAGTTTCAGGGCAATCACATAGAAACAATAGCACAAGTTTAGAACAATAGTGCAGTTTTAGAACAATAGCACAGTTTCTCATAATAAAACAGTTTTAAAAAAAAAGCATGAAACAATAGCGCAAGTTTAGCACATAGTATAGTTTTTAGAAAAAAGCATAGTTTTTCAAAGTACAAAAGTGCCAAAACCGATGCAGCTATGTAGGAATCTCAAAAATAATGCATTTTTTTTATAGGATTTCGCACACACATAACAAGAACAAAAACATGGCAAAATTCAAAGGTGAGAAGGTACATATCAGGCCATCGATGCCTAAAGGTTGTCCATACACTCGAATAAGCTCAAAATGATGTGGGGCAACCTCCAATCTTGACATTATTCCTCAAACAATTGACAAAATGTGGAATCTAGAGATAAGAATTAGCAAGAGGAACAAAGCACAAATCACACAATTTGAAGATAATTTTCCTATATAATACCTCAAGAAAACCCTAATTATACTTGGGCAATCTTCCTACTCTCAAATTAGAAGCTCTGGAAAACATCAGAATGAGAAATGATGCAACATTTCATCTGAAAACATCAAAACGATAGTACAATAGTGTCAAGAGCCTGACCTCAAAGCTTGAAATTTTAGGTCAACCTCTCGAGGGGGCAATACAGAGTCCTGCAATCATTCCACTGAATGTCGGGGCATAGTGGGGCATAATTTTTTTTTTCAAAAACTTGATCTTAAAATAGAATCTTTGAAATAAAGCAACTAATACTTTGTATCAAAGAGGGGTAAAATGTAGAAATATAAAATTGACTTGACACCTATTACACACCTCAAACAACATCAAACAACATCGAAAAACATCAAATGACATTGAAAAACATTCAATAGCATAAAAAAACAACATCAAATAGTATGGAACATCATGTCTAATTATCTCATAATATCTTGGAATGACTTAGAATCATCTCGTAACATCTCAGAATGACTTAGAATCATCCTGTAACATCTTAGAATGTCTCAGAATCATCTCGTAACATCTCAGAATGACTCAAAATCATCCTGTAACATCTCAGAATGACTTGAAATCATCTTGTAACATCTCAGAATGACTCAAAATCATCTTGCAACATCTCAGAATGACTCAAAATCATCCCATAACATCTCATAATTACTGAAAATCATCCAATAAAATCTTAGAATGACTTAAAATCATCTTGTAACATATCAAAATGACTCAAAATCATCCTGTAACATCTTGAAATGACTCAGAATCATCCCATAACATCTTTGAATGACTTAGAATCATCCTGTAACATCTCAGAATGACTCAAAATCATCTCATAACATCTCAAAATGACCCACAATCATCCCATAACATCTTGGAATGACGCAAAATCATCTCATAACATCTCAGAATGACTCAGAATCATCTTGTAACATCTTGAAATGACTTGAAATCATCTCATAACATCTTGGAATGACATGAAATCATCACATTAAATCTTAAAATCATCCCCTAATGTCTCGAATCACCTCAAAATCATCTCACAACATCCCCACATATCACCACATCAAAATGACATCAAAAACCATAATTCCTTTATTAATCAAATAATACAACATTATTTAGTTAATTCACTTTTTCATCATTTCTGACAAATTAAATAAATTTCATTTATTTAATAAAGTCTTGAAAACCCTAATTCCTCTATTCATTAAATAAACCAACATTATTTGATTAATTCACATTTCATCATTTCGACCAATTAAATAAATCACATTTATTTAATAAAGTCCTAATCTTAATTTATTTCATCTTGATTGATTAAATAACACCAATTATTTAATTATGTCACTAAATCACCTTATTCCCGTAAGTGGATTAAATTATTAAATAATAATTTAATTACAACACTTTCCCTCCAAAATTTGAATAGTTAAATCAAACTATTCAAATCAATTATCAAAAATCAAATCAAACTAATGCAAATTTGTTTGCAAAATTCAAACTTGATTTGCACATTCAAACTCCAAAAAGGAATTAATTAATTGAAATCAATTAATTCATATTCCTCACCCACTTTCTAATTGAGGAAATTATGATTGCTAACTGAGAAATCTAATTTGTTAACTGATCAATCTAGATTGTTAACTGAACAATCTATTTTGTTAACTAATCCATCACATTCCTAACTAAGCCATCACAATCTCAACTGATCAATCTAAATTTTTAACCAATCAATCACTTCCGTAACTAGCCAATCTATTTCTCAATCACCCAAATTATGCAATCAACTTTGCACAATTTTCTCATGTTTAATTCCTTTCAACACACTCTGACCATTGATCTGGATATTCTTCAACATGATCTTGATCATCCATTTCAAATCATATATTCTATATAACAAACCCCTTTCCTCACAAATAAGGATTGGAAAATCAACATACATTGAGCAACAAGTGTTGTCAAGAACATCATTAACAAAGCTTCACCATTTTCTTTGATCAACCAACCAAAATAGTCACTCATCAAGATTTTTCACATGAAGTTTAGATGCTTCACGGTGATAATAGCAACTCAACATCAAGCGAATACACTCCACTATGGGATGGTAATGCTACATTATTTTACATTCTCATTTTGCAATCATAGATTCATTTATACATGTTAGGATAGCTTAGTTTCATTTCAAATGTGTAGGTTTAGATCTTAGATTAATGTGTTTAATCTTAGTTTATATTCTTAGATTAACATGTTTGATCCATCTTCCGGTCTTACGTTCTCCCCCTCACACAGATATAAACCAAGTGACCTTTTTGATAGGGTATTGAGCAACCATAACATCCCCGAAACATGTCGATCTATTACCCAAATCATTCTTATCAAGGGTCACAACATAAAATAGGGCAACAACATGAAGGGTTTCAAAATCACCATCAAGGAATGATTCTATAACATCAAATTGCCCTAAATAAAATTGAGAGAGATCTTGAGGAACTTAAACGAAATTGAAAATTGGTATATCATCAATGCCATGTGCAAAGTCAAAACATTACATATGCACAAAAATATTAAATCATTCCACAAACACCTCAATATACACATCAACAAAGCTTCCAATATCCGTTATATCAATAAGTTCCACAACACCAAGGTGTAATTCAAGTGCAATATCAAAATGTACCCCAGTCACAATATCAAGAAGTTCCACAACACCAAAATTTACCTCAAGTGCAATATCAAAATATACCCGAAACACAGTATCAAGGTGTTCCACAAAATCAAGGGAAAGCCAATCAAGAAAAGCCATAGAGGAAATATTACCAATCGATAAGAAAATTCACCCCTTTGGGAGAGACTTTAGAGGTAATCATGCATGAACTAGTACAACAAGAACTTATCAAAATCAATGATAGTCCAACTTATGGTGAACCAAGCATTAAACTCCCTTGGTATAACGAGTACGAATGATGTGAGTTCCATAAAATCAAGGGTCATAGAATGAATAGATGCACAACACTCAAAAACCTCATCCAAGACCTCATTGATAAGAGAGAAATAGCTATTAAAAATTATTCTCAAGGACCATGTACCAATGACAACAATGATAGTGTCTCAACCTCAAAATTTGAAAGCAATGATCAAGAGCTATCTATCACCGATCACATTGACAATGTTTCTACATCATTTAGTGAGCAAGAGGACATATATCAAGAATTTAATCCTGAGAACAATAAAAATCAATCATCCAAGTCTACCAATGATTCAGTCCAAGATATCTTGACATCATCCAACCTCATGGTAGTACATATTGATGATCAAGAAACTCTTGATCCAATACTTATACCCAATGCAAAAGATCTAAGCCAATAGCTATCACCCATATGTCCATATTTTGAGGAAAGCCAAGGATCCTTTAAAATCAATCCCTTCTTTGAAATTGATCCATGTCAATAATTTGATCCAAAGCATGTCAAAGATGATACCACACAAAGTCAAGATCAAGAATCCCTATCATCAAAGTATTATAATGACTTGGTAGATATCTTCCAACACATCCCATGTTTTCCAAAAGAAGAACAAATCCATATACCGAGCACACATACATCTACCCATGAGATGCTTACTCCTAATGGACATGATGATCTTCATATAATACAAGAGTCCCATACTCTTGATATCATTACCAAAGAACAAGTCTCCTAATATTAACATTTGTACATAAGATCAAGACATAGCATAAGTTGGAGACATATCAGAAAGGGATCATGAAGAAGACTTATACATAAGTTGTCAATCAGAAACACCCTATGGAGACATATAAAAAATGGATCATAAAGAAGACTTATATATAAGTTGTGAATCAAAAACGTCATGTGAAGACATATCAAAAATGAATCATGAGGAAGGATTTTGCATAGATAGTAAATTAGAAACACCTCTTAAAGAAGCATTAAAATCCAATATTTTATAGGATCATGCCAAAGATATCGATCAAGAAGTTATCCCATATCTAAAGGATCCTATCAGTAAAGAAGCTATCACATTTAAAGATCCACAGCAGAGCAAAAAATTATTAACACCATTTTTCCAAGGTAAGACATATCCTATTGCAAATAAACTCTCTCAATAGGTATAGTATCAAGACTGGGGATTAAACCTACATGAATAGGGTATCCTAGAACTAGTATAGATTACTGGTAATCCTAATCATCAAGGTTTAGGTTATTCAACAATCAAGGGATCTAAACATATCATGGATACCTCAATAATATTGGGGGCACCTTCATCTAATGCAAGCATCAACATAGGGACCACTAAGAGTCCTTATGATGAAACTACTACCAATTCTACAACTAGCCATATGATGAATCGTCATCCACACATATTTCCACCCTCTAATTGGGACCAACAACAAAAGAAAAAGATATATACAAGAACAAAACAAGTTATTGAAGCAAAAGAATCAACAAAGAAAAATGGACAAGAAAAATCCAAATAGATATAAAATAAAAAGCAAGAAAATCATCCCTATCAAACTCCATTAGTCAAAGAAACTACGGGGAAAAATCAAAAAGGGAATTCATCCATCAAAGAAGTCTAGCAATATAGAAGCAAGCTTCAAGAGAAAATTACAAGGTATATCAAGAAGCTAGTCCTAATCGAATCTCCATATCCATCCATCATTTCTCATCATCCCAGGTTTGGAGAGTCAAAGGTTCCAAATTGTCAACCAATCCATCTAAATATCATATCCCTCAATGCATTTTTTCATCCATGATATCCAAATCTTGCAATGACCATGTGTTGGTAGTAACTCTTTATTATAAGGATTCTAAGGGCACTCTATTGCAATGTGTGCATCAAGGTAAGGTTAAGTCTAGTATCAAAAAGGAAGATAAGAATTTCCAGGGGTTACATGCAAGCACTCGTATCCTAGTAAAAATACTCCTCCAAGCAGGATATCATTGACATGTCATGACAGAAACAAAAACCATATCAACACCAGCATCATCTACATCAGCACCACTAGGTGGTTCAAAATGAGCAAAAAATGGTCACCATGATGAAAACTTGGTAAATAGGTTTTTTGTGTGACATCAAAAAAATTAAGAAAAATAGTCAAGAGAAAAACTGTCCTCTAGTGAAAACCACTATGGTGGCGCTTTGGACAAGTATCATGGTGAAAATCTATAAAATAGGAATCATGTGTAGAATCGAGCATCTACATGAACCATTTTAGGTGGAGGCATCTCAACTTATCCATGATAAATCCAATCCATTATTTTCAAAATATAACTTATTTTGATCTTGACAAAAAATTTGTGAACACTTTACACTTGTTTATGAAAAAAATCTTGACATGGGTCACTATCATTGTTCCTATCTTATCTAGCATTATCTAAGCCATGAGGCATTATCCAAAATGACATACTTTATCCAAACATGTTATCCTATCACAAGATAATCCATCACAATTTATAGACACTGGGGGCAAGTGCTTCCATCTTGCTTCAAAACAAGTCTTGATCTAGGTCTTCTAACTCACAGTGTGATCTAGGCATTGTCTCAAAAACAAGGTGTAACACCAATGCACTACCAAGGTAACCTTCAAAGATGATGACAACATGGATTATTCCTTTGCTCAAAAATTCTAAGATATCAATAGTTTTTTGAACCCCACAACTAGTTCAAGTAATATTTTCCACAACATATCCTCTAGAAAAACAAGGTGAAGTATCAATCCAAGTTTTCAACATCTAACACCCCAAGCAAGAGGATAAAAATCCAATAAACAAGGTATACCACCAATTCCCTATTAGGGAAACCTTCAAAATTGTTTGTCCCAGAAAAAATGTGTGCCACTAATGCACTACCAAGGTAACCTTCAAAGATGATGAAAACATGGATTATTCCTTCGCTCAAAAATTCTAATATATCAATAGTTTCTTAAAACCCACAACTAGTTCAAGTAAGCTTTTCTGCAACATATCCTCTAGAAAAACAAGGTGAAATATCAATCCAAGTTTTCAACATCTAACACCCTAGGAAAGAGGGTAAAAATCCAACAAACAAGGTATACCACCAATGCACTATTAGGGTAACCTTCAAAATTGTTCATCCCAAAAACAAGGTGTATCACCAATGCACTACCAAGGTAACCTTCAAAGATGACAACATGGATTATTCCTTCACTAAAAAATTATAAGATATCAACAGTTGCTTGAACCCCACAGCTAGTTCAAGTAAGATTCTCCACAACATATCCTTTAGGAAAACAAGGTGAAGTATCAATCCAAGTTTTCAACATCTAACACACCAGGTAAGAGGGTAAAAATCCAACAAACAAGGTATACCACCAATGCACTATCAAGGTAACCTTCGAAATAGTTCATCCCAAAAACAAGGTGTACCACCAACGCACTACGAATGTAACCTTCAAAGATTACGACAACATGGATTATTCCTTCGCTCAAAAATTATAAGATATCAACAATTGCTTGAACCCCACAACTAGTTCAAGTAAGCTTTTCCACAACATATCCACTAGAAAATCAAGGTGAAGTATCAATCCAAGTTTTCAACATCTAACACCCTAGGAAAAAGGGTAAAAATCCAAAAAAATAGAAAAAAGAGATTAAAAATACAAAAAAATCAAAAATCAAGAAAAACACTAAAGAGAAATAAAACATTCTTTGAGTGAAAACCACTTTGTGGCACTCCTATAATAGGCACCATAGTGAAAACCTAGAAAATAGACATTGTATGAATAAAATGTGCATCATTATCTATCAACAGTTTTTCACAACATCCACCCATCCATTTCATAAATCATGTATCCAACCATGGCTTGTGGTGCAGTCACAGTAGGAGGGTCCTCAAAGAGAACAATCTAGAACATGCAGCAAGAGTTACACAATAGAAGCAACATAGAATATGGAGGCAAATGAAAATTCAAACATTCTCATTATCTTAAAATTCAATTACATACAGTCGCCCACATCTAGGCTTACAGATTCAGCTCATAGGCCTGATACAACATACATGCTCCTTAATGCAAGAAAAAATCCTACAGATCGAATTCTATATACATCTTAATCTACTTGATCTTAATTGGTCACTCTCCTAATGATCTACTACAAGCTTTATATCATATCTACAAATCTAGAAACATCCATGTCGGCCGAAGATCATTACAATATCTGATGAAGGAAACATAACATGTACATGAATAGGTCAGCCTCAAATTTGAATTTCTCCATGGCAGGTGCATATGATGAAGTGTGGACCTAAAATTAAGGTCGGGGACACTCCATGGAAAAATTCAAAATACCTCACAAGGATCTGCAAGCAACGGGAAAGATCCACGATCGATCAAACTAGCTATTAGGTTTGAAATTATTCTGGGGCCAATTCCACAAATAGTCACAATCTAAAAGTGATAACTTTCCAGAAAAAGATCCAATTGAGTTGAAATATTGGAATTAGGAAAATGAACATGTCCATGATGAAAAAATAGATCCACAAGGTCTGGTGATCAAACATGATCAAATACCAAATCTTCCAACTTGAACAAGAACAAGAACTGAACAAGAATGAAAAATTGAAAGAAAATATTTTTGGTTGATGCAAGATTGCCAAGAACCAAGGATGCTCCTGCATCAGATATCCAATGTTATTTGAAAAGTGAGGGATTTTAGGGGCTAAAGGAAAACCAATATGGTCTACCTTAGCCTGAGAAGTCCAAGAAGAATCTTCCATTGGTCTACCTTTCCACTTTACAGGATATTCTTTGTACTGTCTTCCATGATTTTTCCTCCCATCCCTTACATCCAAAATCTCTTCTATCTCATTTGATTTGTGTTTAGGAAGTTGTTCTTCTAATTTTTCCTTACTGTCCTCACTAAATTCTTTTTCATGGTACTTATGTAGATCTACAATTTTGAATGTAGGTGATATACCCATGCCATCTGGTAACTCTACTTCATATGCATTTCCTGAATTAAATTTCTTCAAAATATTACAAAGTCCAAACTTCCTCATCTTGAGCTTACTGTATGTTCCAATTGGAAATCTTTCCTTCCTCAAATACACCATCACTTCATCTCCAAATTTGAACTCCTTATGTCTCCTCTTTTCATCTGCTCGTTCCTTATACTTTTGGTTCATATCTTCCAACTGCTGCTTTACTTGAGTATGCACTTTCTTCATATGTTCTATAAATTCCTTTGCTTTAGCACTTCTTTTATCCTCCTTATTGATGTCTCGCAACTTTGATATACCTCTAGTATGAACTCTAGTAACAATCTCAAAAGGTGTTTTTATAGTACTCATGTTCATTGAATTATTGTAGGAAAACTTTGCTTATGCAAGAACTAAATCCCAACTTTTGGTCTTCTCTCCAACCAAACATCTCAAAAAAATTCCCAAACTCGTGTCTACTACCTCTGTTTGTCCATTAGTTTGTGGGTGAAAATTAGAACTAAACTTCAAGTCTGTTTTCAACTTCTTTCAAAGTGTCCTCCAAAAGTAACCAACAAACTTTGTATCTTTGTCTGAATCAATACTCCTAGGTAATCCATGCAATCTAACCACTTCCCTGGAAAACAAGTCTACTATATATACTCCATATGTTGTCTTCTTACAAGGTATGAAATGTGCCATCTTAGAAAATCTATCCACCAACATAAATACAAAATCATTGCCTCTCTATGTCTTTGGCAAACCAAGTATGAAATCCATGTTGATATCCTCCCAAGGTTTTTCTGGAACTTTCAATGGCTTATACAATCTAACATTCTGACTACTCCCTTTTGAAGCTTGACAAACTCTGAAACTTTGCACAAATTTCCTAACATCCTTATGAATCTGGGGCAAAAAGTAATTCTCACTTACCAATTCTACTGTCTTATCAACTCCAAAGTGTCCTGCCAATCCTCCACTATGTTTCTCTTTCACCAAAATATCCCTCATTGAACTCTAGGGTATACACAATTGATTCTCTCTTAACAACATATCCTCCTGAATGAAATAATTTAACCACTGGCTCCTATCCTCCAAGACTGGTTGTTTACAAGCTCTCCAAGGTTATGGAAAATCTAGGTCTTCCTCATACATGTTCTTCAATTCATCAAACTAAAGTCTCCACTCTCATTCCTCCAAAAAATTCCTTCTCCTACTCAATGCATCAACAACTCTATTTGATTTTCCACTCCTATGTTTCAAAACAAAAGTATAACTCTGCAATAATTCCACCCATATCATGTTTTTTTGATTCAACTTACCTTGAATGTTCAAATACTGTAAAGCCTGATAATCTGTATACGAGAGGAACTCCTTAGACAACAAGTAATGTCTCCACTTCCTCAAAGATTGAATTATGGCATAGAACTCTTGATCATACACTAAATACATTTAACTTGCATCATTCAACTTCTCATTTAAATAAGCTACTGGTCTTCCTTCTTGACTTAATATTGCTCCAATTGCATTTCTACTTGCATCACAGTCTACTTGAAATACCTTATTAAAGTCATGAAAATCCAACACAGGTTGTTCAGTCACATTCTTTTTCAACAACTCAAAGCTCTTGTCTACTCTAGATTTCCATCTAAAATCCTTCCTATCTCCTCTCATTGTTTCTAGCATAGGACTGCAAATAGAACTAAAATTCCTTATGAACTTTTGGTAGAAACTATCTAGTCCATGAAATGATCTTACCTCTCCAATTCTCTCTGATGTAGGCTACTCAACAATTTCTCTTACCTTCTTAGGATCCATCTTCAATCCATCCACTGATATAGCAAATCCCAAATATACCAATTCTTCATTCATGAAACTACACTTCTTAATGTTAATCAACAACAGCTCTTCTCTCAACGTTTGCAAAACTCATCTTATATGCAACAAATGTTCTTCTCTAGTCTTACTAAAAATCAAGATGTCATCCAAATAGACAATCACAAACTAAACCAATAATCTCTTCAATACCTCATTCCTCAACCTCATGAAAGTACTCGGTGCATTTTTCAGTCCAAAAGGAATCACCAACCACTCATACAATTCTTCATTTGTCTTGAATGTTGTCTTCCATTCATCCCCTTCTCTAATTCTGATCTGATGATATCCACTCTTCAAATCTATCTTTGTAAAGTATTTAGCTCCACTAAAACAATCCATAATGTCATCCATATAGGGAAAAGGAAATCTATACTTTACTATGATCTTGTTTATGGCTCTAGAGTTTGTACACATCCTCCATTCTCCATCCTTCTTAGGTGCTAGCATTGAAGGTATAACACAAGGGCTTGAGATTTCTCTAATCAAACCTTTTTCTCAACAACTCTTGCACTTGTCTATTCAATTCTTCATTTTCTGTCAATGTCATCTAGTGTGTTGCTTTATTAGGAAAATTAACTCTAGGAATTAGGTCCACGCAATGACTAATACTCCTCATAGGTGGCAATCCATCAAGTAAATTATCTAAAATGATAGCTTCATATTCTACCAGCAATTCCTTTATCTCTTCTAGTTGTTCTTCTACATGATTCAAGTCTTGAACCTTCTTAGGAACCAAGGCATAGCACATGTTCTGATGTCTTAGTCCATCCAGAAATCTCCTTCCATCAACCAAAAAAATTATAGCAGTCGTACAAATCTCAACTTTAGGAACATCCTCCAATGGTAACAAAGTTTGCTTCATCTCATTTGCAACAATAGTGTATACGTTCTTCTTTCCATCATGAATATCCTACCTATCATAATACCAAGGCCTTCCCAACAAAACATGGCATACATCCATAGGCATGATACCACACAAAACTTCATCATGGTAATTTCCTATCTTCAATTTCACCAAAAATTGTTCACTTACCAGTATCTTATGCTCATCTTGAATCCATTCTATCAAATAGCGCTTCAGGTGTTTCAACCTTTTCAACTTCAATTTGGTCACCATTTCTTCATAAACTAGGTTCTTTGAGATTCCAGTATCAATAATCACTTTGCAACATTTACCAACTACCTTGCATCTGGTTCATAACAAATTATTTCTCTGCAATGGTTCCTACTCCATCTCACTTTGACACAGTACTCTTTTATTAACCAACACTTCTCCCTCTTCCAATTTATTAGATGATCCTCCTCAAAAAAGGTTGCTCTTCTACTATTCTCTATCTTTTTTCTTGCTTCTCCCTGATTACATTCAAATGCTCTATGTCCTTCTCCACCACACTTATAACAAGCTCCTCTAAATACTCGTTTCTCCTATCTCCTATCATCTTTTTTGTAATCCTTATTCTAGTAACCACCATATCCTCCTCTCTGGTAATATTTTACATCATCTCTATGGTATGAATTATCATTATTACTGACTTCCTTATCTTTATTCTGATCTGAAAAAGGTCATCTTCCTCCTCCAATAAAAATTCTTCCTTTGTGAAATCTTCCACCTTTTCCTCTCTTTCTCTACTCATGTCTTTTGTTCAACTTCTCTTTTGCTTTTAGGGCACATTGATATGCCTCCTCCACACTCATCAACTTAATCAAACTTATCTCATCTTGTATAGATAACCTCAAACCATTCATATATCTGGTTACTTGCTTGATCTCATCTTCTGAATGACTAGATCTGATATTCAACTTGTAGAACTCCTCAATATATTTTGTCACACTTGACTCTTTCTACTTCAAATTCTGCGATTTTTGGAACAAACCGATCTGATAGTTTGCAGGCATAAACTTTGTCTTCAACTTTTTCACCATCTGATCCCATGATCCTATCTTCTTCTTTCCTTTTCTTTGTCTATCTATCTAAAAATGTTCCCACCAAATGGATGCATGTCTTTTCAACTTTGTACAAGCAAATTTCACCTTCTTGTCTTCTTTGGTACCTTCAAAATCAAAGTACTTCTCCATCTCTATTATCCAATCAATCAATTCATCTTAATCCAACTTTCCACTATAATTTGGTGGTTTGAAATGTGGTTTAGTTTTTACTCTGGTTAGGGCTCTTATGAACCTATCTTCTCCCAGATCAAGGACAGGTTGATCTTCTCTTTCCCTTTCTTCCTATTCTTCTAATTCTTCATCACTCACATCATCAACTAGTCGACCTCTCCTTTGGGCCACTTCGATTGCTTCCAATCTAGCAGCCATTCCTCTCAACATCTACATTATAGTTGGGTCTACATTTCCATATGCTCCATTTACTCTACCATTTCTTCCTCCTGCCATCTTTACACAAGTCCTCTGCAGTTGCAGGTCAGATCCTCAATCCATCACCCGATAACAAATCTTCAACTATACTTTGTGAAATCCAACGATCTTCCACATAATGAATCTCTCTTTGATACCAATTTGGTGCAGTCACGATAGGAGGGTCCTCAAAGAGAACAATCTGGACTATGCAAAAATAATTACACAATAGAAGCAACACAAAATATGGAGGCAAATGCAAATTCAAACATACTCATTATCTAAAAAATTCAATTACATATAGTCGGCCACATCTGGGCTTACAGATTCGACTCCCAGGCCTGATACAACATACATGCTCCTTAATGCGAGCAAAAATCCTATAGATCAAATTCTATATACATCGTAATCTACCTGATCTTGATTGGTCACTCTCCTAATGATCTACTACAAGCTTTATATCATATCCACAGATCTAGAAACATTTGTGTTGGACAAAGATCATTGCAATCTCCAATGAAGGAAATGTAATGTGTACATGAACAAGTCGGCCTCAAATTTGAATTTATTTATTTCAAGTGCATATGATGAAGTGTGGACCTAAAATTAAGGTTGCGGACACTCCACAAAACAATTCAAAACAACTTGTAGGGATTCTCAAGCGATGGGAAATATCCATGATCAATCAAACTAGTTGTTAGGTTTGAAATTATTTTGGGGCTAGTTCCACGAATAGTCACTAAATCCGAAAGTGATAACTTGCTGGAAAAAGATCCAATCGAGCTAAAATCTTGGAATTAGGAAAATGAACATGTCCCCGATGAAAACATAGATCCACAAGGTCTGATGAACAAACATGATGAAATACTGAATCTGCCAACTTGAACAAGAACAAAAACTGAAAGAAAATATTTTTGGTTGAAGCAAGATTGCCAAGAACCAAGGATTCTCTTGCATCAACTTTTCACTGATTAAGGTAATTCATTTTATTGGGGAGAACTTCCTAAAGCTTGCCATGGATTAGATCTTGTGGCATCCAATCATGGTCATTAAAAACAAAAATTAAAAAAAAAGTGAAAAAAATTGAAAATAAAACATCGTTGGGTTATTCCTTCACTCAAATAATCTAATATATCAAAATTTTCTTGAAGCTCAGAGCTAGTTCAAGTAGATTTCTCACAACATATCCTCTAGACATAGAAATGGGATATCAATCCAAGCAATCAATGTTGTTTATGCAAAAATAATTCGTGCTTTGAGTCAAATGGTCAAACTACATGTTATCTATGTGTACAACGTAGGCAAGGATTTTTTAGCCCCCAAGACCCTAGGTTGGTCCCCTTAGGTTTTCAACATGCTTTATTTAAAATTTTTAAAACAATACAAAATACAAAAAATATATAATATATAATATACAAAATCCAAAAACATTCACAAAATAGATAAAATTCAAAGGTCAAACCAAGTGAACTACGAGCCTCTAGGTGTACAATGTAGGGAAGTCTTATATTTGATGATTCACCGAGGCCCTAGGTTAGTCCCCTGAAAATGAAAAAAACAACATCATAAAACTTGGAAAAAAACAAAAAGACACATCCTGTCATCCCTTCATCAAAATCCATGATAAACGTTTCATCCATACTAAAAAAATCATCACAATCATCCCTTCAAAAAAAAAAACAAAACATCAAAAAGCTAGAACTTTCAAGAAAAACAAATGCATAAGAGTTGACTAGTAACAGACAAAAACAATGCTAAATTATCAACTACCTATCTTTTTAACAAGTCCCAACAACATCCTGATATATACATTAACGGATCCGTTCCTATGATAAACATGATAAAAAATGGATAATAGCCCCACCCTAAACAAATATGGCAAGTGATACTGTAACTTTGTTTTTTATCTTTTTGTGGTCTTACTTTTTGTGATTTAATTTATTGACTCATTCCTAGGATCTCTCAAGGATGTCCATAAGTATTTAGAGAAGAAGGAATGGGGACAATTGAGTGTCATTTTGATTTGTTGTTTGTAACATTATTTTGTAATATTACCATGGCGAATACTTGCTTTATTGGGTATGGAAGTTTTTTTAAATAGTTCATGATGTAGTTGAATGTTAAGTGTTCTATACCTCTTTGTGTGACTGGTCTAAAATATTTTTCATGCAACCCCCCCATACTTTAAAAAAAAAATTCATATGTATGGTTTGAAAAAAGATACTCTTTGTTTTTAGAGTCAAATTCCATGAAATAAATACAAATTCACCTTGGTAATTCATACCCTACTGCATCGTATCTGTTTGCTACATCAAACAAGGTTTTTCAAATCATGAAGTCTCTAAAGTGAAGAAAAATTCATTCACAATCACTAATCCTTCATCAATAGTTCTTCTAATTAACATTAGAATCACTAGTCCGTCATCATATTTCTTCTAACTAACATCATCAATATTTCTTTTGATTAACATTCATCCTACATAAAACATCATCAGTACCATATCCATACTACATGCAAAAATGTTATCAACACATATAATGATGATAATAAACCAATAAAAATATCATGTGTCATGTATGGGGCATTCACTTATCAACATAAATCACATCATAAAATGAGACAAAGTACGATTCATTCCTCTACATCAAATTCATACATTAGAAAAGAACAAAAACACATATAAACACACATCATCATATATCCCCATCACATAAGCATAAAATGAGGTTGAATCAAAGAAGTTATATCTCATATATATCATCATCAAAAAGGGAATATGTCATAATTACATCATCCGCAATGACACAAATATGATAGGATAATACAAAATCATAACATATATACAAGGACTCGACTAGACAAGTGAATATATATAACACATTTCTACAAAATGCATTTGTGCCATGAAATAACATGAAGATCAAGTACCAAAAAGGTAAGACCCTGACAAGAGGGATGAAAAACTACTAACCACCAAAATTATCCAGCTATCTCATAGATTGATCACCTACACCTGCACCTGCACCACCACTGCCATTACTCGCAACACTCAACTCCCCAAATCATGGATGATGAGAGGCCCTAAGAACAATAGCATCATATAAGGTCTGATAATAGGTGGAAATTTGTAGATAGTGATCTCACTCAACTCACTATCACGCTCTTCCTAAAGAGTATCTCTCTCTGCTATTAGTAACAATACTTGAGCCTTTGCAACATGTCGTTGGCCAATCTTGCTCTCTCACTTAGCCCTCAAGGTGTCTACCAGAGCCTCCACAGCTTGTCGCTGCACAATGTTTGCATCTCTGGCCAAATTCATCTGAGATAACAATATATCAACATCCCTACCTGGTGGAGGAGAACCCAAAACTTGTCTCTAACCATGTGCAGGAGGCACTGCTCATCCTAAAAACCTTATGCCTCATCACGTTGATCTCAATAAAACTACTCTACAAGAATCTCAACATGCTATCACTCCCCATGATAGCATATAATACTTGCTCTACCCACAATGGGATCACCTCTAGGAACAATAAGCCTCAAAGGCATATGCCATACCCACTACTCATCATAATCGTGATTAGTACCTAGATCTTCCACACCAACTGGCCAACCCCAGCCAACTAGGGCAAGTGCTCCAACTTAGAAATTATAGTATTTGCATCAACCAAAAGACCCCATACATGGACCTCCCAACTATTCCAACCAAACCGAGCCTATTACGCATCAAGAACCTGCCCATGCCTCTCTCTAAACTAGCAACAAACTTGGTTTGGTAAATAATGCTCTATCATAGAAGATGAATGGCTAATCAACTAATGGGTTTGTTAGTAGTAGACAAGTTGATAACATCCTTTGGCCAAATCTCACAGCTCATATAAGGTCTCCACACAAAACTAGGCATCTCATCAAACACATGATGCTAATAATGTAGGTCCTTAGGCAAGGTGTAATGCATAAAGTCCCCATAACAATACGTATGGATCATTTGGAGAACGATCCTGTATCTTGTCTGAATGAGTCACTACAATATGATCCCATGCCGAAACATGAAAAAGTGAAACACCTAAAGATATAGACTTCCCAACCCGATACACCACCTTGTGCATATCTTGGTAAAGATGAGCAAGAAAACAAGGACCCCAGGTGTATCTCATCCCATGCTCTACCATACTCTCGATACATGTTGACATCGTATATCAGGAACAATCAATCCTAATACCAAACCATAGAGGACAAAAATGATAGGATTTGCATTGTCAGAAAACCCAGATAAGTCAACCTTTGAATCATGAACATGCAAGTGTGCAATGAATAACAAATGCTACATAGTGCAAGAACCTTGTCAAACCTGGTACATAATGAGCTCACTGTGAATAGGAAGATGAAGTATCCTCCAAACATCCTCAAGAGTAATAGTAGCCTCCCTTATAGGAAAATTAAAGTAGGACATCTCAGAGTGCCACCTCTCCACAAGAGTAGTCATCATCGTCGTATGAGTCCTAATCAGAGGCATGTAAAAAATATAATGTAATCCCATGACATCAAGGAATTTTTGCTCCAATGCACTGAAATGGGCAATCAGATCGAACAAATGGCAAGGATGTCTCTCTCTCATCATAAGTGTTCTAAGACTCACCTACAATCGTTATACACTAGGATGTTAGGGTTTCATTCTAAACATGTAAAGCAACACAAAATGACATGAGAATAATGAAAAATAGAGTTTAGGATGAAAAATAGTCACATGCTAGGGTTTAGAATAAATGCTAAAAGAAAAACAACAAAAGGAGAGGTCAACTACTAGGTTTTGGGGGAAATGCTCACTAAAAACTAGGTAAGGGCATTGTTTTCAGGAACTGTGTAGGTTTATGTCAAAAGCATGAAACAGGGGTGTTGTTTTCAAGAAATAACACATTTTTAGCTCAAGGGTGCAAGTTTAGATCAATAGCTCAAATTTCAAATAATTGTGTAGTTTCAGGTCAAAAGCATAAAACAATAGTGGGAATTTCAAACAATAGTGCAATTTTCAAGCAAGCGCACAATTTTCACAAGGAAAAAGTGCCAAAACTAATGCAACTACATAGGAATCTCTAAAACAACGCTATTGACTTAAAGAACTTCACAAATGCGTAACAACAACAAAAAAATGATGAAAGTGAAAAGTGAGAAGGTACATACTAGGAAATTGACACTTGAAGGTCGTCCAAAATCTTGAACAAGCTCAGAACAATGTGGGGCAACCTCGAATCTCATAATTCTTCCTCAACAACTGACAAAATGTGAAAACCGGAGATGAGAATTAACAAGAGGATTAAAGCACAAATGAGTGAATTTGAAGACAATTTGCATATATAACACCTCAAGAAAACTCTAATTTCATCTAGGAAACCCTAATTACACTTAGGGAATCTTCCTACTTTCAAATTAGAAGCTTTGGAAAGTATTGAAATGAGAAAAGAAGCACCTATTTATATAACATTTCATCTAAAAACATCAAAAATGACAATACAATAGTTTCAAGAGCCTAACATCAATGCTTGAAATTTTTGGTCAACCTCTTGAGGGGGCAACAAAGAGTCCTACCATCATTCCACTAAATGTTGGGCATGGTGGGGCATAATTTTTTTTTCAAAAACTTGATATTAAAAATAGAATCTTTGAAATAAAGCAACTGGTACTTTGTATCAGAGAGGGGGAAAATGTAGACATGTAGGATTGACTTAACACCTATCACACACCTTGAACAACATCGAACAACATCAAACATCATCGAACAACATTGAATAGCATCGAACAACATTGAACAACATCAAACAACATCGAACAACCTCAAACAACATTAAACATCATCCCAAAACATCCCGTAACATCTCGAAATGATTTAGAATCACCTTGGAACATCCTGTAACATCTTGGAATGATTCAGAATAATCTCGTAACATCTTAGAATGACTCAGAACTTGATATTAAAAATAGAATCTTTGAAATAAAGCAACATGTACTTTGTATCAGAGAGGGGGGAAATGTAGACATGTAAGATTGACTTAACACCTATCACACACCTTGAAAAACATCGAAAAACATCAAACAACATCAAACAACATTGAATAGCATCAAACAACATTGAACAACATCAAACAACATTGAAAAACCTTGAACAACATTAAACATCATCCTAGAACATCCCGTAACATCTTGGAATGATTTAGAATCACCTTGGAACATCCTCTAACATCTTGGAATGATTCAAAATAATCTCGTAACATCTCGTAACATCTTAGAATGAGCTAACTTTGAAATTTACTTTGTACTTATTTGTAGTATCAAGTTCATCTCTGAGATTATCAATCTGCTAAGTGCTTCTTCATTGTTTTTAGATTGCTCCAATTCATTGTCCAATTGGTTGCATACTTTAGATTTTTCTTTCAGAGACTATGCTAGGTTCTCTTCATTCTTCTTCCTATCTTCAATCTCCTTGGTCATTCTCATCATGATAGATTCCATTTCATGCTTCAAGACTGTATTTTCTCTAGTAAGCTTTTCACATTCTTTTGTCTTTTCTTTCAGGGCTTGACTGAGTTGTTCTTCTTCAATGCTCTTACTATCATTTTGCTTAATCTGATCACAAAGTTCCTTCTTCTTCTCTCTGGACTTGTTGATTTTTTATTTCAAAGACTCAATGAATTTCTCATCATCCATGAGGTTTGATTGCAATTTATAGACTTCAGACTTTGACTGATCAAGATCATCTAGGGCCACCAAAATCTATTGTTGAAGACTGCTTGAATCCATTGAAAGAAATTCTAAGATCTCCCCAAGTTGTTAGACTTCTTCTTATGAGGAACTAGCTCTTATACCAATTGTTGGAAACAAAATACATTGAGAGAGGGGGGTGAATCAGTGTTGTGCAAAAATAAACATTATTAACCTTTATCTTCAAATCACTTGTAACATTCAACCAAAATGCATGAACAAGAAGAAAACAATCACAACACCATAACACAAGAATTTTTACGTGGAAACCCTGTCAAGGGAGAAACCATGGTGGATGGCCAATCCATAATATGATTTGAGTATACTCAAATAAAGTTTACAATATGGGGAATGCACTTGCATTCAGGTGCACTGCCTAGAGCTCACTGCTCAAAGGGAAGGCTCACTGCCTTACAAAGAGAATTAGATTAAAACCATCTAATATTTTGAACTAAGAAAAATAGCATCTACATATGATTGATTATAGTTCCGATTAGGCACAATATTCAATCTTCTGTCCTACAGACTGATTATGTACTTCTGCTCTGTTTTTCTCACACTCACAACACAGATCCTTCTTGCACAAGTGAAATTGTGCATTATCACTCTTTTTCTCTACACTTATCCGCAATTCACATCAACACACTTCATACACATTTCAAAATGATGTGAACGATCTCATATATATATTTGCAACCAAGAATTAATCACCCATATGTCGGCTTTAATAGAACAAAAGAATATTCACAATTGTCGACTCAAATCATGAGTAAACCTTAATGCACATCCACAACGGTCGACCACAAATTAGATAGGACCCAAACAAAGATGCACGAACACAAAAATACTTAAATGATTTCTTCCCATACATCTGCGACATGATACATTCACGAAGTCAGCTCCAGTACTGATAAAACTAAGAATTAGCCAACCAGATCTTCTAACTCGCACACGGATCAATACGAGGCACTAATATTTACAGATAACACTAAGCATACATCGATCAACCTTCACTAAGATACGTATAACAAGATATTAACAAAAAATATGTATATGAATCGATGAACCCAAAATTGTCAGATGCTCTATTCTTCCTTAACTGTTTGCAATCTAACTGTTGGTAGGATAAATTGATGATGTGTGGATGCAATCACTGACTGGGGTTGCCATCAATGACAAAACCAAATGATATTCGCAATGTCTCTTGCAAACAAAGGCACATGCACCAAGTTGTTCTAAGAGATTGGACTTCCTAGGACAATGCATGATAAGGTCTCAACAGATTAATAACATTTCTTGCAAAGGATGTAAAGGCCAAACAAGGCCAATTAATCAACCTTATTAAATAAAGAATTTTCAAAGCCCTAGGAATGTAAAAAGATTTAGCAATGGGTGGCGGGAGGTCCTAACCACAAGGGGTCAGTCACCACATGGACCTCAATGACCTAGGTTGTTTTATCATGACTAGGAATGGAGCATAGCAGGTCAGTGACAACTTATAACATTCACAAAGGACACAAGACTAAAAGTTTTTAGGAAGGGTTTTAGAAATATAAACCCTAAGTTGTGATGATGGACAAAACCCAAAGCCCAAGTACATGAAAATAACCGATTTTTTGCATGATTTTGAGAAGGGAAACAAAGCGATTTAAGGGTTCCATCAAGTCTCACTGTCGAAAAGCCATAAATAAATTTAAGATTTGAGTTTTCATGGCTTGACAACAAATGCAACTTTGTGAAATTTCTCTTTTGAGATCTTCTACTTTTCTTCAATCTATGAACATGGATATACATAAGAGGGAAAAAAATAAAAAATTGGTGGATGGGGGTTCACCTTGATCAAACCCCATTTTGGTAATTAAAAATTGAAATGAAACAATGAAACATGAAAGGAATGATGAATGAAAAAATGATATGTTGCAACTCACCAAACCCTTGATTTGAAACCCTTGAATGGAGATCCTTGAAGGATTGAAAGTTGCATGAAATGGTTTGAATTGGATGTTGATTTGTTAACTTGAATATATGCTTGAATGCTTGACTTGGATCTTGAAACCTACATTACAATTTTAGCTCCAAAAATATGCATGATGCTTGATAACTTTGACATGATGCTTGAGATCTTGATTGTTGTTCTATATGCTTGATAAATCTGCTCTTCAATTCTCTTGACAATAATATTTTCTCTTAGGATTGATCTCTCAAAAATCTAATTGAAAACCTCTAGTTGATTTGATAAAATAACCTTGTATTTATAGATGTTTATCCTTAATTTCTGAAAAAATTAAACATCACAAGATGACATTGAAATTTGAATTTGGGATTATAAAAATACCACCAAAAGCATGTTTAAAAAATGGGTTCAAAGGCTTAGGGAGGACCCATTCACCCATGGATGAATGGGTCCCAGGTCCCTATTCCTGGAACACACATTGCTCAAGGTAATGTATTATGTGTGGGTGATTCTAGGATTGTGGGAGTCCAAAAAGTGGGGATATGACAAAAAAATGGCTAACAACTTTTTATTTATCCAAATTTGATGAAATTAAAATGGTTTATTGAGAAAAATGTCATCTTTCCACCAATATAAGATATGCCTTATTTTGAATTTAATAGATAATTATTATTAGTTTTCTACATGTATTATGACTAGTCCTGATTGATAAGATAATTGAAAAATATTTATAATTCTCAAATGATTTCAGATTTTTTGAGTCCAAAAGATGTGGCACATTCTATGCTTCATATACTATAGGACAAAAAAAGAAAAATTGAATCTCATAAATTTTTTTACCAAATTATGGTGGTCTGATAAACAAGTTTAAATATTTTTTTTAAGTTCTAATAAAAAATTCATAACTAATTATTTACTTGCAAAAAAATCACAAGAAAACGTGGCACATCCGGGCATGTGTCATCAACTTATATTGAAAGTTTCAAAAATAAATATTTTTTTTCTTGTACTTAGGTTGGTCAGGCATACACCTATTTTTAATTTTTTTTCTTGAAAATTTAGTACTACTACATTGAAATTTCAAATTTTCATGAAATAGGTTTACTTTTTTCCAAAAAAGGACTAGTATCTTAGAAAATATATTCAATTTTCTACAAATTCTATTCTTACATATTTTTAAATTATGGTAATAACTTATTTAAATTTTTATATTAAGTCACCTAACTCTATTTTCTGAACTTTCATTGCCACTTAAGGGCCTAGTTTGGACCCCCATGATCTTGCACTATCTCGTGTTAGCATTAATTGTTGTCAAATTTTTCCTTTTGGAAAATATAATTTATTATGCTTGCAAATGTAAAATAGGGCTTATTGAGGCATAATTAAGTCTAATTTAATTGAGGGTCCCAAACAAAGTATGAAAATGTAAAGGTGTACATTTTTCTACACTAAAATCACATTATATGTTGACAATATGTTTTTTATTGGTAAAGGGAAAGGTATGATTTCAGAACTAAAATCTAAACTTGTTGCTAAATTTACAGAGATAAAGTGAATAGAAAGTTATGGGTTGGAAAAAGTAAGTTTATCAGTTCAATTTTATAGAGGTTTGATATGTAGTATTGTAGACCATTGTGTGTTCCCTTTTCAACTCCAAAACAAAGTTATGTATTTCAAAAGTTTCAACATCCTCATCAAAGATGGAAGACATGAGAAGAGTGCCTTACTAGAGTGCAGTTAGAATTTTAATGTATTATATGGTTTGTTCTAGACTAGACATTTCCCAAGCAGTGGGAGTTCTTTCTAGATATATGTCTAATCCTAGTAGAGTTCATTGAGATGCAGTTAAAAGAGTCTTCAAATATTTGCACAATACCTTATAGTATTCCTTGTTTTATCATAGTAATTTGATTGAAGAAGATATTTCCTTTGATATTCATGGTTATGTGGATTCATACTGGGTAGGTGATATTGATAGATGATCCACTAGTTCTTATGTGTTTACTTTATTTGGTGGTGCAATTATTTGGATGAGTAAGAAATAGGTTGTGGTTGCTTTATCTACTACTAAAGCTGAGTATATGGTAGCTAATCATGCATTTAAAGAAGTCATTTGACTTAAGAGACTATGTTTAGATATTGGAACAAAACAAGATGCGATGACAATTTATTGCAGTGTTTAGAGTGTGATATGTCTAGCTAAGAACCCGACATTTCATGTCAGGACCAAGAACATTTATGTGCATTATCATTGTTTTAAAGATATGGCCAAAGATGGTAGGGTGAAGCTAGTTCAAATATGTTGGACTAATCACCAACATCTCCCTTCAAATTTGTGACATGGACTAACCACCTCCCATGGATATGTTTATCTCTAATGTTTAAATCGACCATTAACAGGTCAATCTTTTGACGCAATGGAAAATGTGTTCCAACAAATGGTATTGAAGAAATGGTCATGGGGTTTGAATCCCCTCAGATGATGTTGAGGGGAGGATTGTTGGACTAATCGCCAGTGTCTCACATTGGATTCATGACACAAACTAACCACCTCCCATGGATCCATTTATCTTTGGCATTTGTATTGAGCATTAATAGGTCAATCTTTTGGCACAGTGGAAAATGTGTTCCAACAAGGTAGAGACTTTGATGAATTTTTTTGATTCTTTAACTAAGCCTGTGAGCATAAAGAAGTTAGATGGTGTTTGAATTCTATAGGACTTTTGGTCCCTAGCAATTAAGAGATGATGTTTATACACCCTCCCATTCTTGCAAGGTGTTGAACAAGTGGGAGATTTGTTGGGAAAATGTGTCTCAACCTTGCAATCATATAAGGTTTACTATTGATAGGTAAGCATGGGGGGGGTGTGGTGGGGGTACACCCCCCGTCACTTCGCAAGGGGTCTAGGCGATCATCCCCCCAAAGGGGGCTTCGAGGGCCATGTGTCGTGATGAGGGCTCAAGGGTAGTGCCTCAAAAAGCCAAATTTTATGTATATTTTATTATTATAATTCTAGACCATTCATCATTAGGTCTCATATTTGATGGTGGACATTTTTTGGCTGGAATTTCCCTATAAGACAACCCTATTTTATGAGGGTGTTGTATTATGGTTGTGTATTGTGATGTATTCTAAGAGTTTGATAGTAGTTGTGTTGCTTCTGGATCTCTAGTTGGTGATACTCCTATGAGAAGATTTCTCTACAAGTATATTGTAATCTTCATGATTTTTGAATAATATATTGGGTGACTTTTGGAGTGTCGAATTTTTCTCATGAAAGTGTTTTCCCACATAAATCACTATGTCGTGGTATGCATGATATTTATGTTTATTTCTATTTATGTTTCTGTAACTATTGAAAATATCTATAAAGTTTTCTCATTATCCTCCTCTCAATATTAGTGTAGGAAGTTGTTTTGCTACCTTAGCTTCCTTACACCAAGTATTTTTTATTCCATTTTTTATTGTGGATCTTCTAGTAGTGATTTTGATTTTTACACTTTTTATTTTATCCATCCTTTCCTCTTCAAACAAGAAATCTATATTTTTTATTCACATTAATTTTGTACTTAACATGTATCTCAATATAGGTTATGAATTCCATAAAGTAGTATCGTTCTATCTCAAACATTCCCTTGTCATAAAATAGGAAAGTTCTTTATTTTCATTCCTCCTTGGATATTGCTTTCTTGTTACTTTCATACCTCACAAGATTCAAGTTGGTCCTTAATTAGGTCATCAACAATTTTTCTTTTGACTTATTTCTTTCTCATGTGTAAGATTTTTTCCATGGTTTTATGCAGGGTTAAATTCTTTGATATAATAAGCTTTCTTACAACCTTTTCTTTTCACATAGAAGTCTTGAATTTTTCACTTATATACTTTTAATTTCCACATTAGTGTTTGAGAAATCTACCATGTTAATGTCTCATTCATTCACGCACTTGATGTTCTATTTTATCAATGTGTTATTTCTTCTCCTTAACTCTTCCTTTATAACTACTCTAGGCCAATGGAAATTTTCCATTTTTTGAGCATTTTAAGGTAGATTAATAGTGAGGCCATCAACACTGCTTCCATTAGGAAAATTCATTTTAGCTAATAGAATATCAAACAATTTATTTATTTTTTAATTTGAGGCCACTTATTATTAAGTGATTTTAAATTATTTCTACCTAGCTCTATTGTTTATTTAATGTACTCCATCTCCAAACACCACACACATAAAGGACCAAATAAGTTACAAGCAATATACTAAAATGGATTTTGTTGGTTTTCTGATCCCCTAATTTAGTATTTTGCATCTATTTTATAGTGTAAATATTTTCATTCCCCTTCTATTATTTGTGCCTTACATGTCTCTGAACCAAGCCTGTTGTAAAAATCAAGCTCGAGATATTTGTATTCTACTACTATTTCTAGTAGGTTTATTTTGGAAAGGAAATAATTTGTTCCTTTATCTATAATGAAAAATCATGACTTTGATTTTGTTGATGTTAACTTGCATCCTGACTCCTTATAGAAGAGCTCTAAATCCTTCTAATTATTTTCTCAAACTATGGGTAGGTTTAAAAATTAGGATGAGATCATTGATATATAGGAGTAACTTTATTATGTAACCAGCAAATTGAACACCCCCACCACTAGCCATGTTTATCTAGTCTTCTAATTTATTCATGTATAATTGAAACAATGTGGGAGAGAGCAACCAAGCCTACTTCATGTTAGCATTGCTTCTAAAAGGCTCTTAACATTCTACCAGTTATTCTATTTTTAGCCCTAATTACTTATAAAGCCTATGGACTACCACTATAAAATCAACTAGAACCTTGAGCTCCTCCATTTTGCTCCAAAGTTTATATCTAAGGACTATTTTAAAAGCTTTTTTAAATTTCACAAATACAAAATAAAAAAATCTCCTTAGATGTTTTTTGGCTAAAAGATGCTCACTATTTATCTTTTTCCCTTTTTTTATGCAATTGTTGATTTTACGTTTAACCATGATCATATCCTTAATTTTATAGAGAGGAATAACATCACTAATTATTCATTCTATAAGACAACTCTCTAAATGACATTATTGAAGATGTATTTGATGTGAGGTGCGAGGAGCTCAATTGCCCATTTGAAATACTCTACATATAGACCATCTATATATTGAACTTTACCTCTTGCTAGAACTTCTATATCTTTAGTAATTTAATTTGTAAAGAAGAACTTTATAATGTATTGATTATTAAGATGAGAATTTATCTTAACTTATTCATAAAATAATGTTGTATAAACTAACCATTAAAAATCTATCTTATTAATTTCTATTTACTTTCTTTGTTGCTATAATAACTCGTAAATTGTAATTTTCAAACAATTAATTCCTCCTCTTATATTCTCGTACCCTCACTTTCTATACCAGTTTTCATAATCCTTCTTATTTTCTTTGTCCCTCTCACATTCCCTCGCTAGGTACTTTGCTTCATAATACCAAAGACAAATGGAAGTACGGTAAGCCCAGGTTCTAGATGCAAAAAAGAACGGATGGCACACTGCCAGTTTTACGCATCTTGAGGGGGCGCCGTATCAAACACAAGGAATAAAGTTTCACATGCCACATAATGCCAAATTCTTTTATAATCTCTGATGCTTTTATTGTCATAGAAGCATGTTTATATTTCAACATTTACGGCATGGTTAAGTAGAGATACAGGTGGAAGGATTAAACATAAAGTTTACCCACCATTATGACTGCACTATTGTCAACAAAAAGTAACTGAAACAAATCTCAAACGTTTGTCGTTGTGGGGAACAGATCAGTGAGGTAGCGCGTGGGTAAGCGAGAAGTAGAAAGGAATCGATCATGTTTAAGATACATGCATTCCAATAGTGATGATGAGATTTAAATATGCTCTTCAAATCTCTCTTTTCGCCTCAAAAGAAACGACCAATATTAAATATTAGCTACTAAAATTGAATGATTAAATTATGTTCTTGTATGGTTTATAAAGAGTCCAACTTAATAAAAAGATTGAGATGGACGGTCTTTTGAATGAGTAAAGTTGCAAATTTGGTAAGACTCACTTAAAAAAGAGAAACAAATTAAGTTTGTAAATTTTTTTTGAACTAGTAAAGTTGTAAATTTGGTGAGACTCGTTTAAAAAAAAACAAATTAAGTTCTTAATTTTTTTTTTGAACGAGTAAAGTTGTAAATTTGGTGAGACTTGAATTTAAAAAGTGAAACAAATTTGTTTATTTATTTTTATTAAGAAATGTTTCACTAATATTTATAAATTGGGATATTAGTATAAATTGAAATTATTGTTAATATTTGTAAAAAATATATTAAAAATGGATTTATTTTTTACAGTAATAAAAAGCAAAATAGATCACCAATAAATAAAGAACCAATGATGAAATTAAAAAATAAAGGGTGAAGTTTTTATTGGGAGAAAGATTTTTAGGTAGACAATGGACACTTTTTTTTTTGAAAGAAATAATAGATAGTAAACCAAGTAATAGTAACAAATTGTCAAAAGGTAACTAGCAAAACTTCTAGAAAGGAGAATTACATGTGTGGCTCCATTGAAAGAATATCAAACAATCTCTCAAAACATTTCTTAAAAGAAATACAATCTAGCTAAGAAAAAGAGTAGAACCATTGCACTAACAAACCCCTAAAATTGAATTGAATGAAAAAATAGATACATACATTTTTTAATTTAAAGGAATGCACCTTTCTGATTAATATAGTTAATCAATGGACTTTTAAAGAGAGATTTTGCACATGGATCAACAATAAATGGGAAAATAATACAAAACTCAAACCACTTTTAAAAGGTTTCTATCTAGTTGAATGTCTAAACAAAGAGAAAAATCCATAAACAATGAACAATAATCTATTGTTGATCAATGGGAGTAAAATGTATATTATGGAATAGAAACCAAACTTCAATCCATTAGACCATATCATCTTGGAAATACCAATTTGGATTCATCTTTATACTTCCAACAAAATACTAACATCTTAGAAATTTTGCATGTATGAGAAATTTTATACGCATTTTCATCAAAGTGGATGAGAGTGTAAAAGAAGGAGAAGTTGGTATTTGTACAAGGATATGGGTAAACCCACAAAAGTGGTTTACAATTCAAATGAGGAAGGAAAACTTGAAAAAATGACCCCATGGAAAAAAATTACATTTTGGGGGTTCAAACGAATCAAAAAAGGGTTCACTTGAACCAGGGTTCGAGGGAACTCATTAATTGCGTGTACAGACAAAATTCAAATGAAAAACCCTTTTGGGAAGGGGGTTTGCTCGAACCCCCGAACCCCCATTTCCCTGATGTTTGACAAAATTCACAAAAAAAACCTAAATTTTTGCACTTCAAAGCTCAGTTTGAACATGAAAAATGGCGGGGACTTCACAAACCCAACTGGAATCAGGTAGTCCTTGGAACGAGCTATCCAAAAATAATTTTAATATGTTTTGGTTTTATTATGTATTTGGTTTTTTAGTTTTATTAGACATAGGTTTTTCACCGAAAATGAAGCTCTTTGTTCTGCACATGTGGAAGTATAGCAGATTATCAAAAAAAATTGAAAAATATGAGTGCACCAGATATTGAATTCCTTGATTCAACAAAAAAAAATTGAATTTCAATATATACAAAAAAAATTATGCATTATACGGTCGCGCTATGTCTGAATTGTAATTGGTTTGACTTTGAAACTTGATTAAAGACAAAATATTCAATAAAATTTTATATAACCAAGTGGAAGCACTAGATATTAGAGTTACAAATCTAAATTCGAAAGAATTAGAATTTTATCCTTCATGGAAAAAAATTTATGCGTTATACGGTGAGCGTCACTTTTTAAAAATGTTGTTTTCTAAAAAAAACTAGTTTTCGAGGGAGATGGAAAAAAAGGTGCAATCTGATTTCAAAAATTTTCAAAAAAATATTTTTAGAATCTACAAACAAAATTTCACGAAACTCTTGTTTGCATCATCTTCAAATTCCTCAAGATTGAGCCGCTATAGGTACTCAAAAGTGAAGATTTAGTTAAAAAAAAATATTTCAGTGTCGAGTTTGACCAAAAATTGTAAACCACTATTGTGGAATCACCCATATGCATTTTCATAGATCTTGGGAATCCATTTCTAAATGAAATAAAAGTAGCTACAAGCAATGGTTCTTAGATCTAGAAGGTAGACTTAGAAGGGTCATTAGTGATATACAAATAATATAAAAATTAAGGGCATTTAAGAGACAAATACAAAATTAAGGATTCTAAGGGAAGAGTTTGCAAATATAGCTCCTATGAATTGTTTACCCCCAATTTGCTAGATTTGGTGATAATCTAGTAGATTCTCATTAACCTTCCCCAAAGATTCTAATGGTAGAAAACGATACAAGGTGTTTAAAACAAGAGATTTCGCTTTTAATTTGGTTGTAGAACACTTTGTAATTTATCAATTAGAGAATAAATATGATAAAGTGAGGGATGTTATAGAGGTAATATGAGATTGAGAAGAAGAGGTAGATATTCTAGAGGATTGTATAATAAGCTAGATCAAATCTCAAATAATAAAGCCCAACTATAAAGAATAAAAGAAAAAGGGAAAGAAACCAAATATTGTCAAAAGAACTAAAGATGGTGCCATAAAATGTAAAATGAAATTAACAAATATGATTATGATATTTGGAAAGGAAACACTCTATCCCATCAAGCAATGAATATCACATCATGAAATATTAAGTGTGTCAATTCCTATGACAAAAGGATCCTACTATAATGCTAGGTGAATAGGTCTAATGAAGATATCAAGTTTCATTTTAAGAAATAAAGCTAATTGAATCATATGATAATATTTAAATAAATAAATCAAAATGAGATTTTGTAGAAGTAATTGGGGCCTCTAATGGGATTTGGTATCTTTTGGTTTTTTTCTTTGTTAAGTATCACTATTCTTTGAGTCTCTCTTTGTTTGCAATTATCTTGGTCTAACTTAAAGTGCAAAAGGGAAGAGTTTGATTAAAATGAAATACTAAACTACAAGTTAAATTTTTGAGCAAGATATTTTGTTTTTGTTGGTGTGAATATGGTATTTTACTTATCTATTCTACTAGTAGGTCATATTCACATGTTAATTTTACTTAGGTCCTAAGAATCCTTCTACAAGTCTTAGTTTTCATGATTCAAATCTTATCTTTTAGGATTTAATTCTTGAGTCCTAAGTCATTTAATATTAGTTGAGTTAGTCATGTCATGTTATAGGATTAAGACACATGTCACATGATCTTGTCTAATCCTATCTCTCACATAATATATTTAAGAAAGACTTGTAAATTTTTATGATATCATATCAATAAAGTTATTATCTTTTGATACTATATTGTGGAAGGTTATCTTTTGTTTTGTAGGTGATTTTGGGGCGTGAGCTAATTTTTAGCTCCTTCATGGTACCTGAGCTTCAGATTTGCAAAATCCTTCATAGATTTGAGGATGATTTTTGGCATGAGTTATTACTAGATTGAATATTTTGGTGAATCTAGTATAGTTGAGTATGCTCTTCTCTTGTACCATAGATTGACAAATAAAATAAAATAAAACTTGAAAAAACACAAGATTTTGGGGTTTTCTCTTTGTGGGTTTCTATATCAAGATGATTTTGAAGCTTTTTGGAGCAATTCTAAGCTCATGATTGAGTTTAAGGAGCTTGAGAAAGTTGGTTTTATGTTTTTTTCATCCAAATTTGACTTGTGAGGCAAAATCTAAAAGGGTTTGAAGTTGTGAGGTGGTTTCCAAATCCAAGAGGTAGTTGATATTATAGAGAATTTTGGGCCAAAATAGACCCTACCATCATGTCTAAAAGGCCCAAAAACCTTAAGATTGACTATCAAATCATCAAAATTAGAGATTTTTTCCCTAATCCCTCGGAGGTTTTCTTCTACCTATTTTGCCATTTTTGTTCATAAAATATCGATCCGTACAAATTTGTATGGTTGATATGATCTATCGACATCTATGGTAGGTTTGTAGTTAGTAGGGAATATTCTCAACATTGGCATATTCTTGTGTATATTCTTTGTTGTAGTCACTACATAGGGACTTTTCCATCCTTTCATTTGTAGATGTCCTATCACTAATATGAATAAACATTTTAAAGTTTCAATTTTTTATTAAAAGTTCATTTTGTGTCAGTTTAGTGTAGGGGTCTCTAGCACCTAGTTACAAGTTTTTCCAACCTATGGTTCCTTCTTAGCAAGGTGTCTTACGTTGAATGGGAACTCTTCTTGCCACAACTTAGGGAGTGACACAACTCTGCTCAACAACAAAGCCTCACTCTATCTTTGTTGCATAGTAGTGGTTGTATTTTTCTACACCTACAGTGCACGGTGAAATTTGATGACCACTAGTCGGCCCCCTAGGGGCAACTTTATTTTCCCCAAGGACAAAATTTATTTCCAAGGGGCATATCTATTGATCCAAGAGTTTTTTTTCAAAGATGAGATATCATCAAAATACGAGTTTTGAGCAGTTCACAATGGTGTAATTCATGTTTGCACATTTTTCTACAAGCATATTTTATTCTTGTTTGAAGCCAAATCTCTCATTTGGACCTCTGAGCTCATAATTTTTTTCATGGAACTCTATCTTTTGTGATTCTTACAACATCATAAAGGTATTGAGGAGCTCTATTTTTTGTCATGCACTTTTTTTAGATTCAATCACACATATTTTATTCATTATTTGAAAATATTGCATTATGATTGATTACTTGGACATCTTGCCACCTACAAACGTTATGTATTTTTTGTGAAGGATTCATTTATAGTATACATACTATTTGATGGTTTCTAATTGCTATTCAATGTTCCAACCTTTGTAATTTTGGAGATCTCTCATAGTTTATTATGGGTTTTTCATTTCATCCTTCTCTAATCATCCTGGAAATGGGAAACTATAAACAATGGAGATATGACATCATAGAAAGCCTTTGTTGGCTTCATTTTTTCAAAATTTGTACAATATTTTCCCTCATCGAGATACTGATAGTAATAAATTTGATTGGAATTGAAACGAAGAAAAAATTGGTGTTGGGTTTACGAAAATAGGATTGATGAACCAAAAAGAACCTATTTTCCTTATTTCATTCACCAAGCAGATATGGAAAGGAGAAAACAATGTGTATCTTTCACCAAAAGTCACCTTTTGAAGCTCATTTAGGACTCATTTACCCTATGATGAATGGGTAGTTGCTAGGGTTCTTGAAAAATGCTTTCTAGGTTCTCTTTTGTCGTATCTACACTTCCAAATTTTAGGTGTTCACTATCGGACAACCGAAAATTAATTCTATGGAGGAGTTTCTATGATTCAAAAAAAATTCTTTCAACTTTGAAAACTTTGCAAATTTCTTCAATTTTTCTCTTCAAATGATCTTCAACCTAAAATCTACAATCACACATCAAAGAGAGAAAAATATTGTTTTGTTAGGGAATAGGGGTTTGCCTTGGTAAAAACCCATTTTGGTAATTAAACCTTGTAATGAAATGAAACATGAAAGAAGGAATGATGAATGAAAAACTCTATGTAACAACTCACTAAACCTTATTTGGAACCTTGGATAATGTTAATGCAAAAGTTTGCAGGCAACATCCTTATGGGAAACTTTGATATAAGGGGACTTATGCACGTAGTTAAGTGACCTCCGAGGGTTTTATCAAAGCCGACTCTTCATTTTTATGGGGGGGCGGAAAAGGGTAACAAGATGAACATAAAATAAACAAACCTAAGCTAAGGCAATGCACCAAATCAAAAAGGAATTAATTAAGCACAATGCTGAGACAAAGGCTCAAATAGTAACCGGTGTCTATCAAATAGATAATTCCCAACACTGCAAATACAAGAACATCAAACCATTTGCATAATATAACTCATACAACTTAAGCCAACACAAAAGAGTAGCAACATGATCTACATTTTATTAAGCTGCATAAAGATTACAAAAGCTTGAAACAGACGTTCATATATTTTAGAAAATACAAGCACAGTTCAATGTCCTATTAAATGCATGAAAATAGAAAGGCCGAACTGATTGGCACAGTCTATGAGTTCAAGTTCAATAGAAAACACTACAAAGGCTAATTCCTAGTGCTCAGGAAAATTTTAATCCATCTAACAATAGCCTTTAAAATGAAGAAAAGACTGCATAAATAAGCTAGTCCATCGCCTGAGGACCCTAACAAGAAAGATTCTTCCGTGAAGCCATCAATGATCAACATTTTCTCATGCAAGCGCCAATAGAGAGATGCTTCTAGCAGCATGCCAACAGGCACGTCCCAAGAAGATATGGGCCATGTAGCAGCAGAAGGAGAGAACACACGGCATCAAAACGAAGACCAATGCACAAGCATCAAACCTAAGATAACGGATGCACGAATGAGTTCCACACATCAAACAAATGGAGCCCATAAAAAGGAAGGTGAGACAACCCAAAAGAATGCTCTAATAGGAAGCCACATGTAAAACCTCCCAACAAAAGAAACTATAGTGTGGGCCTGACTTGGAAAGAAACAAGTGGAGGCCATGCATAAAACAAATGGAGCTCGACAAAAGAAAAGTGATACTACCCAAAAGAAAGCTCCGATAGGACTCTACGTGGCGACTACCAAGAAGCTGTGAGCAATACAAAAAAAAGGCGAAGCCGTGAAATGAAGAGAAACCACAAAGAAAAAAGTGGTGCGTG
This sequence comes from Sequoiadendron giganteum, assembly GCA_007115665.2. Taxonomy (NCBI): domain Eukaryota; kingdom Viridiplantae; phylum Streptophyta; class Pinopsida; order Cupressales; family Cupressaceae; genus Sequoiadendron; species Sequoiadendron giganteum. The sequence continues at coordinate 439,520,808 of CM021103.1, read as the reverse complement.
AATAAATATTCATAGTTTGGCGACTCACAGGAAAATTTTGACTATGAAATGAAGAACTCTAGAATCTTTGGTCTCACAGACTGGTCCAACTCCTTCACAATCACTCATAGCTGAGAGAGGATAGCCCGAAGGAATGTCTAGACTTCATTTGATGGCATAGAGAGAGTGCAAAAATTTTAATGCACCATGTTTAGATCAATTATTGCCTTAAAAGGCAATCCACCAGATACCTTTGCCTTATATTCAAGCTGGAAGAAGAGTTGCACCAGCTGATGCACTATGTTTTCAATATTGGTAGAATTCAGAGATTGATCAAAGGATTGGAAAACTAATAAATATTGCTTCTTCTTCTCAATCTTTTCAATGATGTGCTCAATTATTTCCACTATTTGATCCATTACGAAGGGGGATGGAAGCCCTTGCTGAATTAAGCAGGAAATTTTTTCCTACATATCATAGGTAATTTGGGTTAGCTTAGCTCTACACTCTTCGACATGCTAGATGACCTCATGCATAGAGATGAGAATATTTATTCCCATGCTCATCATTGTTCGGTCCTCGATCCCCACACTGCCCAATGCTTCATCGAAAGTTGTATACAACTTTCCCAATAACCACCTGGCCTCCGAAACTTTATCAGAAGTCATTTCCTATACCCGTTGCATTGTTTCCCTAACCACCCCGCATAGACTGGTTGCCTGTGCCATAAATTTGAGAGTGGGCTACAATGTAAGGAATAGTGTTTTAACCTTATCCTAGTATGATGCATGTAGCTCCTTGGCATCTCTAGCGAGTTCATTTGGGGTGCAGGAGACCGGGATCTCAAAAGGTCCAATTTTGTAGCCTTGTCACTCAAATCCACCTTCAAATCTGCAATGCTTCCCTCTAGGGCCGATAATTGATTCTTCAGAGTAGTAACCTGCTTCTCCTTCTCCCCCAAGGCTAACTCGGCCTGCCTTTGCTTTTCTATTTCCTACTCCAATGCGGCATTCATTTCATTTACCTCCTCATTAGTACTCTGTCAGAGCTTTTTTAAGCCATTAGTCGCCTACCTCAATTCATCGTGGAGGGTTGCTTTCGTCGCTCTAAATTGCTCGATTTCTCCTTGTAGGGCCGAAACAACTTTCGCACCCAAGGCCTGAAGCTCGATGACTTTGTTCTCAAAGGCATTTTTTTCACTCCGCAGGTGATTGATTTTGACTTCTTGGGCCTTATGCTTGTTTGACCAGATTTCTACCTTTCCTTTCAACTCCTTCATTTGTTCATATTTTTTCTTTATTTGGTGACTGAGCTTGAGGAAATCGGTGGTCACCACCCTTTGGGTTTCCTCCATTAACTCAACTTATCCTGGGGATGAGCCTACTACAAGTCAAGCCCTACGAAATTGACAAAATAATCACTTGGCTACATTTCCTCGACCGACTTGATAACATTGGGTGTGACATTTGCATAAATCAACAAATTTTGGTTCTCGTTGAACACAGTCTGCAAAAGGGGCTCTACAAGTCTGCCTGAGTCCTTTTCCCTTCTTTTTTGAATTCAGCTAGCCCGGGCACCCTTACTTGCATCCACCTATGATAAATATTCCTAGGATGAAATACCCAATCCACAAGCAAAAGGAGACTCTCAGGGAACTGCTAGTGGGAAAGACAATGTGTAAAATGTATCAATGGATTTGCTAGGCCTAGTAACAGTTGTTCGAGAAAAAGGTGGGATAAACTAACTGCCCGGAGATGGTGAAAACATGTGGGAAAAAGGAGTGGGGAAGGATTTTCTTGATACTAAGGACTTGGAGATACAAATTATTGACTCAGAGGGTCAGGACATGTTACCATTACTTGTACATCATGGGCAATAGACACAGGAGGAGATAAAAGGGGACCCCTAGGGGGAATACTATTGACCTGCCCTAGGTAACCAGTGATAGGGATAGCTGGCATGAATGAAATGGCAGGGGCAGATGTAGAGGAGACCAAAGACATAGAAGAGAGAGAAGAATGGGAAAAAACTACTTAGGTTTCCCAGAGACCTGTAGTAGATACAACTACCTCCTCACACTGCAACTCTTCTCCTCTTCTTGATTCCTCTGTTTGTGGCCTCTTCTCCTTTGAGGAATCATCTAGGTCCAAAATAACCCTTTGGTGGCATTTGGAAGACCTCGGCCTTTTCATGCCTGATCTAGATGAGCTAGTAGGCTTTGACAGTTGTGTATTTGAGGAGTCTTCATGCTGCAACTGTTGTCCACTAACTGTCCCTCCTCGTGCAGGATCTTATTCAACTATGGGAGCCTTTTGGGCTACCTCTTCTCCATGCTCCGAAGCTGCACTTTTCACCTCAAAGAACCTCTCAGAACCCGAAGGGTTAGGAGAGTCCTCACTATCTAAATGCTTGTGACACCAAATATCATCAAACTGGTTGTCCGAGTCCACCTCCTGAAAAAGCCTGTTAGTCTTTTTTATTTCCTGCCTATAAATCTAGAAATCTTTAATTCTAGCAAGCTTCAAACGAAGCCTGTTTAACGGAGCCCGTTAGTCTCCAGAGCTACACTTTTCGCCTCACAAAACCTCTTAGAACTTGAAGGGTTAGGAGATTCCTCACTATTTGAATGCTCATGACACCATATATCATCAAATTGGTTGTCCGAGTCCACCTCCTGAAAAAACCCATTAGTCTTTTTTATTTCCTGCCAATAAATCCATAAATCTTTAATTCTATTAGGCTTCCAACAAAGCCTGTTTAACTAGCTGTAGAGAAATTGATTTATTTTATGGTTGGGGTTGGGCTTCGCCATTATGTGATAAAATTTCAGCCAAGCTGGTCGACTCGAACTGGAAGGGATGTACTCAAGGCCGACGTACAATCTCTCATTTCCCTGATCTGCATTTTTTTTAAGGTTCCAAAATGGCCAAGGCTAGTGAGGAATCTTAATTCTCAACTCTAAAAAATTACCCTTCGAATTATATCGCCATGTGTCATAGATAATCATTAACCCAAGGTGGCCTAGCTTAGAGTAAAAAACTTCAGAGCTAGTTACCTTCAAGCTCTTCTTCTTCACCAATGACACAGAGCCGAACATGACTAGTAGTGTCAAATGGGATGCTAGATGTTTCCCTCCCTAGTAATCATTTTCAATATTGCACAGCTTCCTGAAAACCTCCAAGGCCAGTACCCTATCCAAAAAAAAATGCGGGAGTCGGAAAGGCTCTCAGACAAAACCTTGCATACAGATCATTGTGAAATCCATGTCGTAGAACCAATCACAAGGTGGTACAAGCCCTTTCATCCAAGATATTTGGTTCTATGGCAAGCAACCAGACATATTGCCTCCATTGTGATCCAAAGCTCGTAAATTTGGAGCTAGGAATGCATCTAAAAATGTGTAATAATCAAAAAAATTCGAGAGGATAGGAGTCCAGGTTGAAATTGGCCTTCTAGCACCATTTTCATCAAATACTGCCAGGGGCAGATATTGCAAGAAATAGTTCGGGTTCTAATGCAAAATCATGTAGGTCAAGAAAGAAGAATACCTGAACTTGGAACAAGGTTCAAACTCCCTCAGTTTTCGGCACATCCCTTCTACAGTAGTGACCTTTGCAAAGTCCATCAGCGGAGCCTAGGTATTCTTTTTCAGCATAAATTTGAGACTCATCTGGAAGTCTAAAACTTCCTTATCCATATCCAATCCATAGACCAATGCCAACATAGAGAAGATGGAAGTTGAACCTACTTTAAAATTATCCATACTAAGAGTGAAGCTAGGGGGAATGGAATTATCTAATGGCTTACCTGTTTCGGTGTTAAAAAATTGTTGCGCCAACCTAAGCATCCTCCAATAGTTTTACAGTCTAGAAATATGAAAATCATCAACACCCTCAAGAGTGTTGAAAGGAATGCACAACATATCCTAGAAGGCCTAGTGATAGATTACCACCCTAAAATTTTGTCCGCTTATGATTCCTATCTGGGCGTCGAAACATTTAGTGCAGGCTACCACAATCTCCAGACAATGGTGTACCAAAGGAACCATGTAATGAGGGAGCCCACAGTTCCACAATTGGCCATGAAAAGGATCAGTAATATTTTTCATTTTCTCGCATGTAGCCTCCCTCAAGCTTTTGGGGTTTTGAGATAACTCTGGATCTTGAACATTATCCCAATCTTCTGATATCAAATCCTGGTTTCTAGGAGAAGCCACTCTTAACACTTTCTAGTCTAGTAGCTTAGTGTAGGGCCATGAAGGCTTTGCTAGAATACCTGGGGTTGTATAAGAATCTTGGGCTTATATATTCATGCAAGGCACCAAAAGTCTTTGTTCTTCAATGCTTTCGACACCGATGACCTGAGTTGAGCTCTCTGCAATTTCAGCCATTTTACCCATCTTTGAAGAACTCAGCAAACTCAACAACTTATCTTTTGAAAACCCTTCTCTATCTTTGCAAATGACTTAGATGGTTACACACTTTGTCAATCTTGCACAATTAATTCCTCTCTGCATTCTCTTATCTATCTTTTTTATTTTCAAGAAAATCGGCCTAGCAAGGGTACATGCTATATTTTCACATTAGTTATGCCATGCACCACTAACCCTTTTTGTGTGTGTGAAGAGATTGCCAACTTGCCAAAATAATCTACACATTTAAGAGATATGACTTCATATATAGTGGCTCTTCATTTTTCTTGGAAAAAGCACTAAATCGGTATCGTCATATCTTTTCATGAGCCTTTGCATTTAATGATTACTTGATTGTAATCGAGCGCATCAACCAAAAAATTCATCTTAAAAGATTTGCTTTGATTTAAATCGGATAAAAACATTCTATATGTCGACAACTGGCTCCCTCTCATCCCTTTTTCAACAACTCAAACTAGGCAAGTTGTAACTGCATTTGATTATCTCCATTATTTTGCACAGTACAAACTACGTATAAGGGCTCTTCATACCCTTCATTTTTGACGTAAAAATATCTTGCTCAATTAGGGAGGCCTCTAACCATCTATAAAAAGGACCCTTGGCACCTTTGACAATCCATACTTGCACTTAGAATTTTTAGCAATTAGCCCTAGGACATCGTTGGTAATTTTATTATTTGGTGAGAGTAGTTGTAGGTATGGAAACACCAATTAGGTTTACTTGCAAGAAGACCCAACCTGCCTTTTTAGAAAAAATTAGGTGTAGGCGTCTAGAATGCATGATTGGCATGAAGAACCTTATGTATGTGAAAGCCATAAAGTGGGTGCTACGTAAAGATTGTGTGGAATATGAAGACCAGTATAGAGTAAATACTAGTATCAACTCCCACTTTGCAGCTTCCCTATTAGACATTGGTGTTTCTAAGAGAAAGATTCTAAAGTTGACAAAGTAGGTATTTCCCCAACACTACCTCGGAGGGTTGGAGAACGTAGTGAGAGCTACTGAGTTTGACCGTGGAATTCCATATGTTTGCAACCTGCATTGACTTATCAAGGAAGGAGGACCTGTGTCGATTAGGCCCTTTCCGCATGGCTTTGAGCTTGAAACTCATGAGGAACATCATCGTAAAGTCTGTGCCATCTGCCACTTTCTGATGAGGATGCACAACACCCAACCCTTTCACGAGGTTTAATGGTATGATAATTTTGAGAGGATGGTGTTTCCTCATCATGCACCACTTGCTGCCATCATCAGACCTTCGAATGCCTGAGAGACATCAAGAAGATCCTTCCTCTTTTTTCTTTTGTATTTGAAACCCTCTCTACAACACTTTGTCAGCGATAATATATATATGTATTTTGGAACATGGCGAAGGGCCCAGTTAAATCAGCATGTATACAGATGTAAATATCTTCATAATTAATACAATATATGTATTTTCTATATTCTGGCTCCTTTCTTCATTTTATTTCAATTTCTTACATCAATATGGTTGTTGAGCTTAAAAAAGCACTGAGAATGACCCAAAACTAACAAAGTAGGAAAATATATACATATTTACACACTTATTGCAAAAGTTGAATTAACTGAATTTTTTGAAGTGTATTCCATTAATCGGAATACCCAAGGCCTCACCCTCCATTGTTTCTAACTCAAATGAGTTGTATTGCTTGCACTGTGTGATTTTGAATGGTCCTTCCCAGAGACTATCAAACTTGCCATATTGACTAGGCTTTGCTCCATGCTCATTAAACTTGAGCACCAAGTCTCCACATTGCAGACCCTGGTCAGATGTTTTCTTGTCGAACCATCTCTTTACCACGTGATGGTGGTTGGTCATTGCCTCGAGAGAGTTCTCTTGTTTCTCCTAAACTTCAAGTAATTCTAAAAACCGTACCTCCATCGCTCCATTTTGCTCAATCTCAAGAGACTTGAGTAGTTGTATTGTAGAGATTTCCATAGAAATTGGCAATAATGCCTCCTTCTCGTATACTATCTCGTAAGGAGATGTTTTCAATGTTTTCTTGGGTGTGATATGGTTTGCCCATAGTGTTGTCTGAAGGTGTTTGTGCCACTCCCTTTGATGTTATGAACCTATTCTCTTGATCAGCCTAATGAGGTTCTTGTTTGTAGATTCAACAAGGCCATTCCCTTGTGGGTAGTAGTTGGAGGATGTCTTTAGGAATACTCCATACTTTAGTGTAAATTGACTAATTTTGGAGTCGAGAAAATATTTAGCATTATTTGATATAATTGTCTTTGGTGGGCCAAACCTGGCTACCAGTTCCTCTAGGAAATTCATGATTTCTGCCTCTATTGCATTCTTCAATCGTATAGCCTTAGTCCATTTGGTGAAATAGTCAATTGTCATTAGGATCCACCGTCCGACTGATGAAAATAGATTGATCATGAAAATGAAGCCAAGACCCCATTGTGCAAATTGCTCTTCCACTACAATTGGTTTTAGTGGCATGGTAGCATTTTCCCTTTTCCCAACAAAAAACTGACATTCATTGAAAGACTTCACCAATGAATATGATTCCTTAAATAATGTCAGCCATAAATAACCAGCACGCATAATCTTGATTGCAGTAGTTTTTGCTGAAAAATATCCTCTGGCTGGGCCACTGTGGTACTGCTCCAATATCCTTTTGATTGCTCTTTTGTTACACATCTTAATAAGATGCCATTGAAGTTTCTCTTGAAAGGAACTCCCTCCAAGAGTACATAACCATTATTCTATAGTCGATAAAAATTCCTTTTAAATGAGGGGAGGTCGGGCGGATACCTTCCTGTTTGCATAAAATTAATTCTGGTATCCAACCAATCGTCTCTGGAACTCTCTTCATTTAGCAACATGGGTTCTAGGACTTCAGAATCAGTAGTTGCTTCATTGTTTTCAGACAAATATTCGCAGAACCCCTTCCCTTTCATAGTTTTGACTAGCTTGATCTCAATGTCATACTCAAGAATCTTGGTTATCCAGTTAGCCCACTTCTCAATGATTTCACCTTCCATAATATATTCTCGCACACTAGGGTGCGACACACAAAAAATCACCATGTTGCATGATATGAGGTGTCATAAATTGTTCAACCCCTTTACAATAGAAAAAGCTTGCTTCTCCACAAAGTTGTATTTCACCTCATAATCTTTCAGAGTGCATGAATAGAAAGCAATAGGTGATTCCCTTTTATCTTCATCATCTTTTTGCATCAGGACAGTAGCGATACTCATTCTATCACCAAAGACGTACATAAGGAAGTCTTTCAACAAATCTGAATTAACCAACATGGGAGTAGAAGAGATGACCTCTTTTATTTGTTCAAAAGATTTTCTAGCTTCCGCTGTCCATTTGAAAATATGGTCTTTTTTCAACATCAAGGTGATGGGTTGAATGATCCCTGTGAAGTCTGCTATGAACCAGCTGATGAAGTTAACCTTCCCCAATAAAGATTGAAATCCTTTTTTGTTGGTAGAGGGAGTTCCTTGATCACTTTAACCCTTTCTGGATCAATGGCAATACCTTCCTTCAAGATGACATTACCCAACAACTTCCCTTGTGGGACCCCAAACACACATTTCTTCAGGTTCAAAGAAATCCTGAACTCTTGGCATTTCTAGAAGACAAGCTCGAGATGATCAAAATGATCCTTGATAGATTTTGAGAACACCGTCAGGTCATCTAGATAAACAAGAATAATCTTATGTATCAAATCCCTGAAAGCAATGTCCATGGCTCATTGGAAAGTGGCTCCAAAATTTGGCTCATTGGAAAGTGGCTCCGAAATTTGAAAGTTCAAAGGGAATTTTAGCATAAGGATATGTCCCCCACATGGTAGTAAACACCATTTTGTGTTGGTCCTCCTCTTTCACATGAATCTGATTATAGCCAGAGAAATCATCCAGCATCGAAAACATCTCGGAACCAGTAACTATTTTGTAGAATTACCTCCATGGAAGGTAGGGAGTAGTGGTCCTTTAGGGACGCTCTATTCAGGTCTCAAAAGTCAACACACAATCTTATATCACTATTATTCTTCTGGACTGGCACCAGGTTAGACACCTAAGTGTTGTGTTTGGTCGAGAACACTATTCAAGATGTAATCAATATATTTAATTCTGGTGACATTAGCGACTGGATCTTTGGATTTACCGGCCTCTCCCTTTGATGCACAGGTTTTTCTCCTTCTAGAAGCTCAATGGTGTGTTGGAAATCCCAGGATCATATCCCTTAAGATCATCATATGACCATGCTACCACACTCGGATACTCCTCACAAAAAGATTTCAACCTTTCTTTATTCTTTTGCGAGACTCCTTTTTCAACCTTAAGATTTTTATCTTCTCCGATGTGCAAATTGGTATAGTCGCCTTTATCAGCTACAAGCTTTATCTTGTCTTTCCTTACATCATTAGAATAAAAAATACTCTCAAGAGTAACCAGACCCCTGGGGAGCTTGTTGATTTAAGCTGGACTACTTGATCCCCATAGGCCTTAGCGACCTTCGGTTGTAATTGGTCAGAAAATTCTCCAGAAAATTGGAGAAATGACGCGATATGAGAATCACTATCAAAAAATTTCCAGTCTTGATCATTATTTGGGATTGTAGGCTGCACGATCACTTGCATTGAATTTTTTTTGTTAATTAACTCAAAAGCTGGCACAAACTAAGATCCGATAGTTGCCACTCAGTCTGCTTCAGAGTTGTGCTCTCTAGGTATGACTTGGATGTTGAATGCTTCGAATCCTTCAAGAAAATCCTAGACCCTATGTCAGTATGATCACATACAGAAATTCTTGGTGGTAGATAGCCCTTGGATTTGGTTGACCACCAATTCTGAATCTCTAAACACCTGTATTTGCTTTGCACCCATTCATTCCACTAAACTCAAGCCATGTAAAAGGCCTTCATATTCTGCTTCGTTGTTTGAGCATGCGAAATTGAAGTTGTAAGACCTTAAGGTCTTTTATTTGGATGGAGATATTAAACATATTCCTATGTCGGCTCCTACTCTGCATCTTGCTCCGTCAAAGTGCAAGGTCTATAACTCTAAGGACCCTTCACCTCCAGACTCTTTAGTCACTCTGGGAATTATCTGGCCGTCTTCATGTATGACATATGTTCCTAGCCCAGTTGCATGATAGTTTCCAAAAGGATCTATGTCTATGAACTCATTTAAAAGAGCTTCTTCTTTCATCGTCCAGGAGCTACTTACTTCTTCCTCCTCAAGGAGTTCGACATTGAGCATCTCCCCAGAAGTGAATGAGGTATGTGCTTCCTCATAATTGATTATGGCTTCATCAACCACATGTTCAGAATGCAAAGATTCCAACAATAACTTCATCTTAGCTCCATGTTTGGTTCTTAGGATCAGGTGAAACCAGTCCAATGCTAGACAACCTCCAACATTTACAGTGAATTCTTAGGACGAACATATCCTGAACAAGGAGGGACCTCAATGAGCATAGCATCTTGATTCACACTAATGTTGGGACAAGAAAAAATCTCATAGGCAATCCTTTGATTACTCCAATGGTTTCAACCTTGTTCCCGTTGAGTTGCATGACTCCCTTCTTCAGAGGCTCGTATTCGAGTCCCAGAGCTTCAACTACTTGCTTAGGCATGATGGTGGTGCTAGCACCAAAGTCAATCATACAATTATGTTGTAGTTTGTTACCAATGATAAGTGTTAGAAGGAAAGGCTTGGGTTTAGGCTTACTCTCTTTTCTGCCCTGCTTTTCTTCCTGTTGATTTTCTAGAACTCTATCAAGGTCCGGTTTGGATGTCTTATCTTCTGAGGGATGCTCAAGCATCTTCATGTCTTCTTCTCCTAATAATTCCTTTTGTAATAGCAGTTTTTGCTTCGGGATGGCCAGGATATCCCACGAAGAAACATTAGCAGAGGATTTATTCAGCTACTCTACAATGTTGAATGGCATTCGTGACTGATGATCTATGGTAGTTTTCTCCTTCTACTTCGCAATTGGTACATCTGGATGTCTGGAAACTATCGGGATGGCCATGGGAGCTCTTGCATTCGGAAGAGGTGAATTCTTAGGACCTGGAATGACCACCTTAGGATGCTACAGAACTGATGACATAGTTGCCGATGGATCAGGCATTGAATTGGGTGACTCTTTAGTCTACAAAGATGTGAATTTTCTAGTGAGCCTCCGCTTAGAACATGTATTGTAATCCAACTACACTTGTGGCACTTGGGTCACCAAAATTTCATTCGGGAATGCTGACTCTTCTCCTTCGATCCAAGAAAAGAGTGCTTGGTCTGGAGCTATCTCTAGCTCTTGCTCTATAGACATTCCTTGCATTCTCCATTTGCTGAGAGGCATGTGTATGACCTTCGTGATTAGGCATGATGCCTTGACTACATTGCTTAGCTATCCTCTATTGTAAATTCCCTTGCGGACAATTATGAGGAATGTGTGCATCATTGTAAGGGAAGCACCATGGATTAGTCTCTTCAGCAAGATTGTTTTGTCCTGCTACTAGTTCCTTGCTTGAACTAGGATAGATGGTCTGCATTGGCATAGTCATGGGGATGAATTGATTGTTTTGTTGAGCTTGGGTATTGCTTCATGATCTATCCTGCCACTAGCTCGGTTGGAGAGGAGCCTTCCCGCCTTGGTAATTTTGGTAAGCAAGCTTCTGGTAGCTATATTGTTGTAGCTTCATACTAGTTAATTCATTTTGCATGGTTCACATCTACTCCTTCATGTTATTTACTTCAACCACCAGGGGGATACGTACTAGAGCCATGCTCGACATCATTCCTGGGTACACATACATAGACTAGGGAGTTGCAAGAATGTTGGTTGAAGCTACTTTTGGTTTTGTTGTGGTTGATTCTTGGAATAATGGCATGATAGGTCTCAGCCCCAATTTTGTGGCAACAATAAGATTGTTCTTCGTAGTGACAACAAGGCTATATGTATCAGGTAAGGTATTCCCATTGAGAGCTTGTAGCATCATAGAAATATCAGCATTTATAGACTTTAAATAGAACATGAATACCAAATCTAGATGTGGTCGACTACTGACGGGAACTCTTTGCCAAGTTGAATGAAACTGAGCATTGAAATTGGTCAAAGCTTCATGGGGAGCTCGCTTTATATGAGCCAACAGGTGATATAGTGAGGATCTATTGCCACTATTTGAGAATCACTCATAGAAAGGATCTCTAAGATGATCCCAGGTGGAAACTGTATTAGCCGAAAGAGTACGATACTAGTCTACCTTCCCTCTGAAAGAGGTGAAGAGCAATCACAAAGCCATGTTCTCATTGGTAATTCCATGCACCAGATACATCGGCCACATCCTGCAAGTGCTCCGTCAAAGTTTTTGAATCGTCCCTAGAGAACTTAGTGATAGCCTTTAAAGCAGAAGTCAGGATTAGAGCCCACATTGTAGGAGGTACCATTGCTATCAAAGGACTACCAACATCCCAACCTACATAATTTCTAGTAGCCATTGGTGTAAGAGATGGAGGAGAAGAGGGAGGTGAAGTATTAGCCTGTCGACTTCTCACCTTGACTGAAATCAACGGTGGTATGAGCAGGCCAAAATTTTTTGCAGTTTGAGACCTAGTGATGGGCCTATGGCTCATACACTCCTATTGACCTATGAAAGTGTTAGTTTGGGTCCCACCGAGTGTGCCAAAAAAATAACTATTGATGCAAAAGTTTGCAGATAGTAGCCTTATGGGAAACTTAGCTATTGGGGGACTTATGCGTGTAACTAAGTGACCTCTAGGGGTTTTATCAAAGTTGGCTCTTCATTTTTATGGGGGGGAGGAAAAGGGTAAGAAGATGAACATAAAATAAAAAAACCTAAGCTAAGGTGATGCATGAAATTAGAAAGGAATTAATTAAGCACAATGCTAAAATAAAGGCTCAAACAATAACTAGTGTCTATCAAATAGATAATTCCCAACACTGCAAATATAAGAACATCAAACCATTTGCATAATATAACTCATACAACATAAGCTAACATAGAAGATTAGCAACATGATCTGCATTTTATTAAGCTGCATAAATATTACAAAATCTTGAAACATACGTTCATATATTTAAGAAAATACAAGCATAGTTCAATGTCCTATTAAATGCATGAAAATAGAAAGGCCAAACTAACTGGCATAGGCTGCGAGTTCAAGTTGAATATCAAACACTATAGAGGCTAATTCCCAGTGCTCAATTTTTTTTTAATCCATCTAACAACAACCTTTAAAATGAAGAAAAGACTGCTTAAATAAGCCAGTCCACCACCTGAGGACCCTAACAAGAAAGATTTTCTCATGCTGGCGCCAACAGAGAGATGCTTCTAGCAACACATCAACAAAAACATCCTGAGAATATATGGGCCACGCAACAACAAAAGGGGAGAACACACGACATCGAAACAAAGACCAATGCACAAGCATCGAAACTGAGATAACAAATGCATGAACGAGTGCCATGCGTCAAACTAACAAAGCCCAACAAAAGGAAGGCGAGATGGCCCAAAATAAAGCTCTGATAGGAAGCCATGTGTAAAACCTCCGAGTAAAAGAAACTACAGTGTGGGCCCGACTCGGAAAGAAACAAGCAGAGGCCAAGTGTAAAAAAATGGAGCTCGGCAAAAGAAAAGCAATACGACCCAAAAGAAAGCTCCAATAGGATGCCACGTGGCGACTGACGAGAAGCTGTGAGTGATACCGAAAAAAGACGAAGCCGCGAAATGAAGAGAAGCCATGAAGGAAAAAGTGGTGCGTGAATAAATATTCATGGATAACATATCTGCAAACTAGCATGAAGTGGCCTCAATGGATATAGATCTTGATCATGAAACTTGATGTGAGACAATGCCTTTGATATGCTTTAATAGATTTTGAACACTACATCACCATATTAGCTCAAACATCATGCATGATGCAGTAAATATTTGACATGACAATGGAATCTTGATTTCTGCAATAATCTTCAAAAATTCTACCCTTGAGTGCCTTGAAAATTCTCTTGAAATGCTCACTGGAATGCTCTTATGATAACTTCAATTTTCTAGGTGCTAGGTGAAAACATAGTGAAATAACCTTATATTTATACATATCTTAACATTAATTCTCAAAATTTAAATATCACAAGCTAACATTGAATTGAAGATTTAAAATCATTAAAATACAACCAAAAACATATTTTAAAGGGGGGTCCTAGGTTTAAGTGAGGACCCATTCTTACCTAGGACACACATTGCTCAGTGTTAAAAATTAGGTTAAATTAGGGTCGTAGGTCCAAGTGAGGACCCATTTCCTTGTAGTGAATGGGTTCTAGGTCACTTACCTAAGACACATCTTCCAAAGTTGACTGTTGTGAAATGGCATTTATGAATGTTGGCTTTTACATTGCCTTAGAAATTGCATTTAATTAGGCTTGGATTTTAATTAAAGGGGCCAATTAAGGAAAATTAACCTCAATCAATTAATAAAGCCCTAGATTAATGTGAAAGTGTAAAGGAACACCTTACAACATAAAAAATAAGGCACAATTAACTATTAAGCACATTTAATTTAAAAGGGTCCTAAACTTAATGTAAATATTAAAAAAAAATTACAGCACTGAATTAAGGCATAATTAAGCTTATTTTATTATTAATTATTTCCAAATTAATTGTGAAATGGGGATAATTTTTCCTACACTACATTTTTCCCCCACTTTAGTGAGAGTATGACCCCATGTCAAACTCACACTAAAGTAGACATTCAAGACACTTATGTATGCAACAATGACAAAGATACACAATCATACAACATCAAAGACCAAGAAAATTAAGCCTAGACGGTCTGATATGTGCAAAATAAATCTAAGATGTTGGTTTGCACTCACTCTGAGGTGGTGAAACTTCAGGCTGCACACTAGGTGAGTCTCCCGATAAAGTGGCTTAGTGAAAATTTCATGCCTCTATGTCATCTTCTCGCTGTACAATAAAAAATTCATGCCTCTATGCCATCTTGTCACCGTACAATGAGAAAATCATGCCTCTGTGTCGGCTTCTCATCGTATTAACCATACCAAATATATCCCTATGATAATTTCAATAAGGCACAACAAGGCAAGGTTTCATAGACAATCAAGGCGTGTTATGCTAGGTGGCCTTAGATTTAGGGGTTTTAGGCTCCATAGGGCTAAACAAGCCGCATTATTCCAAACACCTATGAACAATGGGGAGGATCCATAGGTAAGCAAGGTGTGTTATGCTTGGTGGCCTTTATTAGGGATGGGTTCAAGCTTCACAAGGCTAGCAAGTTGCATTATTCCAAACACTTATGAATATTATATATATATATAGTTCTTGTTCAAAGGGATATTGCTTAGTTTGTGTAAGGTATTCTTCTTAGGGAACATTGTGCCTAATGTATCCAAGAGAGGACAAGTCAATAGTAAAAGATTCACAACTTAAGGAATGTAGTGCATCACATCACTACTAAGAGGAAAGTTGTATGCTAAGAAATATCAAACTCTTAGAGGACATCAAACCCAATGACAACACTAAAAAAAGGATGCATCATAAGAAAAATGAAAATCACACCATGAAACATGAAAAGTATCAAAATATATTATCAATGTATTCCCCCACTTTAAAGCAGTTTCCAACACCATTTATGTGAGCAATTGCTTTAAGCTAGACAACGTTCAATCCTAAAACATGAGAGCTTCCTCAAAAATACCTATGTCAAGTCATATATTTTTGAAATAAAGCTACGTCATGGAAAAGGAAGGAGGGATTGCCTCCAAAAATTAAAAAGGGATCTATGGATTTGGGGTCAGTATTTCCTTGCTACAATGTTGTTATAGAGCTTGGAAATGTCATCATTCCCCAAATATTCATTGAACTACAAGAATGACACATAAATATTGAAAACAAAGAAAATCCATTTTGGGTCAACATGGAAGAGACCTACATGTATTGATGTCTTGTGTCACCCCCAAAAGGAAAACAAAGCACAAGAAAAAAAATATAAAATGTTTTGTAGTGTAGGAAAATGCATACCCTTGCATTTTCACACTTGTTTGGGCCCACCTTGCTTTATTTATCTTTATTTATGTCTTAATTGGTCCTATTTTGCATCCATAAGCCTAATAGCCTACATCTTTTTATGGCTAATCTCAACAAACTCCAAAGGATAAATGATAATTTAATGATTATGTTTGAGTGTCCTTGATTTTTGGGTCGGGACTAAGACGCTACCTAGGGTGTCTTTGTCCCCCAAAGGTCTGGGATCCTGATTTCAAGTGGACCTTAAATGGGCTCCTTTTTGGAGTTTGTGCCTCAATTTTCATGCCTCAGGACTAAGACGCCACCTAGGGTGTCTTAGTCCCCCTTAAGGTATTTTTAGTATTTAATTTCAAATCTTGGCAAGATTTAGCCTCCTTTAATTAATGAATTCATGTGTTAGCCTCTCGTGGTCTAATTTAAGGATATTAAGCATGGATAAGTATAAATACAAGGTTCTTTCACTCATTTTCACCTAAGACTTTTGTGAGAGCATTATTAAGAGCATAATTGAGTTCATAAGAGCACTCAAGAGCAATTCATCAAGCATTTGGAGCCATCCTCAAGATTCAAGAATCATATCAAGGATATTGTTCCATCATGTTTGTTGTTGTGCTAACAATTGTGATGTAGGGTTTATGATTAAAGAAAGTGTTTCATGCAACATCTACATCATTCAAGGAGTCAAGAACCACATCCATTGTAGCCATTTCAAACATATTTTCAGCACCTTATTACAAGGGTTTGGTGAGTTGCAACATAGTGTTTTTTGCATTCATCATTTCTCTCAATTTCATTCTATTTCAAGCTTTAATTACCAATAAGGGGTTTGACCAAGGAAAACCCCCATTCACTAACAATCAAAAAGTTTTCACTCTCTTGCATGTTTGTGTTTTCAAATTTAGGTTGAAGACTTGAAGATCATTTGAAGTGGAAAGTTTCAAAGTTACAAAGTTTCAAAGTTGCATAACAAAGTTGTCATCTTCATGTAAACTCACCTACGGGCCATATTTGGAAGTTTCAAGACCTGAGATGAGAGAAGAAGAAAGTGCAGAATTCAAGCCTCAGGACCACATTCAGAGATTCCAGAAATTTAGATGGAGACTAAGATGGTAGCAAGGGCATATTAGTCCTCCAAGTGTAATTTTTTAGAGATTCTTTCAAATCTAGTTCTGGCATCTGAAGATTTTGCATCTGCCTTTAAAAACAACAGTGAGACTAATAAGATAGTAAGGGTGCCTTAGTCATCCATAAAATATTTTGACAACTTGTTTTCATTTTTAGAATCCTCATTACATTTCCAAAACTCCTAGGTACACATATTATAACTTCTTTTTGCATAATTTCATCATTTACATCCTTCATTTAGCTTGCATAACTATGTTTTGTGAGTTGAATGCTAAGTTGTCTTTCCCAAGCTTTTGCTTGGTGTTGAACCCCTCAAAGCCTAAAATAACCCCTCCTAGATCTTCCCTATTGATAATTGGCTCACCCTTTGGGTTGATAGTCAATCCAATTTGGGATCCTAGGACATTCTTGAATGACCATAGGAAAACAAGGGTATTCTATGACCTAGGTTATAAAGCACACATTTTCCTACAATTCATTTTGGTGACCCTGACATTTTGGACATTCATATTTCTGATTTGGAGTTCATTAAATTCCTAGATCTAGGTTTTATTCATTCTTGCATTGTATCTTGCATTAGTGAAAGTGCATCTAGGGCTTCTCATATTTAGTGAAAGCATATCTAGGGTTTTTCATATTTAGTGAAAGCACATCTAGGGTTTCTCGTATTTTCATTAGTGAAAGAGCATATAGGTTGCATTTTTTTTTCTTTCTACCATCATCTTATCTCACTGAAAAACTAAAAAGTGCATTACTAATCATCCTAATTACATTTAGGAAAAAATTTATTGCATTCAAAATTGAAGAAAATGCATCCAACTTTTCATCCAATTGCTTGTCATTAGTTACTTTTTCTTGCATTTCTTTACACTATTTTTTGTTTCTTAACATCAAGTCCCTAGGTAGGAAACCTAGGAACATTGTAAATAATCCAAAATCTACTATTTTTCTAAACAAAACCTTTTCTAGGAATAAAACGCCCTTCCTAGAATCTTAGTACCTCTTAGGGTTTCTGGCTCAAAACCTTGTCTGTGTTGTGTGCTTTCTGTATCACTTTCTAGAACTTCAAAATCTCACCAGTAGCACCAAGATGCCCTTACTAGAATCTTAGTCCATGTTGAATTTGACTTTGTAGTTTTCGGGATTTGAAAGTGCTTTTATGTGCTTTTGTTTGCTGCCTTTAGTTTTTTCTGTCAGTTTGTAGAATTGTTGTTATTCCAACTTCTTTCATTTCAAGTGTAATTTTAAGAATATGATATTGTGTTTATTATACTTTGATTTGGTTTATCCCTTGCATGAGCTATACTAATTTGTGTCCTAATACTAATAATGTGGCTAGATGAAGTGTGAGACTCATGGCATCTTGCGATAAAATAGTCATTGTGGATCTTGAGTTATCAAGCTCTCTTACTTCTAGTGTTGGTACTAGTACACTAGGTATAGACCATACCTTTGATACCTGTTCTGCTATGCCTACTTTACCTACAAGTGATATGCCAAGTGTTAAAATAATGGTTGATCATATCCCTCAAGAAAACTATGAAAATACATGAAGACTTAGCCCATGACTTATACACTACGCTTCATATCCCACAAGATTTCCTACAAAGATTAGATGCAAAATTCAAAAACTTACAAGCCTCTATCCTTAGTGAATACATAGACATTAGCTTCATTCCTATTATACAAAATCTAAGGACGGTTCTTAAAATTTGAAATGGAAATCAAATTATCTATGGTCTTAGTCACTTCATCATAACTATTGGAATAAGGAAATCAATAATAATACACCTGCCACAATCAATATGAACAATAATGATAAAAATGATTCTATTCAACATGATCTTATCAATAATGATCCTATGGATGAAATGATAGGAGCGATTGAAATTGAACCTCGTAAACAAGAAACCAAAATGCCTATTGACATTACTTTCTCTTTGGAAGAAACAATCAAAAATGCACCTGATGGTCCTCTTTACATAGCTGACAGAATCAATGACAAGCCCACTCCTGGGATTTTAATTGATCTCGTCTATGCAAAGAATGTGATCGTAGAAGCTCTTATATTTTCATGAACTCACTCAAGATAGATATGATAAACTGAAAGCATGGATTAAAATGCATGATGGTTTTTCTCATGCTACGATGGGCTCGATCACTCTCCCTTTACAAGTAGGACTGAAGAAATCAAATGTATCATTCTCTATCATCTCTAATTCGGATAAATTTCATGTGAACTTAGGCTACAAATTGATTCACTCCATGAATGGAATCCCATCCATTTTCCATAAGTTCTTAAAGTTTCCAGATGGCAATGAAATATTCACTGTAAACCATAGTGGATTTCGACCTTCGTCTTTCGATGGAAATTTTTCTTTATATTATTTTTGGCCTGAGCCCATGGAACCTATAAGACCCCATGAGGACTTCCTTTTCCTATCCTACCAAAGGTTTGAAGTAAAATACATAGCCAAGTTATCCCTTGAAAATTTTCCTCCACCCATGATTGAACCTCCACCCCTTGAAGAAAACAATATTGAGTTTAAAGCCCTTTTGACTAACAAAGACCCATACATCAAAAATCCTTTTTTGATTTCCTACAAAAGACCAAGATAAAACCACTTAAGTCATAATCCACCTCCTAAGTAAATTTATAAAGCCAAAGATAAAGTGGTTGAACAACCTTCCATGGTTTCTCCTGTTATTTCCTCACAAGAAGGAAAGGAACCTATGGTTGGAAAACCCACTCCCACCCAGACACAACATAAAAATTGCAATAAAAGGAACCAAAATGCTAGAGAGCATAGGTGTAGATCTCATGGTATTGCTCACAAAATGAATGAAGAGAAAAAACATAGAAAATTAAAACCCAAGCTTGACAAAAGCAATAAATGATGATCCTCCTCCATTACTAGAACCAATAGATCCTATGTCTCCAACACAAAAAGGACCAACACCTTCTATGGATATTATCATTCATTAGGTCTAGTTATGATTAACGTGGATGATGATGAAGAAACAACTAAAATTGAGGAGCAAGTAATCTACATTTTGCATATACTTAACAAGAGTGGGATGCGGATGACCTATTGGATAGTTGACTCGCATGTGATTTACTAGTCTGTTTGATTTCTTTTTTTCTTTATTTTTGGATTGGTTGAATGTGTGTAATGTGATCCCCCGTAACATTTTGTTTGATGTTCTCTCTCTCTTTGTGCATTCCTCTATTTGTACCTTCCTTCCTCTATATGTCGTGAGCTTTTTTCCTTCTCATTTATCTTTACCTTTCATTTTTTGTCTTGTGTTTTCCTTTTGGGGATGATGCAAGGCATCGAGAAACCCTTTGTCTCTTCCATTGTGACCCAAAAGGTTTTTCTTTGTTTTTGCTTTCTTTGTGTCATTCTTCTAGTTCTATGTGTATTTGGGGAATGATGACAATTTTGAGCTCTCTAATATGATTGAAAAAAATACAGATACTGACCTCGAATCCATAGATCCCTTATGTGTTTTTGGGGGGCAACCCTCTTTTCCATTTTCTTCTCCATGCTTGTTTACTTTAAAGTAATTTCTCACAGCATGGTGTTAGAAATTCATTTAAAGTGGGGGAGTACATTGGCATTATTTTGGCATATTTTCATTTGGATTTGTTTTCATGTTCCTTATGTGATTTAATTTCTTCTTGAGATGCATCCTTTTCTTGGTGGTGTCATTGGGTTTGACTTCCTTTGAGAATGTGATATTTCCTTGTCCCCTCTTGGAAATGTTAAGTACAATGTTCCTCAGAATGAGACCTTGTATTTATCTTCTTTCAAAGATGTTAAGCACAATGTCCCCTAAGATTAAGACCTCACACGAACTAAGCAAAACCCCTGTGAACATCCCACTTTCTTATTGTGTTGTATCTTTGTACCTTATTAATTTCATGGAGGTATGGCTTTGATATGGTTCCTCGGGGATCACCTAGTGAACAACTAGCTTCACTAGCCCTTGTGAGTGTGCATTTTTGTACCTTATTAAATTGATGGAGGTATAGCTTTGATATGGTCCCTTGGGGCTCACCTAATGAACAACTAGCTTCACTAGCCCTTGTGAGAAATCATTTTTTTTGTCCTTATCATAGTCATGGGGGTATGGCTTTGATATGGACCTCTCGGGGCTCACCTAGCGAACAAATAGCTTCACTATCCCTTGTGAGCATGTGTTCTTGATTTCATAGTGTAGAATGTGTTCCACCTATAAATTTTTTTGGACAAGGAACCTAGACCCGATCCACAATGCATTGGATGACTAGTTGAAGCTTGATCTGTTGCATTTTTCTTTTTCCTTTTTCTATCTTTGATGGTGTATGTTTTCAGTCTGGTTATGACTTCATTTATCATCCACAAGTGTGTTCCTTTTTGCTTATGTCGGTTTGTCATAGAATCTTGATCCTAGGGGCTTGGCCACCCTCTTGGTTATTTTCATCCTATCTTACTAGAATTTGTACATTTGAACCCCTCTTGATTGTGTGGTTGGATACTTTAGTGTGAGTTTGAAGCAAGCTCATCCTCTCACTAAAGTGGGGGCTAAATGTAGTGTAGGAAAATGCACACCCTTGCATTTTCACACTTGTTTGGGCCCACCTTGCTTTATTTATCTTTATTTATGTCTTAATTGGTCCTATTTTTTATCCACAAGCCTAATAAACTAAATATTTTTATGGCTAATCACGGAAAACTCCAAAGGATAAATGATAATTTAATGATTCTATCTAAGTGTCCCTGACTTTTGGGTTGGGACTAACACACCACCTAGGGTTTCTTTGTCCCCCAAAGGTCTTGGGACCCTAATTTCAAGTGGACCTTGAATGGGCTCCTTTTTGGAGTCTGTGCCCCAAGTTTCATGCCTCGAGACTAAGATGCCACCTAGGGAATCTTAGTCCCCCTTAAAGGTATTTTTGAGAATTAATTTCAAATCTTGGTAGGATTTAGCATCCTTTAATTAATGAATTCATGTGTCAGCTTGTTGTGGTGTAATTTTGGGATATTAAGCATGGATAAGTATAAATATAAGGTTCTTTCACTGATTTTCACCTGAGAATTTTGTGAGAGCATTCCTAAAAGAATAATTAAGTTCACAAGAGCATTCAAGAGCAATTCATCAAGAATTTGGAGCCATCATCAAGATTCAAGAATCATATCAAGGATATTGTTGCATTATGTTTGTTGTTGTGCTAACAATTGTGATGTAGGTTTTATGATTAAGTGTTTCATGTAAGATCTACATCATTCAAGGAGTCAAGAACAACATTCATTGTAGCCATTTCAAGCATATTTGTAGCACCTTGTTACAAGGGTTTGGTGAGTTGCAACATGGTGTTTTTTCATTCATCATTTACCTCCATTTCATTCTATTTCAAGGTTTAATTACCAACAAGGGATTTGACCAAGGAAAACCCCCATTCGTTATCAATCAACAAGGTTTCCCTCTCTTGAATGTTTGTGTTTTCATATTTAAGTTGAAGACTTCAAGATCATTTGAAGTGAAAAGTTGCGAAGTTGCTTAACAAAGTTGTCATCTTCATGGAAACTCACTTATAGACCAGATCTAGAAGTTTCAGGACCTGAGACCATAGAAGAAAGAAGTGCAGATATCAAGCCTCATGACCAGATTCAAAGATTCTAGAAATTCAGATGGGGACTAAGATAGTACCAAGGGAGTCTTAATCCTTCAAGTGTAATTTTACAGAGATTCTTTTAGATCTGGTTTCGACATCCAAAGATTTTGCATCTACCTCGAAAAAAAGCAATGGGACTAATAAGACAATAAGGGTGTCTTAGTCCTCCATAGCATATTTTGATAGATTCTTTTCATTTTTAGATTCCTCATTACATTTCCAAAACTCCCAGGTGCACATACCCTAACTTGTTGTTGCATAATTTCAGCATTTACATCCTTCATTTATCTTGCATAATTAGGTTTTGTGAGTTGAATGTTAAGTTGTCTTTTCAAAGTTTTTGCTTGGTGGTAAACCCCTCAAATCCTAAAAGAACCCCTCCTAGGTCTTCCCTATTGAGAATTGGCTCACCCTTTTGGCTGATAGTTTCAGACATATAAAATTGACCTAAAACGTATCACACAACATCGAACAACATTAAACAACATAAAACAAAATTGAACATCATCCCACAACATCTCAAAATCATCTCGAAACACCTCAGAACCATCCTAGAACATCTTGTAACACCTTAGAATCATCCCACAACATCTCAGAATCATCTTGAAACACCTCTAAATCATCTCGAAACATCTCAAAACACCTCAGAATCATCCCAACCTACAACACCTCAAAATTATCCCATAACATCTCGAAATCATCTCAGAACATCCCACAACATCTCGTAATCATCCTGAAACATCTCAAAATCATCCAGAAACATCTTGGAATCATCTCAAAACATCTCAAAAACATCACACAACATTAAACAATAGCTAAAATCCTATTTTTTCTATTAATTGAATAACACAACATTATTTAATTAATTCACTTTTTCATCAATTTTGATGAACTAAATAAATTTGATTTATTTAATAAAGTACTAAAAAACTCTAATTCTGCTATTAATTGAATAATACAACATTATTAAATTAATTCACTTTTTCATCATTTCTCACAAATTAAATAAATTTTATTTATTTAATAAAGTACTAAAAACCTTAATTTTGCTATTAATTAAATAAAATAACATTATTTAATTAATTCACATTTCTATTATTTTGACCAATTAAATAAATTATATTTATTTAATGAAGTTCTAATCTCACTTTATTTTGTCTTGATTGATTAAATAATGCCAATTATTTAATTATGTCACTAAATCACCTTATTCCTCTAAATTGAATTATTAAATCATAATAATTTAATTTCAACCCTTTCCCTCCAAAATTTGAATAGTTAAATAAAAAACTATTCAAATCATTTATCAAAACTCAAATCAAACTAATGCAACTTTTTTTGCAAAATTCAAACTTGATTTTCACATTCAACTCCACAAAGGAATCAATTAATTAATATTCCTCACCCACTTTCTAATTGAGCAAATTTTGATTACTGACTGACCAATCTAATTTGTTGACTAATCAATCTAATTTTCTAACTAAGCCATCAATTTCCTAACTAATAAATCTAATTTTCTAACAAATCAATCTAATTTGCTAACTAAGAAATCATTTTCCTAACTAAGCCCTATAAATCCTTATTGATCAATCTAGAATCCCAACTGATCAATCTAATCCCTAACTAGCCAATCTATTCCTCAATCACACAAATTGTGCAACTAAATTTTTACAATCTTCTCATGTCTAAATCCTCTCAACACATTTCGACCATTGATTTGGATATTCTCTAGCACGATCCTAATAGTCCATTTCAAATCTCATTCTCTATATAACAAACCTCTTTCCTCACAAATGGAAATCAAATAATTAACATCATTTGCACAATGAAGTACTACTAACATTCACAGCCACCATTGTTAGAGCTTCAACCATTTCTTCGATCAACCAACCAAGGCATTGTTCTTCAAGATTTTGCATACAAACTATGGAGGCTTCATGGTGATAAGAACAATCCAACATCAGGTGAATACACTTCATTATGGGATGGTATTTCTATGCTTATTGTTTGCATTCAATGCAGTAATCATTAGATTTATTAATGTTTTTTCAATAGCATAGTTTCATTTCATATGTGTAGGATTAGATCAAGATTTAATTGTTTTGAATTAGCTTAGATTCTCATTTCAAGCATATTTGATCTTGTTTGTATTCTAATGGTTTTCAACCTCACACATTTCAGCATGCCTGGTGGGACAATGATCCAACCTAATAATGTTTTTATGAGTTTGAATTGAAGTTGCAGGTCCCAAAAGTGGTTTTGAAAAACATTTCACGCACTTCCCAAAATAATTTTCCACTTGCCTATCAAGAAAACTATGCATAGCCTGTAAAAATTGGGCATATGACATGGGAACTGAACTTTTGTAAAATGTCTATGTATGTACTTTGAAAACCTTGCAATTGATTTTGACAAGGGGTGCACTTGCTCTGTGAATTGAGCATTTGATTTTGATAGGGGTGCTTTTGCAAAAATTCTTGAGCAGTTGCTCAGACAGACCAATGCACAAAATATGTAGTTTTGCATTTGATTTTTTTTGCTAACATGTGCTTGTTTTTGAATGTTTAATAGGTGCTAACACGTTTGTATGCAGAATTTTAATATTAATTATTTTTTTTAGGGAAGATAGATGGTCGAAGCATTCATTTTAAAGCTTTCTAAGTTAAGAATTTTCATTTCAAAGCTTAAAAAGAGTCCTACAAACTACACATTTCAATTAAGGTGCTCTAAAAATGAAAAATTTCCAAGATTTTTTATAATTAGGAACTTTGATTTTAGTGCAAAAAAATAAAAAATGCTAAATGATTTCTTTTGTTGACGCATGCTTGTTGTACTTTTGTTGACAAAATTAAAGACTAGGACTAATTTATTATAAACACTCAAGTTTGGGGCTTAAAAATGAACAATTTATTTCTTTTGTCTTGCACCATTGCTATCTTAAATGACTAATATCCTGAATACTTCCTATTGGTGCAAATAAAAAGAAAAAATTGTTTATGTTATTCACATATTTTTGGGGATAACATTGCTTGAGGTGTTTAAAAAGAATCAATTTTCTATGAAGTGTTTGTTGTGAATTTAGTGTTTGGGAAGCTAAAGTGTTTTATCTTCTCCCCTTGCACCTTTTGGAGATCTTGGGTGAGCGAAAAAAAAACAAATTGAGCTTCACATTTTATTTTCAAATTTTACTTTAAAGAGGGGGCTTGCTTTGAGACATCCAACGCTAGAGAACACATTGCAAGGTCTCGAAGCATGTTTACTAGTGGGCTATATCAAAGGTTGTGAAATCATAAGAAAGTAGCTTCAAGCCATGTTAACAACAGATTGTACCTAATCCCATGCCTTAAGTGGAATGAGAACAATTAAAGAGCCTTAAGTGGCCAGTGGGTGAGTGATTTCCATGTTCACAATTATGAATAAGAGCTAATTTGTTTTTGAAGCCACCCTATTATCCAAAAACATTCTTTGAAAGTGGTGCATAGGAATTTACTTGCAATAAGTTACTTTCCAAGTCCGACTATAGGCCCACACCATAAGTTGAATGTAAAATCATCCCTTTGGGGCATGAGGCAAGCCTACCTAAAAGAATGGTTTCTATCCGCTAGGGTTGTAAATGCTTGTTTATGTTAAACTTGCCAATTACATTCAAAACAATTTGACATCAAACTCTATGCTTGATATAAAAAGAAAATATTCAAACAAACACTAAATGAGATGGTTGAATCACAAACCATCTGACTTAGTGTATACTTGTGAAAGAATCCCTATGTTTTCACTCCTTGAAAGGATTTTTCCTTAAAGGTTTCTAAATATTCCAACTTTTATTTCAGGTTGCATTGATCAAAGTAAAAATTTGGGAACTATGGCTTAAGTGTTGTGATTTCACAACTTAATCTATAGATATGAAGGCCACATCACTCCATGATTGTTGAGTTAGTTCTAGTGTTGTTTTATCATTTTCCATATTCTAAACATAGAGAAAGTTGAGAAAAAACTGATAAAATATGGCCACTTTTTGCTCATAGTCTTGTGCATTTTTCTCAAAAACTATCACTATTACTTCACCCTATTGAAACTTGAGGGAAAAAAAACTGAAGTTGTTTATAGGATCATTGTTCAAACCAAACAATTGGAAAACTAAATAAGTTACATAGTCCCTCATCCAATATTTCCATCCTACTTATTAGAAATCAAAATCAAACAAACCATTGAGATCATTCCTTCACTCAAATGTTTATGATATCAATAGTTACTTGGAACTCATAGATAGTTTACGTAAGCTTTCTCACAACATATCCTCTAGAAAAGGAAGTGAAATATTGACCCTAGTTCTTCAACATTTTGATTTTCAAAAAGTAGTACCATTCCAAAACAAAACTCAAACCTTAGGGTCTTGAGCTTCATAGCAACCATCTCAAAAAACCATTACACTTTATGACCATCTTGTGACTGACTACTCTAGTTCAGCAACCGAACTTTGTAGCACCAATCCTTCAACCTAGTCTCACATACATTGAAGGTGAACAAACTGATATCATAAGAAGTTTGGGAACCTTCATATTTTAGAAGAATGAGACACCCCACTAGTTTCTCAGTGCATCAATCATCTTAAATGAAGAGGAAGAGAAAGAAAACATGGTAGTTGAAAGACTCATGTTACCACCACTTGTGTGGAAATAGACATACATCCCTCATACTTTTTGGAAAGCAAAATATCCTTAGGACCAAAAAGAGTAAAATACTTAAGTGGAAATCTATACTACGACTTTCAAAGAATCACCCTACAAAAAGGTTTACCAAAGGGTTCATCTCAAGAAGGTACAACACCCATCAAAATCAGCTAGAATTTTTCTATTATCGCTTTGCACCAATAGGCCAAATATTTTCCAAAAACTAGGAGTTACAAAAATGATCACAAAAAAGCTTGGTAGTTGTTTATCACAGTTACAAGATCACATCACAAGAAGAAAATGGAATCAAACAAGAATAACACCAACATCCCACTAGCAAAAACCACAAACTAAAAAAGTAACCCATGAGGATATAAACCAAGTGACCTTATGATAGGGAATTGAGTATCAAAAAATCCCCCCAAAAAACATGTAAATCTATAATCCAAATCACTCTTATCAAGGGTCACAACATAAAATAGGGCAACAAAATCAAGGGTTTAAAAATTCCTATCAAGGAATAAGTCCAGAACATCAAATTCCCCTAAATAAAATTTAGAGAGATCTTGAGGAAATTAAACAAAATCAAAATTCGATGTATTGCCAATGCCATGTGCAAAGTTGAAACATTACATATCCACAACAAATGGAGATAATTCCACAAACACCTCAATATCCACATCAAAAAAACTTCCAATATCCACAATATCAAGAAGTTTCACAACACCAAGGTGTACCTCAAGTTCAATATCAAGTTGCACCCCACCCTCAAGGTACCTACATTACACAAAAAGGAATTAACCCTCCTTATGCACAAAATGGTTATCAAGAGTCCACACCTTCACAAAAAACCACCTATGATCAAACAAACATCATTGGATAACAAGGTTATAACATCCTTCCAAACCAAATGAACACACCTATTGATGATATAACCTTGTAGTTACAAAATAACAATCAACTCAGTTACCAAAACAATCAATTGAACAAACAACAACAAAATTAAGAGCAGAAAAATTAGGGAGGGCAATAGAGGTAATACAATCAACCAAGAAGGAAATTCACCCCTTTGGGAGAAAATTTAGAGGTAATCATGCATGAAATAGTACAACAAGAACTTATCAAAATCAATGACAGTCCAATTTATGGTGAACCAAACTTTAATATCCCTTGGTATAACAAGTACGAACAATGTGAGTTTCAAAAAATCAAGGGTCACCCAATAAATAAATGTGCTACACTCAAAAACCTCATCCAAGAACTCATTGATCAAGGAGAAATAGCTATTAAAAATAGAGTTCAAGGGCCATCTACCAATGACAATAATGAAAATTTCTCAACCTCAATATTTGAAAGCAATGATCAAGAGCTATCTATCACTGATCACATTGATAATTTCTCTACATCATCCAGTGAGCAAGAGGACATACAGCAGGAAGTTATTCCCAAGCATGATCAAGATCAATCACCAAAGTAAAGCAATATCTAGTCCGAGAGATATTAACATCATCCAACCTCATGGAAGTACATATTGAAGATCAAGAGACTCTTAATCCAACGCTTATACCCAATGCAAAAAATATAGACAAAGAGCTATTACCCATATGTCCACATTTTGAGGAAATCTAGGGATCCTTTACAAGAAAACATTTCTTTGAAATTGATCCATATCAAGAATTTGAACCAAAGCATATTGAGGATAATACTACACAAAGTCAAGATCAAGAATCCCTATCATCAAAATACTATAATGACTTGACAAATATCTTCTGAGACAACCCATATTTTCCAAAACAAGAACAAATCCATATACTGAGAACACATATATCTACCCATGAGATGCTTACTCCTAATGGACATGTAGATGATCTTCATCCAATACAAGAGTCTCATACTATTGATTGCATTACCAAGGAAAAAGAGTCACCTACTCTTAACATTTATACATAAAATCAAGACATAGCAAAAGCTAGAGATATATCAAAGAAGGATCATGAAGAAGACTTATGCATAAGTTGTGAATAAAAAAAATCCTATGTAGACATATGAGAAATGGATCATAAAGAAGACTTATATATAAGTTGTGAATCAGAAACATCCTATGAAGACATATAAAAAATGAATCACAAGGAAGACTTTTACATGGATAGTAAATCATAAACACCTCTTGAAGAAGCATTAAAATCTAATATTTCATAGGATCGGGCCAAAGATATCAATCAGGAAGTTATCCCACATCTAAAGGATCTTATTAGTTAAAAAGCTATCACATTTGAAGATCCACAACAAAGCAGAGAAGGACTAACACCTTGTTTACAAGGTAATACATATCGTATTGTAAATGATTTTTGTCAACAAATGAATTATCAAGGTAGAGGAATAGGCCAACATGAGCAGGGTATCCTAGAACCAATGAATATTATTGGCACTCCTAAGAATGAAGAACCTAGTTAATCAACAATTAAGGGATCCAAACATATCAGGGATACCTCTATAATACTGGGGGTGACTTTATCTAATGCAAGCATCAACATAAACAAAATGAAGAGTCCTTATGATGAAACTCCTACCAATGCTATAACTAGCCATATCAAGAATCATCATCCACACATATTTCCACCCTCCAATTGGGACCAACAAGAAGAGAAAAAGGTATATCAAAGAATGAAACAAGTAATTGAAGTAAAAGAATCAGTAAGACAAAATGGACAAGAAAAAATCAAATGGATACAAAAGAAAAGGCAATAGAATCATCCCTACTAAACTCCATTAGTCAAAGAAACTATGGGGGAAAATAAAAAAGGGAAGTTCATCCATCAAAAAGTCAAGCAATGCAAAATAAAGCTTCAAGAGTGACTTACAAGGTATATCAAGATGTTGGTCCCAATCAAATCTCCATATCCAACCATCATTGTTTATCATCCCAAGTTTGGAAAATAAAAGGTTGCAAACTTTCGACCAATCCATCCAAATCTCATATCCCTCAACACATTTCACCATCGATCATATCCAAATCCCACATTAACCATGTGTTGGTAGAAACTCTTTATCATAAGGAATATAAGGGCACTCTATCATGATATGCGCATCAAGGTAAGGTTAGCTTTGATATCAACAAGGAAGATACGAATTATCAGGGGTTATATTCAAGCACCTATATCTTAGCAAAGTAACTCCTGCAAGAAGGATATCATTAGCACATCATGACAGCAACAACAACCATATCAGCACTATTAGTATCTACATCAACACCACCAGTTGGTTTAACATGAGACAAAAATTGTCACAATGATGAAAACTTGGTAAATAGGCATCTTGTGTGACATCAAAAAAATAAAGAAAATAGTCAAGAGAAAAATTGTCCTCTAGTGAAAACTACTATGGTGGCACTTTGGACAAGTACCATGATGAAAACCTGGAAAAAAGGCATCATGTGTACAATCGAGCATCTACATGCAACATTTCAGGGGGAAGCATCTCAACTTATCCATAATAAACAAAATCCTTTTTTTTTTCAAAATCCAACTTATCTTGATCTTGACAAAAGTTTAGTAAACACTTTATACTTGCTTATGGAAAACATCTTGAGATGGGTCACTATCATTAATCCTATCCTACCCAACATTATCCGAGGCATTTTCTAAAGGGAATACTTTATCCAAAAATTTTATCCTATCAAAAGATAAGCCATAACCTAAATTGCTAGACACTGGGGGAAAATGCTTACATCTTGCTTCAAATCAAATCTTGATCTATGTCTTCTAACTCATAGTGTGATCTAGGCATCATCCCATAAACTGCTGGCATATGGCCTGTAAGTGTTGTCATTGATGGCAACCTAAATGGCATCCAGTCTGCAGTATAGTTTTGGTTTCTACCAGTAGAATAGAGTAAAGAACAGGCCATCTAGTTACAAGCACAAAAGTTGATTTGAACACCTTACTAGAAAAATATTTTGGGTTGTGAATCTCTAAGGAAGGACTTTTGATGTTTGTAATACCTTGGTGAAGGATTATTTTGATGTGCACTCACTGGTACATGATCTAGAAGATCTGATGCACTAATTTGTTGGTTATCTATGCTAGAAGGCCGACTTGACAAGTATAGTAATCGAGGATGTATAGAGAGTAATTAATTAAATATCTTTATGCTCGATTAAGTTTTTTTTGGGTCCTCTCTTTGTCTTAACCAACTTTGGAGGATGTGCATAAAGAATTAGTGGTGGATCTAGCCAACAAGATGGAAGTAACTTAATATTTTATGAAGCTGACTGATGAATGAGAACATCCTTGTTAGCGGATATATATATGAGATTGGTTCTATCATTCATGTGATATATGCAAATAGGTGTGTCTAATAGCGAAGAAGTGTTGAAATGTGTGAATATGTGTGTGATGAATTTATTAGTAGAGTAATGGTGCGGATGTTGGATTTATGAACAGAGTAGAACAAAGCGAAGAGAAGAATCAATCTGCAGATCCATAATTCAATCTATGAGCTTCATCGGAACTGTAACCTGGCATAAATAGATGCTATCATCTCAGTTCAACCTTCAGATGGTTTTAATCTAAACTTTTGTATGGTAGTGAGCCTCTTCTTTTGAGCAATGAGCTCTAGGTAGTGTTCCTGAATGCAAGTGCATTCTCTTTTGTAAACAATTATATTTGAGTACTCAAATTGTGGATTAACTTCCACCATGGTTTTTCCCCTAACAAGGTTTCCACAAAAAAATCTTTGTGTCATGGTGTTAAGAATGTTTTCTTTGAATGCTTGCATCTTTTTTAATGTAATGACAGAATGGTTTAAGTTTCAAAGTAATAAAGTTTAATATGTTTTGAACACTGATTCACCCCACCCTCTCTCAGTGTTCCCTTGAGTCCAACATCAACAAGGTATCCCACCAACACACTATCAGGGTAACCTTCAAAATAGTTTTTTCCCAACATCAAGGTGTACCACCAATGCACTACCAAGGTAACATTCAAAGATGATGAAAAAATGGATTATTACTTCACTCAAAAATTCTAAGATATCAATAGTTGCTTGAACACCACAACTATTTCAAGTAAGCTTCTCCACAACATATTCTCTCTCGAAAAAAAAAATGAAATATCAATCTAGGTTTTTGACATCTTCCACCCTAGGAAAGAGGGTAAAAATCCAACAACAAGGTGTACCACCAAAGCACTATCAGGGTAACCATTGAAACAACTTGTCCCAAAAACAAGGTATACCACCAATGCACTATTAGGGTATCCTTCAAAATACTTCATCTCAACAACAAGATGTACCTGCCAACACACCACTAGGGTGTAACATCCCTCTTCTTAATACTTGATTAAACTAAATAATTTACTAGAAGGTAACCAAACTTAGTAAACATGAGAGAATTTTTTGTTTTAAATAAAATTTGCATAAGCACAAGAAATAAAGTACAACTTTTCTAGATAATTTAAAAGTTGAAATAATATGTAATCGCAGCTAGAATCAAAGATAAGTCCTTACACTTTTCATTTATATCACATAAAATTCACTTGGCAAAAAGAATACTTTTACCTCATAAGCTTGACTGTCATAATCCATAACATGGAGTTCAATGCATCTAGAATGTTGATATCTATCTTCACGAGCCTTGGCGAGTCTTCTACTACAAAGGGTGAGCATCATCCGAGTACTTTTCCTCCAACAATGGACTGAAGAGGTCCCCCACACACTTCCTAATTGGAAGTGGCCATACCCTTCACGAAGGGTATATATAAGGAACTATCAAGTTTCTCCATCTGAGTCCTAGTGATGTGTCCTACAAAACTCAATCAACCATACAAATCTACACCCCTTTTAGCTAAGTATGATCATTTTGATTGGTCATGCCATCTAGATACACACCTCTGACTCGTCTTAGAAATTATCTCATCCTATAGTTCTACTTACTTTATTTGGTACTCTAGACACAAACTTGTCTGTACTAAAAATCTGTTCTAGCCAATCTGACTGAGAACTAATCCTTAATCCAAGATATACATGTAGTACAAAGATTTAGGTATTTCTAACCTTTTTAAGAGTCCCTCATTGCATACTTGCAATTTCCAGGGTTTATGACTTTCTACCATTTTACTCTCTAATTCAAATATCAAACATCTTTGTCGTATTAAAATGAGTTTCAACATTAACATATAATTTCTCAAAGTATTAGAAAGAATCCTCCTATCTTGATCTATAGTTTTCTCAACCTTTCACTATCAATCAATATATATATATATATATATAAACAATGTCACATTTGATGTAAGAGTTGTAGGTTTCCAAAAACCTTCTACACTTAATACTAGGATTTAACTTCTCAATCCAATATATGAAAATATTAAACATCCTTATTTTCCATTGGTATAACAAAACAAAATAACAAATACCTCTAATCTTCTTAGACCGCTTGGCATTGTTTGACCACACATTTCACCTAACACAAGTAAACATAATATACGAGGTATACCCCCATCCATATAATACCTTAATGGATACTTTCATTTCAAAACTAGTGTTTTGACTAAGTTCATTTGATCAACTCTAATAGGTTTGAATTAGGAAAAGACAATAAAATACATCTGACCAACTAGTCTCCTTAAGTCTATCAACTTTCAAGTAGGATCGATTAAGAATTCAAATATGAGTTCCTTTGAATAAAAATTTGCCACATAAGCCTTTATCAACAATCACAAGTACATCAATCATGAGTGCTAGAGTTTCAACTTCCAAACAAATCCTACTCGGAGATGATTATGATAATGATGTTGAACAATTGAGATAATTATGACTTCTATGCACCTATCACTAAATAAGTTCTATAAAGGATAAAAGATCTATATCTTTGTATTGTCTAGATTTCTCTCTCTCTTGAGAATCATAACATAAAAAATAGATGCTATCAAAAGGAAATCAAGGGTTCCACATTCTTGGATCACTTATTTCCCTAAATATATATTATGAAAATTGACAAGAGGAATTTAATTTCCTACAAAGAAATCTTGATCTAGGTTGCATCCTCCTCACTTCAATAACAAGATGATATTATCTCACCCAAAAAGTCCCTTTAGAGAACTAGAAAGATTTCATCTTATGGAACTATCATAGTATTTAACATCAACTAAAGGATCTTTTTTCCATTTTTCCTTAGTTTCCCAATACTAACTTAGAATCCAAGTTCAATAATATGACAATAAAACATAAGTATAGTGCACTCTTGTTTTCTCTAAACCTCTTAGGTGCTATACAAATCCCATTTCTCATGGAAAATGAAGACGTTATTAGCAAAATAACCATTCTTTGACTAAGGTCAAACCAATAATCCAAATAGTAATGTCGAATAGACTTTATAGCTCAAGACGTAAATCTATATACATGAGAACTCATAAAAAAAATTATAATAAAAAAAGACTTCACACTTGACTTTGAGACTTCAAAACTCTTAGAAATTTGCATTTCCAAAATGAAGCTTGTGAGCTAAAAGAGTTTATGATGAAACATATAAGGTAATAAGGTCGAATCATACCAGAGCGATCATCCCAAACATACTCAGTTGTTACACTTTGCTAGATCTTCTAGTCTGCGATGACCCTAGTTAATATGGCTCTCGACTCCAAATATTGTTGTCATGAACAAACTACCCTCCTTTGAAAATAATATTCTTGCACTCCTCACAAATCAAACTCGAAGATACACAATACATGATAGACGATGATTTTTCATCTTCTCCATTACTCTCATGTCGGCCTATGTGTTCTATCTCCCCTTTATTAGTCTAGCACCCACTATATGAATAGCATAGTTTTGCATGATAGAAAAAAATTGACTATAACTCCAGCATTCGAGTTGCACGTGTGAGACACTGCCTGCATTTTAAGAGTTAAGAATACCTTGTTTTCTATAAGCTTAATCTCCATTACCCATGTGAATTACTTACACTCCTTTATTTTATAATTTACAACCCTGATAACTAACGTCTATCTCTAGAGATTTTTATAAACTCTTCCCTTGATAACCCCCCAGACCATTCCTCCCATAACATTTTCCCTTAAAGTCCAAAAATATTCCACTTAAGAGTCGTTAAGCACCCACTCAACTATGGGTAATTGAACTCAATGTTGTTAAAACATTTCACCATTAAGTCATGGTATCTTAGGGATAAACTTTGCCTAAACTCTAGCTACATTAGCATGCATTAGAAGTGGAGAAATGAGTCTTTAAAGATCACATGTTTGTTTAGTAAAGAGCTCCTCCACTCCACTAGATACCCCAAACAAAATGGCCATTCCTTTAACTATCATAATCATGAAATTTCATGTAGACCCAAGAGTTAGCTTCACAATAATTCCCATTTTAACTTCTATTAACGATGCTATAAAATCTCTTACTCAACAAATTGCTAGCATAAAAAGAGTTACCGTTCATTAAAGACCACTCTAGAAGGATAAAGCTTCTCTTAGGTCAAGAATATTTACATAATGATAGTCTGAAAACATATGTATTGATACCAATAGGGTTTACAATGATGTGATGTAAACTTACACATAAAAGTGACTGGGTTGAGATATTCTTCTCTTCATGAATAGAGTAAAATCACGTCGATTTCAATTAAATGAAATCTAGAATTCGATGTCAAAACTACTAACAAGAAACATATTATCAATTATACCAATTACGCTATTGAGGTCACAACATAAAAAAATTTATGGCATAAGAAGTGACAAGTTTGACAAAAAGTTGTCTCAGTTGTAAAACAACTAATGCTCAACCTTGAGGACATCACTTTCCCCAACATGACAAGGTTGATGTTAAACAACATGAAAAATACTTTAAGGGACATCCAAAACTTGTCAAGTCGAGAAATAAACTTAGACCAAAAGGGTCGAGTATCACTTACCCAACTCAACTAGGTTTACCATTTTGCACCAAAATTAGACCTAAGATGGTGACAACCTATACTTTTCCCTGTATCTATACCCTTCTCTCTGATGATGCTCTCCCTCCTTTTCTCGGAGGGGTGAAAACCTGTTCCCTGAATGCAACTTGCAATCACCAACTTGAGATTAGTGTATCATAAATCATTTCATAATCCTTATGAAATCATCACATCTTGACAACTTTTAAACACATGTCAATTATAGTCTAATAAACATAAATCATGAAAACATTGATTTTTCCAGACATTTTTACTAAACATCAAATCATTGAATCATGCATAACAATCTACTGAGTTCTTCAAAAGTAAGAATTAAAACATAGTTAAAG
The DNA here is from genome assembly GCA_007115665.2 of Sequoiadendron giganteum. Taxonomy (NCBI): domain Eukaryota; kingdom Viridiplantae; phylum Streptophyta; class Pinopsida; order Cupressales; family Cupressaceae; genus Sequoiadendron; species Sequoiadendron giganteum. The sequence goes on along the minus strand of CM021103.1, from coordinate 439,484,605 downwards.
TTATGGGTGTAACATATCTCCCCCTATAAGAGTCATCATCCTCGATTATCCAATACATCTGAAACCTTAATAAGATAAAAAAATTGTTTATCCTATAAAAGTGTAAGCAATTGAGAAAAAAATTGATATAAAATCATGGTAAACTTTCCATGTCATATTACACTCTAGATACTGGTCCCACTGTACCTTGCATTGAAGCTCGATCATGACCACTCCCCGGTCTTTTAACTATAAAACATTCTAAGAATATAATTATCATCTGTTATATACTTTTCACGTATAATTCAAAATAAAAAATTATACCTCCTAGTAATAGTTGATAATATAATGATTATGTAATCAGTTGAATTGATAAATTTGAGAATTTTGAAGAGTCCTTTTTATCTAGGAGTTGGTTTGGAATGCATTCCTTACTTTAAGATACTTTTCTTCTCTAGCCGAGAATTTTGTTAGTGTACAGTTGGCATTTACTTAGATTTTCTATCTATTATTAGCTTCCACCAATCTTTTCTGATTGGTTTGATTTGTTTATCCATTTCTAGCAACATTTTAGGACTAATGCTAATTCTATTTTCTAGCTTACCCAACTTATGGCAGTTCGGCATCTTCTTCTATCCAATGTTTCAAATTGAGTCTTCTTGATAGAAAAATTATAGAAGTTGTTATAAAAAAATCCATAAAAGATGGATACACTATCTACGTGTAGGAATCAACCACTTTTAACATAGGTTTACCAAGAGAATTTCACCAAAGGTTGATATCATTACACAAATACAATCTGCTACTCATCATGTAAGATACAAAGAATAACATAAAATTTCACTTTTCTATCTGCAAAGGTTATTCATTAAGTACCAATCTCACTTAATTCATGCATCAATAAAATAAGTTGATAAGTAAATACATGAGAAAAGAGTAGAATTCCTTTTCTAGTTCAACTATTCTCCAAGACTTGGCATGCCACTAATAAGAGGGAAAGCATCACCTAGTTTTTTTACCTCCAACCACAAACTTAAGTGGTTCCCCCACACACTCCCTACCTGGAAGCAGTCCTACCCTTCAACGAAAGGTTGTGTTGGAAAACCTCTCAGTTGCCATCTGAGCTTTGGTGTGTACCCCCACTTAACCATCTCTGTCACACTACTAAGGAGGACTACTAAGTATGAAAAATCTGGTTAGCTAAGTGTATGGAGTACGATGAACTAATGAGTGCATGTAGTGGAAAAAACACTCACTATGGCCATAGTTTTTATATACATTTTGGAATGAACGTATTCATGGTTCACCACCTTGCTTGACTTGGAGAGACTATTCACCTGGGCTTACCGGACTACCTATCCACCCACATACCATAACACAAGGTTCAAAAGGTGATATCAGCATAAGACCTCCTTTCGGTAGCTTACATATTAATTATATAACCCTAAAATGGTTTGGAAGCAATTTCCTTCCACACAAGGTTTCTTTCAGATATAAAGTTATAGACATACCTGGTGCATTTTCTACAATTTAATCCGGTACACAATCCATCAAAGGCCCCTCCAGGACATGATAGAGATGAACATTACATCAAACATAATGAACAACCACAATGTTTTTGTATAGCCACCACAATAACTTAACTCAATATAAAAATATAAACAGTTTTTAATTTCAGAAATAAATCAAAAGAATGAGCTTATTTTCGACAATAAATCAAATTTGGACAAATTGGCCATAAGATAAGCAATCTTCAAAATTTGGTGGCTAGACCATTTCAAATAAAGAAATAAAATAATGACAATCCTTGCTAGTATTAAAAGGAATTTTACCAAATATCTAAAGAAGTATCAAAAATCCAAAGGAACACTTATTATGCACTACATGACTTGACTAAGTCACTAACAAGGGAGTAGATTGTTGCACTGTATTTCGGATTTTCCAAAAACTTACAGTGGGTTAGAGATTGTGTTACAATCACATCTAACAAATAAGTCCCTTAAGACTTTCATCATGCTCAAAAAATTTGCAAAAAAAAGGTTATATCACATTCACTCCTATTTCCTAGAGTATCTATCATTCACTAGATAGATGATATTATAAGATCATTTGATAGAAACACACAAAGATTACAATTGGAACAAAAACTTATTTTCTTCATTTCTCTTTACAAAACTCTATCCTTACTTCACTAAATAGGTTACTTGTTCAAAACATAAACAAATCTAGCTAAATACCTCAATGATGATTACATTCACCAATGTGATTATACTTTCTAGCTCCTCCAAAAGGAAAAGTTTATAGTTCTTCAACCATTTGGCCAAAATGCCATGAGAATAACTAATACCTTCTCCTTACAATTGTTATGATTTATCTTGCAATCTCCATGCAAATTCTTAATCAAAAGTTCAAAGAATGATTTTGATCCTGATCTTTATTCATCAAAATATTCCTTGAAATGATCCTCTTTAATTACATCCTCTTTCACACATTAACATATTTTTCCAAAAATGCTTCATGAGGTATTAAGGATCTCTTATTCACCTTTAATCAGACTAAGGATCTCTTAGTCTGATTAGTAACTGACCAAGGTTTTACCTTTCTAGTCAAGTCTCAAAATATTTCCACTATGCAACATTAGCATAATTGTTTTACTCTTGGATTTTTAACTCCTCAGTTGGCTTTCTCTTAGCCATTGACTTGGGTAAGTTCTAGAAAAATAATCTTCCTGATAGTTTCCTTGATTTTTCTTTATGCCATTCTGTATCAATCCAATTTCAGAGCTTAACCAATCTGTTGAATGCTCAACGAGTTTTCTCATAATGAGCTCATAGGTCCATGCATTGAATCTGGTTAGCTCTAATACCATATGTAACACCCCTCCTCTTAATACTTGAGTAAACTCAATAATTTACTAGAAGGTAAATAAACTTAGTAAACATGAGAGATAATTTTCTTTCTTAAAAATAACATTTGCATAAGCAAAAGAAATAAAGTACAAATTTTATAGATAATTTCAAACTTGAAATCATATGTAATTGCAGCTAGAATCAAAGAGAAGTCCTTACACTTTCCATTTATATCACATAAAATGTACTAGGAAAAAAGAATAATTTTACCTCATAAGTTTGAATGCAATAATCCATAACATGGAGTTCATTGCATCTAGAATGTTGATATATATCTTCATGTTCCTCAGTGAGTCTTCTGCTACAGAGGGAGAGCATCATCTAAGTGATTTTCCTCCAACCACAGACTCAAGTGGTCCCTCGCACACTTACTAACTGGAAGTGGCCCCGCCCTTCATGAAGGGTATAGATATTAGGAACTATCAAGTTTCTTCATATGAGTCCTGGTGATGTGTCCAACAAAATTCAATCGACCATACAGATCTAGACCCCTTCTAGCTAAGTATGATCATTATGATTGGTCATTCCATCTAGACACACACCTCTGACCCATCTTAGAAATTATCTCATTGTATAGTTTTACTTACTTTATTTGGTACTCTAGACACAAACTTATCTATACTGAAAATCCATTCTAGCCAATCTTTCTGAGAACTAATCCTTAACCTTGAGAACTAATCTTTAAGTCACAAAACAACTAATTCTCAACCTTGATGACACACTTTCCCCAACATGATAAGGTTGATGTTAAACAACATGAAAAATAATTTAAGCGACATCAAAATCTTGTCGAGTCGAGAAATAAACTTAGACCAAAAAGGTCAAGTATCACCCAAATCAACTAGGTTTACCATTTTGAACCAAAACTAGACATAAGATGGTGACAACCTATTCTTTTCCTTGTCTCTATTCCCTTTTCTCTAATGATGCTCTCCCTCCCTTTCTCAGAGGGGCAAAAACCTATTCCTTGAATGCAGCTTGCAATCACCAACTCGAGATTAGTGTATCATCAATCATTTTGTAATCCTTATGAAATCATCACATCTTGATAACTTTTAAACACATGTCAATTATACTATAATAAACATAACTCATGAAAACATTGATTTTTCCAGATATTTTTACTAAACATCAAATCATTGAATGATGCATAATAATCTACTAATTACTTCAAAAGTAAGAAGTAAAACATAGTTAAAGTTAGGGGTGTAACATAGGGTAACCTTTGAAATAGTTTGTCCTAACAACAAGGTGTACCACTAGTGCACTACCAAGGTAACCTTCAAAGATACCAACAATGTGGATTATTCCTTCACTCAAAAATTCTAAGATATTATCAGTTGCTTGAACCTAATGGCTAGTTCAAGTAAGCTTTTCCACAACATATCCTCTACAAAAATAAAGTGGAATATCAATCCAAGTTTTCAAACATCTTATATCCCAAGCAAGAGGGTAAAAATACAAAAACAAAAAGATCAAGGACAAGAAATTTCAACAAAAATGAAAAGGTACAACTAAATCAGGATGATAAAGGAAAATTTGAACCCAACTGGTTAGGTTCATTTGTCATTATAGTGAGCCATGAATCTAGGGCATCTCAGTTGGCTGGTCTAGAAGGATAACCCTTAGTCAAACCACTGAACAATAGCCACCTCAAGAATTTATGCACATGAACCACGTTAGAATACCCCAGGAAAAAGGGTAAAAATCCAAAAAAATAGAAAAAACACAAAAAATACAAAAAAAGAAAAGAAAAAGTAAGAAAAATAGTAAAGATAAATAAAGAGTTCTTGGATTGAAAACCACTTTAAGGTGCTCCTAGAATAGGTATTATAGTGAAAACTTGGCAAACAAATGCTATTTTTGAATAAAACTTGCATCATTATCTATCAGTACTTTTCACAACATCCACCAATCTATTTCATAATAAACATGTATCCAACCATGGCTTGTCACTAATTAAGGAAAGTCATTTTATTGGGGAAAACTTACCAAAGTATTCATGGATTAGATCTTCCAACATCCAATCATGGTCATAAAATAGAAAAAAAGTCAAAAACATTATAAAAACAACAAAAATAAAAAACATCAGAAAAACAAAAAAAATAAAAAACATATGAAAAACATCAAAAACAAAACAACATCATTGGGTTATTACTTCACTCAAATAGTATAAGATATCAAAATTTTCTTGAACCTCACAGCTAGTTCAAGTAAATTTCCTACAACGTATCCTCTAGACACAAAAGTGGAATATATATTATCAATGTTGTTTATCCAAAAATAATTCATGCTTTTGAGTCAAATAGTTGAACTACATGGTCTCTGTGTGTATAACATAGGCAAGGCTTATTAGCCCTTGAGACCATAGGTAAGTCCCCTTAGGTTTCCAACATGCTTTATTTCAACTTAGTCAAAAAATTCCAAAATCCAAAATCCCAAAACATTCACAAAGTATAAAAGGTCAAGAACACTCAAACCAAGCAAACCACGAGCCTCTACATGTACAAATTAGGAAAGGCTTATCTTTGATGAGCCCCCGAGGCCCTAGGTTAGTCTCCTAAAAAAAAAAACATCATAAAATCTTAGAAAAATAAAAAATAAGACTCATCCCATCATCAAAAACTGCAATAAAACATCACCCATAATAAAAAAAATTGTCATCCTCATATGTTGACAAAACAAACAAACAAAGAAATAAAAAATCAAAAGCTAGAACCTTAAAGCAAACAATCAAAAATATTTGATAGCAAAACAAATGGAAACAAATCCAAGTATCAACTACCTATAGTTTTTACAATTCACCAACAACATCTTTAGATATGCCTTAACAAATCTATTCCTAAAATAGACATGATCAACAAATAAGAATAGTCCTGAAACCCCAAACAGATATGGCAAGTGATACTACAACCTTGTTTTTATCTTTTTGTAGTTTAATTTTTATAATTTATCTTATTGACTCATTCCTAGGATCTTTCAAGGATTTCCATAAGGATTTAGAGAAAAAGGGATGGGGGCAATTGAGTGTCATTTCAATTTGCAGTTTGTAAGATATTTTTGTAATCAACCATGATAAATACTTTCTTTATTGAGTATATGAAAGTTGTGTTGAAAAGATTCATTAAGTAGTTGCATGTGAGGTGTTCCATACCTCTTTGTGTGACTGGTCTAAATTTTTTTTAGCACAACTCAAATATATACTTTAAAAAAAGTTTTCATATGTATGGTATGAGAAAAAGTACTCTTTTTTTAGAGTCAAAGTCCACACAATAGATACAAAGTGACCATGGTCAATACCCTCGTGTATCATATCTATTTTCTACAACAAATAGGATTTTTTAAACTACGAAGTCTCTAAAGAAAATCAAAAGAAACTCATCAACTACTAAAAAAAAACATATCCATCATCAATATATCTTCTAAACAACATCATATATCTATCCATCATCAATAATTCTTCTAATTAACATCATATTTCTATCCATCATCAATATTTATTCTAACTAACATCCATCCTGCATAGAAACATCATTAGTACCATATCCATACTACATCCACAAATGTCATCAATACACATCATGATGATAATAAACCAATGAAAACATCATGTATCATGTATGGGGCATTCATTCATCACATATCAACACCACATTAAAATCATATGAAAGAAAGTATGATTCATCCATACACATCATACACATACATCAAAAAAGTACAAACACATATATAAACATACATCATCATATATTGTCATCCCACAAGCATAAAATGTGTATGAATCGAAGAAGGTATATCTCATATATATCATCATAAAAGAGAGCGAATTTCATAAAGTACATCATCCATAGTGAAACAAGTGTGATAGGATAATACAAAATTGTAACATATATATGAGGTCTCAACTGGACCGATGAATATATATAAAAAACATGTCTACAACATGCCTCTAAACAATGAACAACATAAAGATCAAGTTCAAAAAGTAAGACCCCGATAAGAAAGATAGGACACTATGGACCACCAAAAGGATTTGGCTCTCTCAAGACTGATCACCTACACCTAGCACACGTTGCATGACGTGGGTACCATGTTGAACATGATAATTAACAAGATCACCATGAAGGGGAAGGAGGAGTATCCTCCACACATCCTTAAGAGTAATAGTCACCTCTCTTGTAGGAAAATGAAATGAGGAAGTCTCAGAATGCCACCACTCCACGAGTACGATCATCATAGTTCTTTGAGTCCTGATAGGAGGCATGTAACAAATATAACATAGTCTAATGATATCAAGAAAATCTTTCTCCAACACACCAAAATGGTTAATTGGATCAAATAGGTGTTGAGGACATCTCTCCCTCGGCTGTAATGGTTTGAGGCCCACGTGCAATCATTTTAACCTATGATGTTAGGGTTTCACTCTGAACATGTCAAGTAACATAAAATGGCACAAAGCACAATGAAAAATGATATTTAGGATTACAAACAAACACATGCTAGGGTTCAGAGCAAATGTTAAAAGAAAATGTAAGAGGAAAAGTCAAATGCAAGGGTTTAGAGAAGATTCTCAAAAAACAACAAGCAAAAGCGAGGTTTTCAAGAAAGTGTGAAGTTTTAGGTCAAGGGAAAGGAAACAAAGGAAAATGTTTCAGTCAAGTGCATGAATCAAAAGCGAGGATTTCAAGCAAGTGTGATGTTTTAGGTCAAGGGTGAGGAAATAAGGGAAAATTTTTTAGTCAAGGGCGAGGTTCTTGGTCAAGGGTGAGGTTTTCAGTCAAGGACGAGGTTTTAAGTTAAGTGCATGAATCAAAAGTGAGGTTTTAGGTCAAGAGAAAGGTTTTAGGTCAAGGATGATGGTTTAAAGGTCAAGTGTGAGGTTCTAACCTAGCAAATGCAAGGAAAATGATGCAAATGCTCTGAAATTACTAGAACTTCACTATTGACTTGAAGAACCTTGTACACACATAGTGAGAATGTAACAAAATGAAAACATGAAGTAACAAGGTACATATCAAGCCACTGACACTCGAAGGCCATCCAAACTCTTGAACAAGGTCTGAATGATGTGGGTCTCCCTCAAATCTCAACATTGATCCTCGACAACTGACAAAATGAGAAATACAGAGACAATAATTAGCAAAAGGATCAAAGCACAAATGAGCTAACTAGAGGACTATTACCTATATTAAACCTTAATAAATCCCTAATTTAATCTAAGAAACCCTAATTTTACTTAGGGAATCTTCCTACTTTCAAATTAGAAGCTCTTGAAAACATCAGAACGAGAAATGAAGAACCTATTGATCTAATATTTCATATGAAGTACATCAAAAGTGAAATACAATAGTGTTAAGAACCTGACCTGAAAACTTGAAGTTTTTGGTCAACCTCGAGAGGGGGCAACATAGAGTTCTACTATCATTCCGCTAAATTCCAGGGCATAATGGGGCATCATTTTTTTTTCAAAAACTTGATCTTAAAAATAGAATATTTGAAACAAAGAAACCAGTACTTTGTATTGAAGAGGGGAAAAATGTAGACATGTAAAATTGACCTAACACCTATCAAACAACATTGAACATCATCTCGCAACATCTCAGAATCATCCTGAAACACCTCAGAATCATCTTGGAACATCTCAAAACACCTCAAAATCATCCCGCAACATCTCAAAATAATCCTGTAACATCTCGAAATCATCCCGAAACATCTCATAACATCTTGGAATCATCTTGAAACATCCTGCAACACCTCAAAATCATCCCACAACATCTCAAAATCATCCCACAACATCCCGCAACATCTCGAAATCATCCCACAACATCCCGAAACATCTTAGAATCATCTTGAAACATCTCAGAAACATCACACAACATTAAAAAACATCCAAAACCCATTTTTCTAGTAATTGAATAATAAAAAAATATTTAATTAATTCACTATGATGAATTAAATAAATTTCATTTATTTAATAAAGTCCTAAAAACCTTAATTTTGCTATTAATTGAATAATACAACATTGTTTAATTACTTCATTTTTCCATCATTTTTGACAAATTAAATAAATTTGATTTATTTAAAAAAGTCCTAAGAACCCTAATTCTTCTATTAATTAAATAAAACAACATTATTTAATTAGTTCATGTTTATATTATTTTGACCAATTACATAAATTACATTTATTTAATGAAGTCCTAATCTCACTTTATTTTGTCCCAATAAATTAAATAATGCCATTATTTAATTACGTCACTAAATCACCTTATTCCTCTAAGTTAATTGAATTATTAAATCATAATAATTTAATTACAACACTTTCCCTCCAAATTTTAAATAATTAAATAAAAAACTATTCAAATCATTTATCAAAAATCAAATCAAACTAATGCAACTTTGTTTGCAAAATTCAAACTTGATTTGCATGTTCAACTCCAAAAAGGAAATAATTAATTAAATCAATTAATTCATATTCCTCACCCACTTTTTGATTGAGCAAATTATAATTGTTGATTGAGCAATCTAATTTGATAACTAATCAATCTAATTTACTAACTAATCCATCAATTTTCTAACTAATCAATCTAATTTCCTAACTAATCAATCTAATTTTCTAACTAAGACATAAATTTCCTAAGTAAGCCATCTAAATCTTGACTGATCAATCTAAAATCCCGATTTATCAATCTAATCCCTAACTAGCCAATCTATTCCTGAATCACACAAATTGTGCAACTAAATTTGCACAATATTCTCATGTCTAAATCCTCTCAACACATTTTGAACGTTGATCTAGATATTCTCCTTCACGATCCTGATCATCCATTTCAAATCTCATTTTCTATATAACAAACCTCTTTCCTCACAAATGGAGATTGAAGAATCAACATCATTTCCACAATGAAGTATTGCTGAAATTCACAACCACCATTATTAGAGCTTCAACCATTTCTTCAATCAGCCAATCAAGGCATCGTTCTTCAAGCTTTTGCACACGAACTATGAAGGCTTTGAGGTGATAAGAACAACCCAACATCAGGTGAATACACTTCACTATGGGGTGGTAATGCTATGCTTATTGTTTACATTCAATTTAGTAATCATTATATTTCTTAACGTGTTTTCAATAGAATAGTTTCATTTCATATGTGTAGGATTAGATCAAAATTTAAGTGTTTTGAATTATCTTAGATTATCATTTCAAGCATATTTGATCTTGTTTGCATTCTAATGGTTTTACCCCTCACACAATAGTCAATCCAATTTGGGATCCTAAGACATTCTTGAATGACCATAGGAAATTAGGGGTGTTCTATGACCTAGGTTATAAAGCACACATTTTCCTTTGGTTCATGTTTATGAAATATAGAAGAATGTAGGTACATATAGAAAATGCACAAAGAAAGAGAGAGAGATACATCAAAATAAAACTATATGGGGGATCACATTATGCACATGCAATCACATAAAGAAACATGAAAAATAAATTAAATTAAATGGATTAGTAAGGAACATGCGAATCAACCTATATCAAGTCGTCTACATCCAAATATTGATTAGTATATGTGAAAGGCTAAAAACTAGCCAAAGGGACAACGATGAGTGCTCAAATAGGACACAAACCAAGTTCAATACTCTTATCATCATTTAATTTCATCGAAGATGAGAACAATGAATTCAACTCATTATGCACTTGTTCATCAATCTTTGCAATAACAATGTCATCATCTAAATTAATCACAATAGGAGGTTGAATGATAATGTCTCTAGAAGGTTCTTGTTTACATTGTGGTAAAGGTATAGATTCATCATGCATTGCTTCAAGAAAATTTGGATTTTGATTTTCTATGTTGTTCTTTTCTTCTTTAGTTTGTAACATACGAGAAATAGCATGTCTACACCTACGCTCTCTAGAATTTTGATTTGGTTTCAATCTATTGTCAATTTGTGATTGTGTAGGAGTGTGTTTGTCAACCACAAAGTTCTTTTCTTCCCTTAGGGGAGGAATAGAAGGAACCATGGGAGATTTTTCAACCACTTTCTCTTTAGCTTTGTAAACTTGTTTGATTTTAGGAGGCACAATGGGATTGTTTTGATTGTCCCGTGGTCTCTTATATGAAATGGTAGGGGTATGTGCAGGATCATAATGGGCCAAAAAGTGGTGATATGTAAGCCATATGATGGCCCATGTGGCTGACGAATTTTTTTTAACCCAAAATTAATGAAACGAAAAGGGTTTTTAGATGATATTCTCAGCTTTCCACCAATATAAATTATTCTTTAATTTGAATTTAATAAATAATTATTATTCATTTTCTATTAGAATTACGAATAAAGTCCTGATTGATAGGCTGATTGAAAAAAATCTATAACTTTCAAACAGTATCACATTTTTTGAATCTGAAACATGCATCACATTCTATGCTTCACATACTATAGGATTAAAAAAAATAAAATTGAATTTCATGAATTTTTGACCAAGTTAAGGTGGTTAGACAGACGATCTTTTATATTTTTTAAAAGTTGTAATAAAAAATTCATAACTAATTATGTACTTGGAAAAAAATTATAAAAAAATATGCATCACATTAGGACATGAGTCCTCTACTTATATCTAAAATATTATAAAAAAATATTATCATTTTATTATGGTTAGGGTGGTCAAATAGACACCTACTTCTTATTTTTACCCTGAAATTTAAATACTACTGCATTGTAATTTCAAATTTTCACCAAATAGATTTTTTTTTTTTAAATAAAGGTCTAGTAGTTTAGAAACTACATTCAATTTTCTACAGATTCTATTTTTACATTTTTTTGAAATAATATAGATAACTTATTCTAATTTTTACATCAAGTTGTCTAACTCTGATTTTTTGTCTTTTTATTGCCACTTAAGGGCTTGTTTTTTCCATGATGATCCTGCACATAGCCGTAGGAGGATTTGTAATAGGCTACTCTTGGATATTTGGAAGGTCTTTTTGTTCAATCATTTTTTCGTCAAGGATAGGTGGCTCAATCATGGGTTGAGGCATATTTCTAAGGGCTAATTATACTATGCAATTTGTTTTAAAATTTTGATATGCTTTGGAAAATAAGTCTTCACAAGGTCTAATAGGTTCAATAGGCTCAAGCCAAAATAAATCCAATGAAAAGTTCCCACAAGAAGACATAGGATTAAAACCACTATGATGCATTGTAAGGGTTTCATTTCCAAAGGAAAATTTTAAACATTTATGCACAAATGACGAGATGAAATTCATGGAGTGAAGCCATGGATAACCTAACTTCACATGAATTTGATCTAACAATGGGATGATGGTGAATGAGATATTTAATGTTTTTGGTCCAAATTTTAGAGGGAGATTTATCGAGCCAATCATAGGGCAAGCAAAATCATTATGCATTTTTATCCATGATCTCACTCTTTCATATGTATCTTGATAAAGTTCATGTACAAATAGGAATTCTTCAGTGATAACATTCTCTACATAGACAAGATCAATTAATATCCCATTGGTAGGATTTTCATTGATTCTCCCAACTATATAAAGAGGACAATCAAGTGCATGTTTGATTATGTCATTTTGTGAGAAAGCAATATCAAGGGTCATTTTTTTTTGACCCTTACAAGGTTTAGCTTCAATAAATGCCACTACTTTGACCATTTTCTCTTTATTTTCACCTTTTTTATTTTCAGCATCTATGTCAACATTCATAACATCATTCTTTGTTTCACTAGCTTTGAAAAATGAAATAGTGTGTTTCGGCATGGGATTGGTAAAGATTTGTAAGTTTTGGTTAGGAGCTATAGACTTATTACCTTGATCGTTCACACCTCCAATTTGAAGTCGATTAGAATCAATGAGGTCTTGCACAAGATGTTTAAGATGCTTACAATGTTCTGTATTGTGTCCATTTTGTTTGTAGAAATGACAATAAGCATTTGATCTATAGTTTGAGGGTAATGGTTTATTAGGATCAGGAGCTCTAACAAGAGGTAAGGAAATCATATTCTTGATCACAAGATGCAACGTGATATTATGAAGGGTGTCAGGTAAAGGGGTAAATTGTTTTTTCCTATCCCTAAAGGAAAATGGATTTGTAATATTTATAGTAGCCACTTGGTTATCAGATTGTTGATTCGGTTGAGGGGAATTAAGTTGTAAAAATACCCTATTCTATTTCTTGAAAGTTTGGTAACTATTTTGAGGTGTGCATTCAATATTTTCAAGATGGCTAGGGGGTTTTTTCACATCACAACCATAAGATATATTTTGATAGTCATGAAGGGTTGTACATAACTATGTGAAGGATGGGAATTTTAAAATTTCAAGTTTGGTTTGGATTTTGTTTTGTAAATTGGCAATAAAAATTTATGGAAAGTCGACATCAAGAATCTTAATGTTTATTTGTGAATACAACATCTGCTATTGCACTATAAAACTAGCAACCTTTTCACCATCCTTTTGTTTACATGTCATTAAATTAGCTAGGGTCATCTTGGGACCCATGTGAATGTGAAAGTGGTTGTAAAAGGCATCAATAAGCTCATTGAATGAGTTTATTGAGTTGTTTGATAAAGAGAAAAACCACTCTAAAGTAGTATCCTTTAGGGATCTAGGGAAGAGTTTAGAGAAGAGCTTATCTTCAAAGATGAAATCACTACATAAGGTTGTATAAGCAAAAAAATGACTGACAAGATCTCCTTTCCCACCATATTTATCAAATCTAGGAACTTCTATACCTTGTGGTATTTGTGTTATCAATATATCTAGGGATACTGGGTTGGTTTGGGTTGGTTTTGCTGTATTGTGAAGGTTGGCCATTGTTGTTTTGATTTAGGATGGAAATTTGTTGTTGAAGGGTTGACATGTTTTAAAAAAGTGTGTTAATGATGGGATCATTGTTGGTATTGTAAGATGGAGGGGAATAAGATGGAGTGGCGTATGTTTGCGGAGGGAAAGTGAATTGTAGGTTTGTAAGGGGAGATGATTGAGGAGATATGAGATTTGAATGCACAAATCTAGAAGGATTCCCTCTGGAAATATGTAAGGGAGTATTGGTATTACTAGTAGGTTGAATGGTTTTGGTAACATGAGTAGTGTATGTCGAAATAGAGATGGATATCATGGAAGGAGGAATTTAAATTCCACCTTGGCTTTGAGTATTCCCCAAAGCTTGAGTATAACTAGTCATGGTAGGGATGGTATTGTTAATAACAATGCACATTGGTTGTAGGTAAGGAAGTTATTTGAAATGAGGTATATATACTATGATCCATAGGGGGTTGGTTATCAAAACTATTAGAAAGAGAGTTAGAAAACCCAATATCCATGATGAATTTTGTAAAATGGTATGACATGAGTCTCAAACTACATCTCATAACAGTATTGCTAATAGACACCAAGTTGTAAAGCTCATACAAGAATACAAAACTCAATGCTAACCCAAAATGGAAAGAGGGTAAAGTGCAATGCAATGACCTAGAATGCAATATGTAAATGCAATTTTTAGATTCTAAATGAGGTAATTTTCTTATTACACCATGCAAAAATCTAAAAAATGTACTAAATTTATCAAATTAAGCTATATATGATCAAATTGATGAAATAAAAATTTTGCAAACAAAACAAAAATCTAAAAACAACAATCAAGAATATAGAAATGAATGTTTTTATGCCCAAAAAATGAAAATGTGACCCTGATCAGGGATTCATTCACCATAGGGTGAATGGGTCTTAGACAAGGGTTTTGAAACATGTTTTTACAGATTTTTGATAGATTTTTAGTAGTTTCTAGATTCTAGTTTGATACAACATGTTTCAGTTTTAATTTTCTATGAATTTAATATTGAATGCTAGTACAAAATGTGACAAAATGACAACGTCTAAAACCTAGTTTGATAAGAATTTTTTTTTTAATTTTAAAATCCAAGTTAATATGATGGAGTTCTATGTAAATGATATGCAATATGACTGATATTTTTTGTATTTTTCAGATTTAAAGAATGAAAACATGCAATCCTAAAACCCTTTAATGAACTTTAAAATTGAATGCAAACTAGACACTCTAAATAAGACTCAATTCAATGCAAAGAGATGAAAATTAATGAAAGATCTAAACCTAGGATGAAAGAGGACTCCAAAATAAAAAAATGCAATAATCAAACTTAGGTTCACCAAAATGAAACGAAGAAATTTTTTGTGTTGGGTTTACCAAAATAGGATTGATGAACCACAAAGGACATATTTTCCTTATTTCATTCAAAAATTAAGCTATAATATGAAAATGAAGAACATAAATTAAATTTGATAGAAATAGTAATCAAAAGGAAGATTTGGAAAGGGGGAAACAATGTGTACCTTTCACCAAAAGTCACCTTTTGAAGCTCACTGGAAACTTATTCGCCCTATGGCAAATGGGTCTTGGCTAGGGTTCCTAAAAAATGCTTTATGTTTTCTCTTCTATAGTAGTTTAACTTCCAAATTCCAGGAGTTCATTGTTGGACAATTGAAAATAAATTTTGTAGAGGAGTTTCTATGTTTTGACAACTTTTCTTACAACTTTGCAACTTTCTTCAATTTTTCTCTTCAAATGATCTTCAACCTAAAATATACAATCACACATCAAAGAGAGAAAAATGTTGTTTTGTTAGGGAATGGTGGTTTTCCTTGGTCAAACCCCGTTTGGGTAATTAAACCTTGTAATCAAATGAAACATGAAAGAAAGAATGATGAATGAACAACTCTATGTAACAACTCACCAAACCTTATTTGGAACCTTGAATAACATATTTGTTAACTAGAATGAAGTGGCCTCAATGAATATAGATCTTGATCATGAAACTTGATGTGAGATAATTCCTTTGATATGCTTGAATAGATCTTGAAAACTACATCACCATATTAGCTCAGAAACATGCATGGTGCAATAAATATTTGACATGACAATGGAATATTGATTGCTGAAATAATATTCAATAATACTACCCTTGAATTACTTGAAAATTCTCTTGAAATGCTCACATGAATGCTCTTATGATAAATTCAATTTTCTAGGTGCTAGGTTAAAACATAGTGAACTAGCCTTATATTTATGCCTATCTTACCATTAATTCCTGAAATTCAAATATCACAAGATAACATTAAATTGTAGAATTTAAATCATTAAAATACTGCTAATAAATATTTTAAAGGGGGTTCCTAGGTCTTAGTGAGGACCCATTTTCCATAGGGAGAATGGGTCCTAGGCAACTTACCTAGGACACACATTTCTCAGTGTTAAACATTAGGTTAAATTAGGGTCCTAGGTCTAAGTGAGGACCCATTTGCCCTATGGAAAATGGGTCCTAGGTCACTTACCTAGGACACACATCTTCCAAAGTTGAGTGTTGTGAAACAAAATTTATGAATGTTAAGTTTTATCCCTTAGATATTACATTTAATTAGGCTTAGATTTCAATTAAAGGGGCCAATTAAGGAAAATTAATCTCAATCATTTGATAAAGCCCTGGATTAATGTGAAAGTGTAAAGTTACACCTTACAACATAAAAAATAAGGCATAATTAAGTCCATTTAATTTAAAAGGGCCCTAAACTTAATGTGAATATGAAAAACATATTACAACATTAAATTAAGGCACGATTAATCTCATTTTTTTATTAATTATTTCCAAATTAAGTGTGAAAAAGGGATATTTTTTTCTACACTATAGGAATTAAAAAGGAGGTCATGTCTTACGAGTTATTTTTTTTTAAAAAGTGGCAAGCCACTATAATATAATATATATATAAATAAGTATTACAAAACTTGATTCAAAAGAGCATACCGATAGGAAAGAACCAAGAAGAAAACCTTTGGTTATATGCATGTCGATGATAATTTTTTTAATGATCTTGTTTATTTTGAGTGTCCTCGTGCTCTTTAGAATAAGATTTGAGAGACATATAGAGATCTTGATACTCAACCATTCCCAAATGATCTTATTTTAGATTGTCTTATACCTCTTCATATTTCAGATAAAATACCATATGGCTATGATATTATCTAGGAGTTTGATTTTATGGAGTAATTTAAATCTTCAAAAGCTTAGGATAAGCTTTTCTCAAATGCTCCTTATTCTACATCAAAGATAGTTTTTGCACCTTCACCTTCATTGATTCCTTATCCAGATTCATTGGTTAAGGATCCCTTCAAGTTTTCTCATAAATTTTAAACCTCAAAAAACTCTAAGTTCTAAGGTCATATTTAGAAAATCACCAATAAATACATCACAAAACACAATTTTCACTTGACTCGCAAAATTTACCCAAAAATTGACTCTCCTTTTAAAGCACAAGATCATTGTCTAGAATTTCCACCAATGAAGTATTGGCAAGGGTTCAAAAAATTTATCTGTTCTACCCATTGGAACTTATCACATATGTCCTTTTTTACATATATGACTGGTTAATATATCATAATAATAGTTTTATCACAAATATCAATAAGATAAAATTCAATAATTAGTGGTTAACTATTTATATATATATTTGTTACCTTCCTTTATGTAGGATAGGAATTTGAGTCTAGCTTCAATATTAATGAAATCCTAACCTTAATTTAATTGTTTAACTACACTATTTTATTTTATTTTTGAAAAAAAACTGTAAATAAATATGACTATGTAATTTAACATCTATGCATATATTTACCTTATTAACAAACCTTACTTACACCTTTCATGAGATAGATTTTTCTTGATTCACCCTTGATGATGTTTGGCTAGTAAACATTTTTGAAATTCTATGCAAATTTTAACAATATTGATCCATTCCTAGATATTATCCTTGCCAAGGGACAAAATTTGAACTAGCAAACCATTCCAAATAAAGTTAGGTATACATCATTCGTTATCTCTATTGGAGCTAGAAAATGACACTGAGAGGTGGGGTGGGGGGGGGATGAATTAGTGTCTTAAACAATTTTAATATTTTACATAAAATAAAACTTAGATAATTTATGCTCTCAATATTTCAATGATAAATACATTCATGAGTTGAGTGCAACCATTAAAGAATTGAAATGAGAAACATCAAAGCAAAACAAGGATTATTGCAACATTATCACATTAAAGCAAAGAGACCACAAATGAGACCACAAGACAAATATTATGATGAGTGGAAAACCCTCTTGGGGTAGAAAAACCATTCTAGAAATGATGCCTTACTGGCTTAAGCTTTAAAACCATTGCTTACAAAGCCTTCCTGGAAAATTCTAGAGCATCCACTCTAAGAGAACCAACCCCTTACAAATTTAGGAACACCCATTCCAAGGAGCACCAACACCTTCTACAAATTTAGAAACATCCATTTCAAGGAGCACCAACCCCATATTCAAGAACTCAGAACAATCATATATCATAGGATTTCTTTGTTTCAAATACAGCTCTCATATACCTCTCATTCTAATCTATCTAATATCTTAAATATTCATACTTGAAACTCCAAAATACCAGACACATTAGATACATAAATTTTGTAAAATATTTTCAAGGTTTCATTACCGATCTTTTCACTCTAACATTTTTCAAAATTACAACCCCAAAACAATGATTAATCATTGTATATATATGTATACAAAAATATGCACCCATGCTTTCATGTGCCTTTTTCAAACATTTTTGAAGAAACAAAATACAATCATAGTTATGTTTCAAGAACCCTCAATGCAATGATAGGTGGAAAAATTTCACAAAAGCATCTTTGCCTTCACAAAGCATTTTCAACCGCAAAGATATAAAAACCAACTATCACTACTAAAACCTGCGAAGATTGATAACCGTTTTCATAACATCATGATCACAAGGGCTGGATAAATAAACCATCTTTTTTCAGATACCATAATGGAGAAAGAAAACTAAATAAAGAGCATGATAACCATTCAGAAAGATTCTACCAACCCAGTAGGAGAAATGCCATCGAATCTCCTTCCATATTCGATCCCTTAGCAAATGATAAATAACAAACCAAGAAATCATACTCCTCCTAGCTCATGTAGTGAGCTTCTCTTTCTATTTTTAATGCTTCAACAAGAAGGGAACATTAGAGTAACAACAATCACAACCTCTCCATGGTGACGACTAGGGTTCCAAACCCTACGCAATGAGAACAAAATAGACTTTTCCCTATTCTTTCCTTTCTTTCAAGTCATTTGATGATTTTTTCAAAGTTACTAATACATTGAAGTCCGATGAAACAAAACACAATAATTATCAAACTATCATAATGCTTATGAGTCTATTGCCAAGTCATTCAAAAATGCTGACAACATAATCACCTTATATCATTACATCCAAACTCTCGATGCCACATAAGTTGCCAAGTATTATTTCCAAGAGACTTTACACAAAGTCAAAAGCAATATATGTGCAAGGTGACGAATGTGGTAAGATCACCACAATATATGCTTAAGAAAACCCGATAGGGTTTAGACCATTTTTATGCCGACTCCTCAATGTTTAGCATGCCTGATAGGGGCTTGAATTGCTTTGTTTAACAAAGACCTTATATCTCTTTAGTGCCCGACACCATTTATGTTGTTAAATATAAATATTTCAATATTCTCACCATAGTTTATATTAACCATGAAATAATTCAAAGACATTCACCAATGTAACATATACAATTAAAATATAAGCTACCTGAAGCCATGTGATTTATGTCTTGAAGACCCCGTTAATAAACAAAAACTCTATAAAGAAAATATATACAAGTAACTTGAACCTGATATCTGCATTTCTTGAAAATTATGTGTGTAAACATAAGAATTCATATCACATTTGAACTATCAGTCCATATAAAAACTAATTTGCAAAAATGTATAAGCAAATTTATTTCTCAACAAGAACTTGCCAGTGTATATGTCAACCAGAGTATGTATGCCACTGTCCATGGTGTTTAAGATGCCTGAAACAATTTTTCTGTTTGAACCAAACTGAATACACCACAACCTAGAAAAGATCAAACTAGATAAACCTAAGACCTATCAAGATAACAATGTCACATATCTGAAGCAAATGCATGCCCTGATACAAAGAACACCATGTCAAATATTAGTACCAACATGTTCATGTAACAAAAACCAAAATTTGTAATTGTAAGCCATGAAAGGACCATGCAAAGAAATTGTAATTATCATGAGCCATCAAGATCATATCATTTCAATGTGTCATGTGATAGCCATGAACCATGTGAACCAACTGTAACATGTAACTACAAATCATATGTCAAACTGCATCCTATCAACATCCATCAATCATATTATCAAGCATATCATCTCAATCCTTTAACTGCATAACTGCATAATACCAACCATGTGAATCTACATAACATGCATTCATCAGACTAAGAATCTAGAGAATAGAACTAGTGATGTCATGAACCTCATAAAATAGTTTTGGCATCAAGGAAAAACTAACACATACACAACTAAAAGCCAACAAACTCCTCCTTTGTCCTTGATGGAAAAACACATATCATCTCTCCCCCTTTTTTCCTCAATGACAAATATGAAAGAATAGAATGTGAGATGCCATGAATATAAACAACTAAGAGTCCAACCACCACATATCCATGTGAAAGTATGAAATCAAGAATCAGATACTATCAGCATATCATTACTTCAGTCAAATAACGATGTGTCATTTATCTGCTTGTGTTAATCACATGAGCAATCATAATACAACACTCAAAGAACCTATCTACACCAATACCAACTATATACATAATGTTACTAGCATGAGCTTCTCCCCCTAAATCAAACAAGATTCTCAAGAATCTCCTTGCAAATCTCTTTCAAGCACAGGATTGTCATAAAACATGATATTATTCAACATCTATCATAATCTCACAAGAATTTACACAAGCTTAAAGCACACTTGTGAGAGAGTGAAATCTCAAGATACTCTTACCAATTAGTCATGCTCCCCTCAAATCACTGCATTGTGTAAAGGATAACTATAACTATTTCAGTAACTTATCAACCTGTCACGTTCAAAAATATTAATAACTACAGTCACAACAACGAGGTAATAACATCTTTTGAATATTTGTGAAGAACGTTCCAAACACCAAAACTTTATTTACTATCACCATACTTGTAATATCATTGTAATACACATGGTAGCATCAATTCTATCAAATAACCACAACCACAATGGTAAATAAAGCAACCATGATCTGACCCAATGCTTAAGGAAACAAATGGTGCAAACAAATAAGAGTGATTATACAGTGGTAAAACAATAGTAGTGTATCATTGCAATACCAGTATGCATCATAAATTCATAGAAGCATATAGAAGAATAGTTGAACCAGGGGTGTAGAATAGACACAAAGTCTTCCCCTTAACCAAGCATACTTTTAAGAACATTTAGACAAGACTCTTTCAAAACAAAGATTCTCCTTAAAACAACATTCATGATATTGTACTTCCATAATCCAAACCCTGCTTTAATGCAACTGTAAAAATTGATATCAAATGATTTCCCAAACTTTTCCATACCTTTGTCACCAATCATACTGAATTAAGAAACAAAGCTTTGCCAACATATCTACCAACATTGTCAATTTGTCAAGCTGAAAGTTTTTTCCATTGTTAAAGATAATTGCAAACTCACCATACAATCTTGATAATACTCAAGATAACACTTTGTCAATACTATCTTCAATTTTTTTAAAAATTGATCAAGTAAGTATTAGCTACACATTAGATTGAGCATAGGCACTAAATCCATAATCCAAGAAAGAATCACATGTATAGAGACATTGTATGGAATAGTATGAGATACTAAGCCATTGAATTCAAGAAACACCATCTTCAACATAAATTAGCACCACTTTCATGACATAATAAGAAGCATGGCTAAACAATGCATAAGCAAATGTGAAAACTTATTGTCACTTGAAGTTGTAACATAAAACAACATTGTCACCTTTTTATCATCAAACAAAAATGCCAAAAAAAACCTGTCCTTTGAGTCTTCTCAAAAAATTCACTGGTAGAATCATCAATTAATTAATTAGAATTGCACTAATTAGAGCTCAATGCAACAACTAATCATAGGGATATATAAAAAACTTGAAATGCACCCTGAACCTGCATATAGATGATTTAGTGATGAGAAATATGAGGAAGAGCACACATTGTCTCCCTCAACTAAGCACTCATTTTAACACATCTTGTTTCTTGCAGATTATAAACATTCCCTTGAGTTCTTGAGCTTGCCCCAACAATTTCACCTTTTTCTTTCTAATCTCACACCTTAGAGCATTAAAAAGAACATAAAAACCCTGATCACATATTTGAGTAACGCTTAGAAGATTATGATTGAGTTCTTCTACATAGCATACATCTTGCAAACACAAGTTATCATTCAAATAAACTATTCCTTTACCAATAATCTAAATACAATCATCATTTCTAAACCAAACTAAATCACCATCACAATATTCAAAAATGATAAACCTACTTTTGTCACCTATCATATGGTGTGAAAACCCACTATCCAGAATCCATTCATTATTCACCTTAGAATGTAAAATTGCTTGACTAATTGTACCTTCTATCTTTTCATTAATTTTATTTGGTTTCCAAACCAACCTTGTTTGCTTTGCTACCTTATTATGCTAGAACCGATCAGAATAAGAGCATTGACCTTCCATAAACCGAAGACCTATTTTATCATTATAATGTCTCTATTTACCTAAAAGTTCTGCCAGTTTATTGCTACTGTCACACATATCAAGTTCTTTCCTCAAGTTAGCAACCTTTGCCTAAAAAGTGCAACATTCTTTTTCTTTGATTTCTAATTGCACTTTTGTAATTTCTAGTATTTCAATTTGAAGTTTTAGGTTAGCAATTTGTTTCTCAAATTTCTTCTTCTTTACCATAGCTTCCTCTTTGAGTTTATAAATGTATCTTAAGCCACTGTTTAATTCACTTTCAACATTAACTTCTTCACTTCCTGATGTGCCACAATCTATATCAAATTTTGAGAATGTTCCTCCCTGCAACTCATCATTTTGATGCATTTCAATTAGTTTGTTCCAAACCTCCTTTGTATCCTTGCAATAAATGACCTTAACAATAATTTCATTTGGAAAACTATCAAAGATAGAATCCATAGCCCTAGCATTGTATTCAAGAGCCTTATTTTCATCTAGAGTTGGAGTAAATGTTGTAGATACTAAACAACCTTTTTCAACAGCTTCCCACTCATTAAACCCTAAAGAAGATAAATAAGGCTCCATCTTACGTTTCCAAAAAATAAATTTAGTGCCTTCAAACTAAGGTACTCTAACTATAGGATATTCATCTATTTTTCAGCCATTGTTCATAAAATTATCAATCTCCTTATTATGACCTTGACTTGGATTAGTAATAGTCATAAAAAAAGTTTCATCTTCCTCAACTAAAGAGTCTTATGTTTCAGTGTCAGTTTCATCTTTACTAAATAGAATCTACTTCTTTTTGAAATTGAATTTTCTTTTAGGTTTATAGGCCTTCTTCTTAGATAGTTTGTCAGATTTATCACCATCACTATTTTGATCACCATAGGGGTACTTAGCAGCAAAGTGTCCAATTTTTCCATAGTTAAAACACTTAAAGGGAAGTTTTCCTTCGTATTTTCCAGATCCCTCTTTAAGTTTTCTAACAAAGTGGGTTTATTTTGAATAAGAGTATTCTGACTCACTTTCATCTGCATTTTCTTTCTTTTTAGGTTTAAATGCAGTTTCCTTTCTTGTTGATTTTTTTTTGATAGTTCTCATTTCATAAGCAGTAAGAGTTCCTTGAAGACTATCTAAGGTAAGATGATCAAAGTGCTTCTTTTCTTCAAGGGCCGAGACCTTAAATTCATATTTAGGTTGTAAGGTTCTAATGACCTTTGTAACCACATCAAAATCATTTACTTCTCCTAATCCTCTCATTGCATTAACAACTTCATCAATTCTCAGGATACATTCGACCACTTTTTCATTATCCTTCATTCTTATTTCCTCAAACTAATGTTTGAGGGTAAGGATATTTGATTTTTTGACTTTTTCATTTCCTTGATAAATGTTTTCAAGTTTTTCCCAGATTTCTTGAGAAAATTCGCAATGCATGAATTTAAAAAATACATGTTTAGTTAATCCACAAAAGAGGGCATGCTTAGCTCTAGCATTGGTTTCATACTTCTTTTTTTAGTAGCATCTGTGGGTATTGTGGATGGAACAGTATACCCATTTATAACTATGCTCCATACATCAGGATCAATTGAAACCGGATATGTTTCCATTCTTATTTTCCAAAACACATAGTCTGTTCCATCAAATAGTGGAGCTCTAGTCACAAATGTACCTTCATGAACTTGTGACATGATTGAAAGACTTCAAAACCAAAATCAATCCTCGATGGTTTAGACCTATATGAGGACCCTATGATTTGATACCAATTGTTGGAGTTAGAAAATAACACTGAGAGGGGGGTGAATCAGTGTCTTAAACAATTTTAACATTTTCCATAAAATAAAACTTAGATAATTTATGCTCTCAATATTTCAATGATAAATACATTCATGAGTTGAATGCAACCATTAAAGAACTGAAATGAGAAACATTCATGAAAACAAAGGATCATTAAAATATTATCACATTAAAGCAAATAGACCACAAATGAGACCACAAGACAAATAATATGATGATTGGAAAACCCTCTTGGGGTAGAAAAACTACTACAAAAATGTTTCCTTACTGGCTTAAGCTTTAAAACCATTGCTTACAAAGCCTTCCTCAAAAATTTTAGAGCACCCACTCTAGGAGCACCAACTCCTTGCAAATTTAGGAACACCCATTCCAAGGAGCACCAACACTAAAAAATTTAGAAACACCCATTTCAAGGAGCACCAACCCCATATTCAAGAACTCAGAACAATAATATATCATAGGATTTCTTTGTTTCAAATACAACTCACATATACCTCTCATTCTAATCTATCTAATATCTTAAAGATTCATACTTGAATCTACAAAATACCAAGCACATTAGATACATCAATTATGCATCATATTTACAAGGTTTCATTACTGAGCTTTTCACTCTAAATTTTTTTAAATTACAGCCCCAGAACAGTGATTAATCATTGTATATATATGTATACAAAAATATGCACCCATGCTTTCATGTGTCTTTTTCAAATGTTTTTGAAGAAACATAATACAATCATAGTTATGTTTCAAAAACCCTCAATGCAATGACAGGTGGAAAAATGTCATAGAAGCATCTTTTCCTTCACAAAGCGTTTTCAACCACAAAGATATAAAAACCAGCTATCACTGCTAAAACCTGCCAAGATTGATAACCATTTTCATAACATCATGATCACAAGGCCTAAATAAATCGACCATCTTTTTTTAGATATCGGAATGGAGAAAGAAAACTGAATAAAGAGCATTGTAACCAGTCAAAAAGATTCTACCAACCCAACAGGAGAAATGCCATCAAATCTCCTTCCATATTTGAGCCCTTAGCCAATGAGAAACATCAAACTGAGCAACCATACTCATCCTAGCTCATGTAGTGAGCTTATCTTTCTATTATTAATGCTTCAGCAAGAAGGGAATATAAGAGTAACAACAATCACAACCTTTCCATGGTGGTGACTAGGGTTCCAAACCCTAAGCAATGAGAACAAAATAGACTTTGCGCTATTCTTTCCTTCCTTTCAAGTCATTCAATGACTTTTTCAAAGTTAATAATGCATTGAAGTCCGATGAAACAAAGCACAATAATTATCAAACTATCATAATGCTTATGAGTCCACTGCCAAGTCATTCAAAAATGCCAACAACATAATCACCTTATATCATTACATCCAAATTGTCGATGCCACATAAGCTGCCAAGTATTATTTCCAAGAGACTTTACACAAACTCAAAATCAATATAAGTGCAAGGTGACCGATGTGGTAAGATCACCACAATGTATGCTTAAGAAAACCCGATAGGGTTTAGACAATTTTTTATGTCGACTCCTTAATGTTTAGGATGCCTGACAAGGGCTTGAATTGATTTGTTTAACAAAGACCTTATATCTCTTTAGTGCCCAACACCATTTATGATGTTAAATATAAATATTTCAATATCTTGACCATAGGTTATATTAACCATGAAATACTTCAAATAAATTCACCAATGTAACATATATAATTAAAATATAAGTTGCCTGAAGCCATGTGCTTTATGTCTTGAAGACCCCGTTAATAAAAAAAACTCTATAAATAAAATATATACAGGTGACCTGAACCTATAATCTGCATTTCTTGAAACTTGTGTGTGCAAACATAAGAATTCATATCACATTTGAACTATCAGTCCATATAATCTTTTTTTTGCACAAATGTATAAGAGAATGTATTTCTCAAAAAGAACTTGCCAATGTATATGTCAGCCAGAGTATGTATGCCATTGTCCATGGTGTCTAAGATGCCTGAAACACTAGTTCTGTTTGAACCAAATTGAATACACCACAACCTAAAAAGATCAAACTGGATAAACTGGAGACCTATCAAGATAACAATGTCACATATTTGAAGCAAATGCATGTCCTGACACAATGAACACCATGTCAAATATCAGTACCAACATTTTCATGTAAAAAACACTAAAATCTGTAACTGTAAGCCATGAAAGGACCATGCAAAGCAACTATAATCATCAAGAGCCATCAAGATTAGATCATGTCAAAGTGTCATGTGCCAGCCATGAACCATGTGAACCAATTATAACATGTAACTGCAAATCATATGTAAAACTACATCCCATCAACATCCATCAAGCATATTATCAAGCATATCATCTCAATCCTCTAACTGCATAACTACATAATACCAACCATGTGAATCGACATAACATGCATTCATCAGACTAAGAATCCAAAGAATAGAACCAGTGATGTCATGAACCCCATAAAACAATTTTGGAATCTAGGACAAACTAAGACATAAACAACTGAAATCCAACAATCTCATATGGGAAAGTTCACAAATATGTGATACAAAAAGGGGGTCTTAAGATGCCACTTTTTTCTTAAATTAATAGTCTAATATTCAAATTGGAAAATAAAGATATTTACACTCAAAATTTGAAGACGCAGCAAGAAAAATAGTTTTAATGCTCTGAATCTACTTTCTCAACTACTATTTTAAAAAACAAATGGTGAAGATTAAGGGTTTAAAAAAGGGGGAGGACACAAAGTGGTCCTATTATTTTCCAAAAATCATAACATAGCATCTATTGTGCTCCCCCTAAAATTTTAAGTTTCTTTAGAATTTAAAAAAATTCTTCAATGAGAAATTATCTAACACCATGCAGTTTATGTTGGATTTTTCAGCTAATCTTTTAATGAAAATATGATTTTTTACTATTTTTGAAGTGGACATCCTAAAAATTAGAAATTTGAGTGTGCTCCCTTTTAAACCTTTTGAAAAGTTATTTTTTTTCAATACACATAGAATGGAGTCTAGTATCTAAAAATGTAATTTATTTCAAAATATGATGAATGTGTAAAAAACTATACCCAAAATACCACATGTTGGTTTTTGAAAAAAAATGGACACACTAACTATAATGATGGACAATTACCCTATGTTACACTAACAAAATAAATTAATGATGAAAACCTTAACATAATCAAAAAATGAAAAAAAAATGGTTAGATAGATAATAGAGAGCTTAACATCATCATGGTATTTTTAGAAATTTGCATTGAAGCACATGGAAACCTAGTGGAGAGCATGACATAAAGTGTGATTTATTTTATGTCTTTTTTAAAACACTTCTCTGGCATGAAATGCCCATGCAACTATTTCGGTTGGATGTGTTGGATGTTGTGGTTGTGTTGTTGATATGTGGTTGTCATTGATGTCAACACTATTAGCATTGATAATTCTGAAGGTTGTATATGTCGAGGATATTGAGAAAATTAGAATAAATATGTTGTAGGAAGTTTGTGAAGTTGTGAAGATCTGAATGGTTGAAAGCTATGTAAGTTGGTAATCAAAAGTCACACATCAAAGGGTTTGTATGTTCTCTAGAAGTTTCAGTGGTACGCATCAAGATTGGAGAAAGTTGCGAGTTTATGAGTTCCTACAGTTATTTTGTTACTGTAGCAGGTGTTTCTGGAAGAAGAGAATGCAATTCTAGAAAATTGAGTTGTTGTGTATGCTAGTGTGATGTTCATTGATGTTTCTACATTGTTCTCTATCATTGTGGTATGTCTACATTGATTGGTGTGCTCGTGATTGAAGATTTTCCTTTGTGTGTTGTGCTCGAGGTTTTCATGTTCTTGGCTGACATGATGGTGGTAGTGTGTTGTGCATCCTTATGGATTAAGCTTTTTATTATTTGGCATGTTTGAGGATATTGATTTAGGTATTCATTACTATGTGACCAACTTAGGTTGGTGTGCATTGAGATTTGTTCATAAATTGGGCCGACAGTTGTAATTTATTCTATATTTGTGGCTGACAAAGTTGTTGATGTAAATTCATGTAGTGGATATATAAGAGCGACTGTTTCTTCATTTTTAATTGTGTGTGTGTGGTGTATGCTTGATGCATGTATGCAAAATGTGTGAATAAAGATCAGATCATTTGATTTTAGAGAAGAGTGTGAAGAAGATTGAGCGAAGTGTGGAGAAGTGTTTTTGCGCCTAACCGGATCTGTCATCAGGATTTTGTAGTAGCTAATTTCTTACTTCAACCTCATCAGATGGATTTAATATGATTGTTCTATGTAAGGAAATGAGATCTAGGAAGTGTGCTTGAATGCATGTGCATTCCCTATTCATTTTTCATTATACTTCTAATAGGGTATAATCTTGTGGACTAACATCCACCATGGTTTTTTCCCCTAATAGGGTTTCCACGTATAAAATCTTGGTGTTCATATTTTTTTGATGTGTTGTTGATTTATGCTTTCACTGTTAATTATCAGATCTGAGATTAGAGGTTGATTAAGGTTGAATAAGTTTCAATTTAGTAACAACTGATTCACCCCCCTCTCGGTTGCCTATCCTTGTTTTGCCAACAATTGGTATCAAAGCAGGTTCCTCTAAAGAAGTTTAATATCTTGAGGTGATCCGAGATGGCATCATAGAAGAAGGATAGTCCTAGATTTGATGGTACAAATTACTCTCTATGGAAATCTAGAATGGAGTGTCATTTGAAGTGCATTGGTGAAAACTTTTGGAAGATTACAAAGAACGAATATAATATTCCTCAGAATGGTCCCACTACTCCTGATGAGATCAAAGAAGTTGAGAATAATATCAGGGCTATAGAAGCATTGCTAAGTGCTTTGACAGATTCAAAGATGAAAAATGTGATAGGTCTGAAGATAGCACATGAGATTTGTTAGATGTTATGGTTGTATTGCTGATATGTGGTTGTCATTTATGTCAACACTATTAGCATTGGTGATGCTTAAGGTTGTATATGTTGAGGATATTGAGAAAATTATAATAAATATATTGTAGGCAGTCTGTGATGTTGTGATGATCCAAGTGGTGAAAATTTATGTATATTGATAATTAGAAGGTGCATATAAGAGGGTTTTTTTCTGATCCTATCTAGTATGTCGTCCGAAAGTTTCAATGGTACACATCAAGAATTGAGAAAGTTATGAAGATTTGTGTTCCTACATTTATTTAGTTATTGTAGCAAGTGTTTCAGGAAGATGAGATTGAAATTCTGGTAAATTTGGTTGTTTCATATTTTTTTGAGATGATCAATAATGTTTCTAGATCATTCTCTATTATTTTAGTACATCCACATTAATTGGAGTGCTTGTGATTGAAGATTTTTCCTTATGTGTTCAAGTTTTTCATGTTTTTGGCTGACATGATGGTGATAGCATGTTGCAAATCTCTATGGATTAATAATTTATTGTTTGGTGTGCTTGAAGGTGTTTATTTGGGTCCTCACTATGTTGTGACCGATTTTTGTTGGTTCACATTAAGATTTATTTATGTATTGAGGCCGATAGTTGTAATTTATTCTTTATTTGTGGCCGATAGAGTAGTTGATGTAAATCCGTGTAGCGGATATATAAGAGTAGTTTTTTTCCTCATTTTGATGTATGCTCGGTGTGTGTATGTGAAGTACATGTGCAAATAAAGATCAAATCATTCACGATCAGAGCAGAGTGTGAAAGAGATTGAGCAGAGTGTGGAAGAGTTTGACCAGAGTGTGTAGAATTTTTTATGTGTTTAACCGGAACTATCATCAGGATTCTATAGAAGCTAATTTCTAAGTTCAGCCTCATTAGATGGATCTAATATAATTATTGTATGTAAGGCAATGAGCCTTCCTTTGAGCAGTAAGCTCTAGGCAGTGTGCCTGAATGCATGTCCATTCCCTATTTACTCTTCATTATACTTTTAATAGGGTATAATCTTGTGGTCTAAGATCCACTGTAGTTTTCCCATAATAGGGTTTCCACATATAAAATCTTGGTGTTCAATGTGTCTCTGATGTGTTATTGATTTATTCTTGCACTGTTAATTATTAGATTTGAGATTAAAGGTTGATTAATGCTGAATAAGTTTGATTTTGGTAGCAACTAATTCACCTCCCTCTCAGTTGTCTATTCTTGTTTTTTCAACAAGATCTGGAATAAATTAGAGACATTGCATGAAGGAGATGCACAAGTGAATATTGCTAAGTTAACAAGTTGGAAAGGCAAGTGGGAGAACTTGAAGATGAGTGAAGATGAAAACATTGCTGCTTTCATGTAGAAGGAAAATGAACTAGTGATGGGTATTATATGTGCTAGTGGAGTTATGGAAGAAGATGAGATTGTAGCTAAAGTGCTAAGATCAGTGCCTACCTCTTACAAAAAATAATCTCATGCTATTGAAGATATCAGGACAGTAACAAATGTGAAAAGAGACATATTGATTGGTAAACTAGTTGCCTTTGATTTGAGTGAGTTTGGTGAGTCTACTCCTAAAAAAAAATCTACATTTAAAGCTACTATATCTGGAAAGAGCCAACAAAGATATGATCCAAGAGAAAGTTCCAGAAATACATTCAAGTATGAAGTTGAGATGATACATATTGAAGATGAAGAAAGAGAGCTAGAAGAGCTGTAAGCATTGATTGTGAAAACAGAATCCAAAGGACATCGTAAGTATAAAGGAAAGCTGCCCATTAAATGTTTCTCTTGCAATAAAATAGGTCACTTTGCATCAAGGTGTCCTGAAAGAATTTCTAAGTATAAACTTGACAAGTCTAGATTTTAAAAGAAATATTATTATGCTGAAGAAGTTGTTACTGATGATGAATCTGATAAAGAAACTAGAAATGAAGATGGATGGGTATTCATTGCTATCAAAGAAAATGGTACGGTGTCCACTGAATCTGCTAACAATCAGAATATTGGGAAAGCTCTTGCAGCCAAAATTGATGAATATGATGAATGGGTGATTGACAGTGGATGATCACATCATATGATTGGTGACAAAAGAAAGATTTTAAGCTTGCAAAAGTATGACAGTGGTGTTGTAATATTTGGAGATAACAATGCTAGTGTGATTTGTGGTAGAGGCACTATTTCTCTCGGTGGTAAATGTATTATTGATGATGTTATTTATGTTGAAGGATTGAAGCATAACTTGTTGAGTGTTGGACATATGGTAGATAAGGGATACAATATCCAGTTCAAAGATGGTAAGTGTAGGATATTGGAAAGCTCTAGAAATGTAATTGCTTCAAGTACAAAGACAAGAGGTAATATTTTTCACCTGAGTGTTTCTAGTGAAAGTTACTTAATTTCTTAAGTTGATGTAAGTTGGTTATGGCATAGAAGGTTGTGTCATGTGATTTTTGATAAAATTATCAAAGTAAGCTCCTCTCAAGCAGTCAGAGATCTACCTAAGTTAGTGAAGCCTACTAGCACTTTGTGCAAGGAATGGCAGATGGGAAAGTAGACAAGAATTTCCTTTAGGAGTAAACAACATCATTCTAATGGAGTGCTAGAGTTGGTTCATACTAATCTATGTGGTTCATCCAGAATCAGAAGTCTACAAGGATAAAAGTACTTTATGTTGATTATTGATGATTACTCTAGGATGATATGGGTTGCTTTCTTGAGATAAAACCATGAAGCACTAGAAAATTTAAAATGTTTCAAGGCTTTGGCAGAAAATGAGATAGGTTTGAAGGTCAAATTCTTAAGATTAGATAGAGGCAGTGAATTCACTTCCCAGGAGTACAATACATTTTGTGAAGAGCATGGAATGAAAAGATAGCTATTTGCTCCCCGGACCCCTCAATAGAACAAACTTGTTGAAAGGAAGAACATAACAGTTCTAGATGTTGATATAACTATGATGTTGGAAGGTAATGTCCCTCATATCTACTGGAGAGAAGTTGTAAGCACTGCTATATACACTATCAATTGGGTAAATGTTAATGGAAAATCTGGTAAGATTCCTTTTGAGTTGTCATTTGGTTATAATCCTACCGTTAAATATTTCAAAATCTTTGGAAGTATATGTTATATTAAGAGAGATGAAGATATTGGCAAGTTTGATGCTAGAAGTGATGCAGGAATCTTTTTGGGTTACTCTACCAAGAGCAAAGCATATCGGTGCTACAATAGAAGATTGAAGAAAATGGTTGAAAGTGCAAATGTCAAAGTTGATGAAGACACTGTTAGATCATCCAAATACTGTGGATATGATTTAGATGACCAACAAGATAGTACTGATAATGGAAAGAATATACAGACACACAATCAAGTTCAAATTGTTATAGGGAATCAAGAGAATCATGAAGAAGAAGCTAGTGGAAGTGCAGAAGAGAGAACATAAGAACCAGAAGTTAGAGAGAATCCAAAAGTTCCAGGGTATGTAAAGGTAAATCACTCTGAGAATCAGAATATAGGAGACAAGAAAAAAGCTGTGTAGACTAGAAGAAGAATTGTAGAAGAATGTTTCTTGATTTCCAAAACTGAGCCTAGTAATGTCAATGAAGCATGTAAAGATGAATATTGGATGGAAGCAATGAAGGAAGAACTGATGCAAATAGAGAAAAATGATACATGGACTCTTGTTCCTAGACCTTAGGATAAAAATGTGATTGGAACCAAATGGGTCTTTCAGAATAAGCTGAATGAACAAGGTGAATTTGTCAAAAATAAAGAAAGACTTGTATGTAAAGGATACTCACAAATGGAAGGTATTGATTTTGAAGAAACCATTGCCCCTATTTGCAGAATTGAAGTTGTAAGGTTATTTCATGTTTATGCTAGTTTCAAAAATTACAAAGTCTATCAAATGGATGTGAAGTCAACATTTCTGAATGGTGAGTTAGAAGAAGAATTTTATGTTGAGCAACTAGATGGATTTCAATTGACTAATGAAAATGATATGGTTTGTTGGTTGAAGAGTGCATTGTATGGACTCAAACAAGCCCCTAGATCGTGGTATGCAAGACTGGATAAATACTTGTTGAATCTTGGATTCAACAAAGGTACTGCTAACAACAATTTGTATTTCAAGATGGATCAGGACAAAGAATTGTTTATTGAATTTTTTTTTGATGACATTATTTTTGAAGGTGGTGATGACTTATGCATGAAATTTCTGATGAAATGAAAAGTGAATTTGAGATGCCAATGGTTGGAGAGCTGAAATTCTTTCTAGGATTACAAATAACTTAGTTATATGATGGAATTTTCATATCTCAGTCCAAATACGTAAAAGAGTTACTGAATTTTTTTGGCATGGAAGATTCAAAACTAGTTGGTACACCCATGCTAACTAGGTGCAAGTTAACACAAAATTATGATTCTCCTAAGGCTAATCAAACAAGGTACATGTCAATGATTGGTGGATTGCAATATTTGAATCAAACTAGACCAAGTATTATGAATGATGTGTGCATGGTTGCTAGATATCAAGCTGATCCAAAGGAATCACATGTGACTACAATAAAGAGGATTTTTAGATACTTGAAAGGAACATTTGATTTTGGTATTTATTATCCTAAGGATGATGATCTTACTCTAAATTCCTTTAAAAATACGGATTGGGTAGGAGATGTAGATGACATGGAAAGTACAAATGGTGGTGCATTCTTCTTAGGGAAGAAGTTGGTGTCTTGGCTAAGTAAAAAGAATAATTCCATTTCCTTATCTATTGCTGAAGCAGAATATATTATTGTTGCAAACAATTGCACTCAAGTATTATGGATGAAACAAATGCTGAGAGATATCAGAAATGAGTATAATGAGCCTATTTCTATATTTTGTGACAATTCAAGTGCAATAAAAATTTCCAAGAATCTGGTGTTACACTCAAAGATAAAACATATATCTATCAAGTATCACTTTTTGAGAGACAAAGTGAATGATAAAGAAGCTAGATTGGAATATGTGCCCACTAAGGAACAAATTCTAGATAGCTTTACTAAATTGTTGCCTAAGTATACTTTTGAGTATCTCATAGTCAAGTTAGGGTTGGTTTCCCCTCCTAATCTGAACTAAGATGCAAGTCTTTGCATCAATCTGTGGACTCATAGTCAGATCTTATTTTGGATTGATGTTGTGGTGGTTGCTACTTAGGGGGAGTAGTCAGATGATTCTGATATGTTGTTTAGAGCTTGTGTACCTTTTCCATTGATGTCAAAGGGGGAGAAGTGTAATGTGAAAAACATTTTACTATGAGGAGAAGTGCAAGGGGGAGAAGTATAGAACAAAGAGGGAGAAGAGTATTGTTGATGGTATTTTTCACATCATGTGTTGCCATAAATGCCAAAGGGGGAGATTGTTGGATGTTGTGGTTGTGTTGCTGATATGTGGCTGTCATTTATGTCAACACTATTAGCATTGATGATTATGAAAGCTGTATATGTCGAGGATATTGAGAAAATTAGAATAAATATGTTGTGGGTAGTCTGTGAAGTTGTGAAGATCTGAATGGTGGAGAGTTATGTAAGTTAGTAATCAAAATTCGTGCATCAAAGGGTTTTTTGTTGAGCCTGTCTAGTATGTTCTCTATAATTTTTAGTGGTATGCATCAAGATTGGAGAAAGTTATGAGTTTTTGAGTTCCTACAACTATTTTGTTACTGTAGAAAGTGTTTCTAGAAGAAGAGAATGCAATTATGGAAAATTGAGTTGTTGTGTATACTACTATGATGTTCAATGATGTTTCTAGATCATTCTATATCATTGTGGTATGTCTGCATTGATTAGTGTGCTCATGATCGAAGATTTTCTTTTGTGTGTTGTGCTCGAGGTTTTTATGTTCTTGACCAACATGATGGTGGTAGCATGTTGCGGATCCTTATGCATTAAGTTTTTATTGTTTTGCATGTTCGAGGATGTTGATTTAGTTCTTCATTACTATGTGACTGACTTAGGTTGGTGCACATGAGATTTGTTCATAAATTGGGCCGACAGTTGTAATTTATTCTTTATTTGTTGTCCACAAAGTTCTTGATGTAAATTCATGTAGAAGATATATAAGAGAGATTGTTTCTTCATTTTGAAGTGTGTGTGTGTGGTGTATGTGAAATGTATGTATGCAAAATGTATGAATAAAGAATAGATCATTTGATTTTAGATCAAAGTGTGAAGAAGATTGAGTGAAAGGTGGAGAAGTGTTTATGTGCCTAACCAAAACTATCATCAAGCTTTTGTAGAAGCTAATTTCTCATTTCAACCTCATCAGATGGATTTAATCTGATTATTCTATGTAAGGTAGTGAGCCTTCCCTTTGAGCAGTGAGCTCTAGGTAGTTTGTCTGAATGCATGTGCATTCCCTATTCATTTTTCATTATACTTCTAATAGGGTATAATCTTGTGGACTAACATCCACTGTGGTTTTTTACCCTAACAAGGTTTCCACGTATAAAATCTTGGTGTTCATGTGTTTCTAATGTGTTGTTGATTTATGCTTTCACAGTTAATTATGAGATCTGAGATTAAAGGTTGATTAAGGTTGAATAAGTTTAAATTATGTAACAACTAATTCACCCCCCTCTCAATTGTCTATCCTTGTTTTTCCAACAGGATGCCCAAGGAAAATCCAACCTAAAGGGTTGGTATTTCTCAATGAAAATCATTTGACGAGTTCGAAATTTGGCACTAGACAAAATTAAATGAATTTTCAGAATGCTATAGCCAAATGAGAGAGAGAGAGAGAGGGAGGGAGGGGTAGGTAGAGAGAGGGAGATGAGAGATAGAAAGAGGGGGGAGGGAGAGAGATACAAAGAGAGAAGACAGAGTGGTATGGAGTGATGGAAGGAAAGGTAGGTAGAGAGAGGGAGAGGAGAGATAGAGATAGAGAAGTAGGTAAATAGAGTGGTAGGGATGGAGAGCTAGAGGGAGAGGCAGGGTTGAAAATAGAGAGGTGAGAAAGAGAGGTAGGTAGACTAAGGAAGAGGGTAGGTAGAGATAATTAGAGAGGGAAGGAAAGAAGGAATGAGAGGTAGGGAGGGAGGGAGAGAAAGGTGAGAGAGGTGAGATAGAGAGACAAAGAGAGAGAGGTAGGTAGAGGGAGGGAGCGAGGGAGGGGGAGATAGGTAAGAGAGAGGTGATATAGAGAGAAAAAATAAAGAGAGGGGAGTGATGGAGAGGTAAAGAGGGAAAGGTGATAGAGAGAGAGAGATAGGTTGAGTTGAGAGGGATAGGTGAGATTGATAGAGAGTTGTAGGGAGTTATGGAGGGAAAGACAAGTAGAGAAAGAGAGGTGAGATAGAGAGTAGAGAAGGAGTGGAAGGTAGGGAGGGAGGGAGTGAGGTGAGATAGAGAGAGGGTGGTAGGTAGAGAGAGGGAGAGGAGAGATAAAAGAGAGAGAGAGAGAGAGAGAGAGAGAGAGTTATGGAGAGATGGGTAGGTAGAGAGATAGAGAGGGGAGATAGATAGAATTAGAGAGGGAAGGATAGATGAAGGGAGAGGTAGGGATAGAGAGAAAGGTGAGAGAGAGAACAAAATAGAGAGAGAGGTAGGTAGAGAGAGGGGGAAGATAGAGAAGTATAGAGGGAAAGAGAGAGGGAGGGATTGAGAGGTGAGATCTAGAGAGAAACAAAGAGAGAGTTAGGGGAATGAGGGATAGAGGGAGAGTACAAAGGGATAAGTGAGATAAAGAGAAGTAGAGAGAGATAGAGAGAGTCATAGGGAGTGATTAAGAGAGAGTTAGGTGGAGAGAGGGAGATGAGAGATAGAGAGTAGAGAGGGAAGAAGAGAGGGAGGGAGAGGGAGGGAGAGAGGGGGAGAGAGGTGTGTGTGTGAGAGAGAAGTTATATATATAGAA
Organism: Sequoiadendron giganteum; assembly: GCA_007115665.2. Classification (NCBI taxonomy): domain Eukaryota; kingdom Viridiplantae; phylum Streptophyta; class Pinopsida; order Cupressales; family Cupressaceae; genus Sequoiadendron; species Sequoiadendron giganteum. The sequence continues at coordinate 439,447,371 of CM021103.1, read as the reverse complement.
GTAGAGAGAGAGGAGGTAGAGGTAAAGAGGGACAGGTGAGATAGAAAGTAGAAAGAGATTGAGTGACAAAGAGGTAGGGAGAGAGAATGGTGATATAGATAGAATTAGAGAGGAAAGAAGAGATTGAGAGAGAAATATGGGGGAGGGAGGGGGGAAGGATTAAGAGAGAGAGAGAGAGAAATATAGGTGAGATAGCAAGAAGTAGAGAGAGATTTAATGACAAAGAGGTAGGGAGAGAGAATGGTGAGATAGATAGAATTAGAGAGGGAAGGAGAGAGTGAGAGAGAAACATGGGGGAGGGAGGGGGAAGGATTAAGAGAGAGAGAGAGAGAGAAATGGATGGAGAGGTAGGTAGAGAGAGTATGAGGAGAGATAATGATAAGTAGAGAGACAAGGAGAGAGAGTGAGAGAGAGATAGATAGAAAGAAAGAGAGAGGTAGGGAGTGATAGAGGGAGAGGTAGGTAGAGAGAAGAAGAGGGGAGATAAAGATAAGTAGAGAGGGAAGGAGAGGGAGAGAAAGAGTGAGGGAGAGAGATATGGAGAGAGAGAGTGGCGAGATAGAGAGAAGTAGAGAGGGAAGGAGAGAATAAGAGAGATAGAGAGAGATTGATGGTATAATGTTTAGGGTACATAGTGTATAGAGTTTATGGTTTATGGTATTGGTTTTATAGTTGAGTGTATAAGGTCTAATTTATAGGGTTGAGGGTTTAGCATATATGGTTATAGGGTCAAGGGTACTAGTATATGGTTTAGTGTAAAGGGTGTACAGTTCAAGGTTAAGGGTTTAGGGTATAGGGTATAGGGTTTAGGTTTTAGGGTAAAATATTGATTGTACAAGGTTTAGGGTATATTATAGGGTATAGGGTATAGGGTTTAGGGTATTGTTATAATGTTTAGGTTACAATATTGATGGTATAAGGTTTAGGGTACATAAGGTATAGGATTTAGGGTATTGGATTTATGGTTGAGGGTTATCATATAAGGTTATAAGGTTGAGGGCATTAGTATAGGGTTGAGGGTTTAGGGTATAGAGTGTACAATTTAGGGTTAAGGGTACTTATTATAGGGTTGAGGGTACTAGAAATATGGTTGAGGGTATAGGTCAAGGGTGTAGGGTTTAGGTATGATGATACAATGTATCTAGGGTTGAGGTGTAGGGTTCAGGGTATTTTGTTTACACATGAGGGTATTAGTATAGATTTTAGGGTTTGTGATTGAGGATAAAGGGTTTATAGGTGAGTTTCTGAGTTTCTTTGTGTGTGTCTCTCTCTCTCACTCATTCCCTTTCCTTCTCTCTTTCTCTTTTTGTCTTCTGTCTCTCTCTTCTTTCCCAATTTGTTAAGCATTGAAAAATCTCAATAAAGGTTATTTGGCACTCACCAAATTTGGCAAGTGCCAAATATCCTACACTAAAATTGTTAAAAGAGGTATCATTCAAATTTGGCGAGCGCTAAATGCTCATTTCGGGCATAAAAAAGAAAGTGATGTCTTTTCTTTGTCACATATTTTTGCATATACCCATATCTAATTGAATTCATTCATCATATGATACTTTATGTGAAATCTCAATCTCCTATCTTCACATGCATTCTTAATTGGTTTGGTTAATCACCAATTTCAATTTAATAATGCACATTTATCATAATAATTATTTAATCTAGGTCATATAATGATTAGAATATTAAGCATGAAATCAAGTACAGTTATTGATGGTTTCCTATACCTTTAGAAACTGGATATATATATATCTTTCTTAATACACACACATTTTGAACATGATGTTCCACGAGAGTCATTAATAAGGATTACTCATAATATCTATTGATATATTTTATGTTAAATCAAACTTAAACAATTTTGGTCATATTATCAAATGATTCACTACTATACCATAATTGAACTTATCAAGGAATCACATAAGTTATAGATAGGGTTGGGCCTCATATGAACTATTTATTAACCTCTCCCATTATTTTAATCATTCTCTTGGAAAGTACATTGATAACATATGCTTATGCTAGTGACTTATATACCTACTTGAGTGTTCCTAGGAATTGGGAACCATATGTACTATTTACACTTCCCTATGTTGTGAACACCTACCTTCCTTGACACTGTCTTTATTCCATTTATTATTATCACACCTTATCATTATTTTATACATAATCATTAAATTTTTCATATAATATTAATATTATCTTGTATAATTACATTCTTGCATGATTATATTTAGATTACACTAGTGTAATACTTTCCTTTTTTCTAGAGTTTCTCATATACTATGGATATGATCAATTCTAGGGGGAATATATCTCTACTAACAACCCTATATTGATTTTAAGTAGTGATAGGTACAACCAAGATTCATCATTCTAAGCAAATAACACATAATCACATTACATGCCTTGTGGACCATGATTCCATCCTATGGGCATTGAAACAAGCAGACCATTATCACCTTCAAAATACACAAAATTTCCTTTTATTCATTTCCTATTTTTTATATCTTCTATATAATTAAGAAATCTCCTATTTTATGTCTAATTTTAACTTGTGCGGTAATATCTAAACATGAAAGAGTTTTCCCCCATTTTGTTCCCATAGAGAGTTCATCACAAAGGATAAACCTATGAAATCACATCCTTTATGGTCCAATACCTTATATGGACTCCACTTTTAAAAAAATAATGTATGGATATTTAATTTACATACATGTTAGTGAGCATTACATACTTTAAAATGCATGATAATTTTATGATTAATTGGTACCTCAAAGTGGGGGGAAAATGTGATGGTGAAGTTTGCATACCTATAACAACTTTTCCTTTAGTTTTGTATTAATTTTGAGGAGATATCTTTATACATGTGCACATATCAAAAAGTAACACAATATTATGTAAACTTGGACTCATTTAAATAGCCTTAACCTATTTCTATCTACACATTCCTACTTATTTATCTCTAAACCTTATTCTCATATGCACATTTTGGTGTATTCACGTGTCGTATATCTATTACATATTATATACCTACCTTAATATAATAAATATAGACACATAGATTTGATGAGTTATCTTCTTAGGGTAAATTTTTTGTTCTAATTAGGATCAAACTCATGCTTATTGTATGCATGTAAAATGGATATAATATAAATATGCATAAAAATAGCTTAAATCAAACCAAATACATGCAAACCTAAAAATATTCAATGTATTATGTTGAGTTGTTAAAGATTTTTATGTGGTTGCTCATATATCAATAGAAATTCTAGTAGCATAACATTAGCATAAAAGATCTTCATGCAAATGGGATGGGAGGCCTCACATTTGTAGAAATGTAGGGTTTGGATGCATTCATGATGAATGGACATGATTGAATGAGAAGATAGGGTTTGGATTGAAGTTGTAGTCATGTAACAAGTATCACATGAGGGATACGAGCTAGGTTTAGGAAAAAATCCTTATATGGATGGCTAGAATTAAGAAGTGGGATATTAAATGAAGGGATATGATAAAAAGTTAATTTGCATTTTTGGGATAAAGGATAGACATGTGAAGGGGACAATTGTCATTTAGTGAAAAGTTTAGATTGTGATCCATGTGAATGTAATCAATGAATATGATTAAATGGATAAGGATAGCGGATAAAGTAGAATTAAATAATGGAAGAGAAGGGTAATGGGCATTAATTAGCCTAAATTAATTAATTAATTAATTTAGTTGGAGGATTTGGGGATAATGCTAGACTTGATTACATAAATTTAAAATTTATTTAATTAAAGGTGGGGAATAAAGATAATGGATAAATTAATTAATTACTTAATAAATACGTATTTAATTAATTATCTAGGATAAAGTGGGATAAAGATGATTGGTAAATTAATTAATTAAATAAATATTATTTAACTAATTAATGTGATAGGATAGGCTAAAATGAGCCATGTTTGGGTTAGGACATTTTTAGGTGTCTACACTTACAAAGTTTACGCTTAATTTATAAAATTAAAATTAAAAATATAGCTAATGTTTCCCTTTCATTTTCTCACACTAATTTGATTAAGTTCATGTTTCATGAAATTCAATGAGTTATAAGATAGTATTTAAAGTCATCCATTAGAATTTATTTTACACATTCAAAATCTATACATCCTTTGACCCTAGTAAATTAAATGACCAATCAAGAGTGGAAACATTTGGAATTTTCCACTAAAGCATGTAAGAAAATAAAATATATCATTCTTGGGAATTTTCCTATTGTCTTTAGTCATGTGTTTGAGGTTTACATAACTTATCTAGAATATGTCCACTTGTGATAGTAAAAATATTATTCCAAAGGTATAATTAAATTTCATTAATCATTTGATATTAGAAAATTTCTTAAAGAAAAGTAAACATAAAGATTAAAAAGTGTGGAAGGAGAAATAAGATTAATGAATTTTAAAATAGAAATAATGCAATAAAAAATCCGAATTCAATAACCTACCTCAATGAAGAGTGTGCCAAAATATGAAATAAAATAAAATAAAACTAACTACTTTACCTCCACCAACATTCCTAATCTTACTCCATTGTAGCTCATGTGGTTATGGTATTTTTTTGAAGGAAAATGCGTAAAAATTTATTAAATCAATAGGAATCTTACAAGAAAGCCAAACTAGGCCCCATCTCCATCCCCACAATGGATGGACATCCAACAACCAAGAACTAACCACCAACCCTTGGGAGGATCCAAACCCCCAAGAACATATTCTAATAAATCCCATCATCCAACCATGTCCTCAATAATCATCTTATCTAAACTCTAGGATTGGTCCTAGGATAGATTCTCACTCCTCCACTTGTCAGTCCCCTATATTCTTAGAAGCACATTTTTTATAGGAAATCAACTACCTTGTTCCACTCCCATAGGATATTAACAAAGGATACATAATTGAGCAAATAACTCGATTGAAGAATCTGATGAACCAACAAATCCAATTTCCATTTGGATCCATCCAACATCTTATCATTCAACATATTAATAAAAAATTTAGAATCAAATTCACATGATTATGCTAATTCAATAGTATGTGAATTGCTCAATAATGCTAGCATAACCCAGATAAGAAAAAGCAATGAAAATTAAGTATAGTATGGAGGAAAGATTCATCAAATTCATGGAGGAGATTGAATGGCTAAAAGATGATGTTTTATAGCCTTTACTAATGTTTTATCAATACTGGGAGAGATCAATATATGAGATTGGTTGATATATCATGATGAATGTGCAAGTAACATGCGTCACGATGAAGGGTGAAGATGAGGAGTTAAGAGGTTGCATCAATCAAATTATTGAATGCTTAAGTAGATAAAGTTAAATTGATTGAGAGTGAACTAAGGTATATTTTTAGTCAACTCACTAAATTTAGAGATGGTCACTCAATTTAGAAGTGCACTTGAAGAATCTGCTTAGGGGACCCACTTTGGAGGCTCATAATTTAAAGCCTGTCGAATGTCTTGAAAAACCCATTTGCAAACATATTCGATTGATGTATATGAATATGCATGTCGGTTTTCAGCTTCCCATAATGAGTTTTGTTAGAGTTTAGAAAAGTGAAGCTGGAGGGTTTTGGCACTATTCTGCTATTTGCAGATTGTCAGTTTTACGGAATAGCTTCCTATTTGAGCTTGGATTTTGCAACCAATTGACTGTCATGTCAGAATGAATGTTGTTCTGTATTATCCATATCAAGATAATCTCACATGTCATTTTTCAGAGTCTTATGATATGATTGGCTATTTTTAACAGATCAAAACCGAATGCAGTTTGTTCAGTTTTGCATCTACATTCCTAACAACATTTCATAGAGGCTAACTTCGACCGTCAGTATCTTTTGACAGGCGATGATTCAAGAAAATTCATTTTGCACACATGCTCAGGGTACCTAAATGATTTACTATGTCTGATGGCATCTCGCCAGGAGTTGATTCACTATTTTTACAAATTGGCAGTAGAATGAGTTTTAATTGGTGCGGAATAGTTGTTGTTTCAGAAAAGCCTGACTGGGCAAGTTTGCTAATTAATATCCGGTTCCTTAGGTTTCCTCTTTCCAAGCCGTTTGTTGCACTATATTCTCGAGTCAAATGTCTACGTGTCTACAAATTTTCATTGCTTCACATGGTCATTTGACTGGTTTCCCAGATTGATTCCAGAGCCCACTGGGTTAGTTTTTCCCATTTTCCAAATGTGCCAGAAAGTATATTTTGATGAAGACCCAGTTCGTTTTTCAGCTTCAGAAGCACTCAAAAGTAGTGTTGAGATCGTTTGAGTATAAAAATTGTTTGAAAACAAATTTTTTTAGCCGAGCCACTTAGGACTCGACATGCTTTGCATAATCATGAACCTATATTTGTCACAGTGTTGCAACTACATCAAGTATGTTGTTCTAAGTTGATCAATGTGTGGAATGGTGTACAATTTCATTTTATTTCAAGTGCAAAGTGTGTTCCACCTTTCCAATGAGGATTTTGAGTGTCGTGTCGTCAAAGTGGATAAAGATGTTGACCAAGAGATAATAGATATGAATGTGATACTGCCAATATAGTGAATGGTAGAATATGCAAAATACCATGAAGAAGTGGTAAGATACTTGTTTAGTGTGTTGATACTAATAAGGCAACATATGTAAGTGAATTGTAGAAACACACACAAGGCATGTAACCTGTTTGAGTGATTGAGTCTAAGAATGGTATTATTATGAAATACAATTGCAAAGCAATGGATAAGGACAAGCCATGTCACATTTGGCTTTTCTCTAAGGATTTTAGACTTAATGATGATATCGGGATGAATCCAAAGGAATGTGGCATCTCATCTTCAAGGGTTCGATGGAATATTTGCTAACATACAACAAAGAGTTCCATTCTCATGCAATAGGAGTTTATGTTTGCAATAAATTCATATTAAAATTGTTTGAGGAAATTCTCTTTTGTAAATTCCTTAGAACCTTGTCACAAAATGCCACCCCATCCTTCTTACCAGTGCATGGAGAACGCAGATCGAGTAGTGAGTATGTTAGGAGAAAATTTTGTGTAGGGGCGCTAACAAGTTGGACCGCGCAAGCTTGTGGATAGGTTGTAGGCATCCATCAAAGCTTGAGGAATGCCATTACCAACATACGTACAAGGTGCATTTGTTGAAGAGACTTTAGGAGCTTCTTAGCAAATGTACTAGGCATGAACTATGGTGGAGGCCTGCGAAAGACATAAAATATATGTTGAAAAGGTTTTAGAGACTTTCAAGCAAATGCAAAGAGGAGACATGGCTTGCAACAGGGTAAAGGCATCCATCAAAGTGGAAGGAGAAAAATGCACACAAAATGATGGATATGTTGATGTCTTTAGAAGCTATTTAGAAAATGCAACTGGCAAGTGAGGAGAAGGCGCACGACTTGGAACAGGTTATGCATATCCATCAAATCATTGGAGGCTCAATGGCAAGAGAAACATGAGGGCCCATGCCAGGTGAGGAGAATTCCATGTGAGGAGGTAGGTGAGGGGTGCAACCAACTAGAGAGGAAGCCCAGACCTGGAAGGAAGAACAAAGGTGAACGCCAAAGCTCGAGGGAGCACCAAACTGAAATTAGGGCAAACCTCACATGCCTCGCAAGAATATTGATGATGTGAGGAAAAGGCTGCGAGGTGTGCGAGAATGGGATGTGTGACTAGTGGGTGTGGGCCCAATGTGTTTTGACGACACGAGAGAAGCTATTTAGTTTCCCAATGGTGATTTTTTAAAGGCATGGGTAATTCTTTTTACCCAAAAGTGATTTTCCACTTTAATTGGGCTATGCATTTTAAATGGACGGTGAAGGTCAAATCTACTGTGGGTGAATATTTTATTTGCCAGGAAAATTTTATTATTTAAAATGCATGGTGAGGGGAAATTTTATAGTGAAATATTTTAAGTGATTGTTGGGAAAACACTTTAAATGGAGAAATTTTATCTGTGGAAGATAAAATAATGCACGTGAAGATATATTCAATGGCCCGAAGTGAAATATCAAATATTTCACTATAGAATGTAAAATGTGAATGTGGGTGGAGTATTTTATCCACGGGGTATTTTTTTATTTTTCCTAGATCAGTGAAAAGTGAATTTAATATTCACTGTGTGAGCAAACATTCTTTTTGTTAAGGAATAGAATGTAGGAGTATATGGGTAAAATGAATTTAATATTCATTTTATAATAACTAAGGGGCCATTATGTGTTGGGTTTTAATATGCAACAAATTAAAGAGTAGAAATATTAAAGTTATCAAACTTTAATATATGGAGGAAAACAAAACTGCAGCATTATAAAGTGGGGAAATATTTTAATGCAAAGTGAAATTCTATTGGTTGAGAAGTAAAAATAATGTGCAGCAATTAAAAGAGAGCTAAAACAAAATTTTGCATAGGAAAGAGGTTTTCTCTAGCAATTGGGTAAATGATTGAGATTCTCCACATGGGCACATTTTCAGTTGCAAAGAAATGATGAGCAAAGGTAGTTTTGAGAGAATAAGTTTGTTGCTGCAAAGGAAGAAAGAGGAGATATTCTTTTCAGTTTGATCAACAGTGAATGAAGCTTCAAGATGGCATTTCTAGATCAAGTTTAGGGTTGATCCTGCTTGCTTCTCTTCTTCTATATCTTCTCTTATTCTCTCATTGTAAAAAGGTTCTGAGTTTTTGTATTGGGTTGGGTAGATAGAGAATTAAAAATTTTGAATTATGTCTTGAGTCTGTAAGATGTAATTTTTTGAATTCATGAGTAAATACAACCAGTTTATGCAAATGAAATCATGAAGGTATTTGCACATTCATGAATATCATCAGATTGTCTCCATATTTGTACACTTTTAGTCATAAATCTAATAATACAAGGTGTCTTTGAGTTTATGATCTCAAATTTCATGAGATTGTTTTGTCTATTCTTTGTTATGTTTCAAAGAAATGGTTAAAATGCTTTGAGCAAGTGATTGTGATTTCAGGTGTGCAGATGGGATTTGATAAAGAGAATTTGATTGATAATAAGAGAAGGATTGTTGGTGCAAGACACTAATAGTTGATGCAAAGCATTAGTAATTTAAATCCACTGGTTGAAGTCTGTTTGTTGGGGAATTCATTTATGTGTTTGACTCCATGGCCCAAAATTGGCACTGATCTATTATTTAGTTTTGTGCATCTCAGAAACATTTCATAAATGCAAAATCATTCTTAATATTACTGCTTGGTTTGTTGTTTGTCTTGCTTTCCAATGGCTGAGAGAGGGTTGAGTTACTAAGAATTTAGCCAAGTTTGAAGTTATCAATGCTTCCCTTAGTGTATTTTCATTGGGAATTATCTGCTTTATAAAGCAATGTCGGTGTATGAGTGAATTAAGTTTTGGGCATTGTATAGGTTTACCCACCTTGGTCCTATAGAGCTAGAAGTGTAGGAGATGTCAGTCTTTGAATGAATCTTGTCAGTTGGCCACTAGCCTTTGTGGTTCTTTAATATAGAGGTTGGCTACCTCTTAGAGAATTTCAAAGCCTAGCTGGGTTGCATTTTAAAACACCAACAAAATATAAATAGAATGATATATTTAGGAAATAAATAAAATTTTGATTTTATTTATTTTTAGAGGATTTTTTCTTAAAGAGAAGGGGTAAAAAATTATTGAATAACCAAGAAATAATATAAAGAAACTAGGATTTAAAGAGATTTCCCCATACGAGCTCCACAAAAGAGCTAGTTACATACTCTTATCATCCAGAACAAGCTTTTCCAAAGCCAAAAAATAATCTGGTGACAAAAGGCCCCAATCACCAGCATCCCAACCCTCTTCATGCTTTGAAGCCCACTTAGCTATATATTCCACCACTCTATTCCACTTTCTAATGATATGACAAAAGGAAATATGTTCCAAAGAGAAACACAAATTCAAAAAATTAACTACTATAGTGAGTTTCCAATTATCTCCATCCAACCTTTGCTCCTTCAACATATCCACCACAATATATGAATCAAATTCATAGATAATATTTTTCCAACCCAAGGAACACCCTCTTTCAACAACATAAAGAATAGAAAGGGCCTCCATAAATTTATTAGTATGTTTCCCTTTATAAATAGAAAATAAAAACATAGTACCACCAACACTATCCCTACCAATTCCACCAATCACTACATGCCTTGGATTCCTCTAGAAGATCCATCTATGTTTACCTTCAAAAATACTTGAGGAGTAAGCCACTTACCCTCCCGATGAATTTTATTTTCACATTTCATTATCCTCCACCAATAGAATAGCTAGGACCCCTATCAACCAAATTATAATACCTTAAAATATCCAAAACACTAGGCTCCATAGTAATAGAAAGATCACATTTTGTAGAAATAGTCTCCTAGATCTTGCTAATGATATTTTTTCAAACATGTCAAATAATAAAAGAAGGGATAATAACCCAAGCAATATTAAGAAAAGAGGCATAAGGAGGTCTACCAAAAATATCCCAAAACTCAACCAAGGGTGTTGCATGAACAAAATCATGATTCCAATCCCCAACTATAAGTGCCAAATCTTCCTACCAAAAAAACATTAGAAGAAGAGATGAGAAGCACATTCCTCACTATTATTACAAAGAACACAAATAGAAGGACCCTAAAAATCTCTCTTATGTAAATCATCCTAGGTAAGGCATCTCTTTTGGACTACCAACCATAACAATGTTACATTTAAGCCAAAAAAAATGTTTCATACCTGCTTCCACCAAGGAATGCCAAACCTGCCAAACAACTTCCTATCAAACTCTAGGTAACCTGAGGAAACTAAGAACTTTCCCTTCAGATCAAGACCACAAGCTAGAGTATCCCCCCCTTTAAGGGAATGCACATTCTACCAGCCAAAATCTTAGGAAGCTCTTTCCAAGCTTCCTCAATACCACCGGGTGTCCACTCTTGAGGATCCTTCCAACACATCACCTCCACCTAACCCAAAACCTGAATTGATTTGAATTCATCCACCTTACTGCAAGTAGGTTCAATCAAACTATTACAGAGGGGCTATAAACTAAGATAGATTATTAGAATAGGGGAAACCCATCACAAGAATCATACCAAAAAAAATAATCAAAGCCCTTATTAAAAATCTAGAAAATACCTCATTTGATATGTTTCACCCCTCTTTTGAGGGAATTCCTTGAAAAAGATAATTGATATTAAATCACCTATCTTCCAAGGTCTCGGTAGTTGGTTCACAATTGTATTGTATCACCCAATGGTCAACATGACTATAATTTTTAAGGGGCCTTTGCTGATAAAATGGTAACAAAATGATTATTCTCAAATATTCCAATAGTAGATTTTAAAGAAATAGAAAAAGATAGATCATTGGCTTTACAATAGAAATTCAAAACAAATATTGTTCGCATATTTGGACACGCACTTCTGTAATAAGCTTCTAAAAAATATCAATACCAATGAATGAAATAACTCATATTTATTCATTCAATCACATACTTCATTGCAATTTATGTTTTTACCAGAATTAATCAAAGAAATATTCAATTAACTCATCACAAATTATGTAGATCAATAAATAAAAGAGAAATACCATTCAATCAACACAATTGATAGTTTTAAATTCGGCTTCTTCTATTGATTTTCATTAAATTGCATTTACATCCAACAAAATCACTAGCATATGGAAAACCATTTGTCTTTTGTGCCAATACTAAACTTAAAAAATGTTGTAAAAACTAATTAATTACATAAAGTTCTTTAAAATATATAGTTTGAGGTTGCAAATTTATACTTCATTTTTCTGACCTTTACAACGAAGAGGATTTTTCAACTTAAAGATAATAGAACATTCAAAAAATCATGGTCCACAAAGATAGGGTGCCTAGATTCATAATTATAGGGATGCCTCAGTTTAGTTGGAGTGCTCTCTCTATCAAAATTGTTATTTTACAATGAGTGGTGCTTTTGTCCTAGCCTATCAAATATGATTTGTAGTTAAGTACTGAAAAATAGGATGCTTGGGATTGGCTGGCCTTCTATTTCAAAAATCTAATATTCCCTTCCTTTACTTATCACCCTTCTTAGGAAAACCATGAAAATCATCAAAATTATTACACATTTTCTCTAGGACCTCTTCATGAGGTCTATCAATCCATTCTACCTTGAACTTTGATCATTCCAGATCTTTTGTAGCTTCTATCATAGAGCCTTGTTCATCTGGATGATGTCTCTTGAAGCCCATTTTGTATCAAACCCGATGGTCATCAATTCATCTAGAAGAGTTTGAGTAGGGCCATCTCCTTTCTTTATGAGACTCTCCAATCGGTTGTTCCATTATTTCATTGTCTTCTCTAAAGAATCTCTCATGAGTTGGTTGGGAGCTCAAAGATTTCTTGGTGGTAATGTAACCAACAATCTACTCAAATACTAAAGTGTGTTCCCATACCTCATGTTGAAATCTAAGCAAATTGACTCTATGTTCGACGAGGATTTCAGATCGAAAGATGATTACATTAATGGACTTTTTTATGTATTCAAGATCCCCATCCCCTAGAATTCTTTATTCAATCAACATTTCCCTAGGCTTCCTATTGATATAATTTAGCTTCTTAAGATATTCCCTATATTTCTCTTCTTTCCACCATTTCTAAATAAATTATCCTATTTATTGACCCAATGGCTTTGCTTCATCATAATACTTATATACTTGGCCAAGAAGTCTTATTTATTTTGAGAGAATATCAATCCATCAATCAAACATTATAGCTTTTCTCTTTATTTCATTTAGCTCATCAACCTCCTTATGGCTCATCAATATAGGAACCTTTGATGATGTTGGTTGTTTTGAGGTAGAATCGGTGAGCTCCTTTAAAAAAAATTCATCTATCCAAGCTGTGTTGTCAACTCATCTTTAACCTGCTTTTCCTTTTCCATTCTAGACTTGTCTTAAGTAGCCGCCAAATCTAGAAGTGACATTTGTTGATTATAAGTTTGTTTTCCTAGATTGATCATGCTCAACTAATAATCAACAACTTGCAATTCTTTTTCATCTTTATCTACAATTGGGGTTGCAACCTCTACTACCAAGTCCCCATCGTTAGTTAATCTAGTGGAACAAATGGATCTTAGTTTCTTCTTAGGCTTTACCTTGTCTACTTCTCTTATCATCTCATCCTAGCTAACCGGTTGAGCTTGGACATGCTACCTCTTTTCTAGATTTAGATTTAGCCATGTTGGAGCACTTGGTGAGTTTTTAATCTTCTAGGCACTTGGGGGTGTTGGATTCAGAGGATGTGGAGGTATGAGAGTTGTTCCAATTTATATTGCATATTTTTCCTTTTTCTACTCTATTTTTTCCTCATCAACTTTCTTTGTTTCCCTCTTCTCATTTTTAGCTTGAATGTCTACAATATTTTTCAATTTCATCTCTATCTTTTGAGCTTCTTCTTCATATTTTTTTCATTTTTTCTTCTTCTTCTTCTTTGGCTAAGTCCTCCACAACTTGCTTCTTACCAATCTCCAATATATCCCATTGCTCATCTTCTATTAGGACATGCCACATCTCTTCCTCATTTCAAAGGTTCCCTTCACCTATGTTGACATCCTCCTCTTCAAATTCTTCTTCATCTCCTCCCTCTTCTCTAGCTAGGTCTTCTCGGAGGGGAGTCTCTTCATAATCAGATGAGAGAGGAAATTTTGTAATGTTTATTATGGGGGGCTCTTCCCACTCTTTAGTTGTTGTTTTTGTTGTTGAGGGTGTAGTAAAAGTGACTTCTTTGGTTTCAGGCTCCTCAGTTTGTGAAGGAGTGGTAGAAGGACCCTCTTGACCAGTTTTTTCTCCTGGATACATAGTAAAAATGGGATTAGTAGCAAAACCTAAAACAACTCCACCATTAGCAGCTTGGTTGGTAACTTTAGCCCGTTTTAAGGATTATGTAATCTTTTCCATTGTAACTTTTGATTATCTTTCTTGCAAAGGCTTCTTCTTAGTCCTCGTATACTTCTTTGGCCTAGTACCTGAAGATGGTTCAGCCTAGGAATCCTTCCTTTTCCTTGTAGCTCTACCTTGAGGCCGATTGAGGCATATGTCAATCCATTTTATGATTTGATCAATAACCACCTCTGAAACCTTGTTTATTTGAAATTGATCCATTTTCATCCAGTTGATGAGTTCCAACTCTTTTGTTACAATTTCATCTACCTCATACTAAGGATCAAGGAGGACAACATCATTTGATAACCCTTCAAGTATATCTTCTTTAATATTGAAGTCCCTAATTTGAGGGACATTCAACCTTTTCATATCCTCCTTTTCTAACTTTAAACTAATCCTGAAGGTTGGCCCAAAAAATCTTTGAGGTGATTCTCATGATAAGGGAACAAAGATGCATACAACTCATTCATCTTTCCCTTCAGGTCAAAATTCTTCCTTTCCTCATACAATTTCAGATTGCAAGACTGTAAATCTTCTATTGTGGCCTTGGCTACCATTGTTGATGGACATGAATAAAACCTAATTCCATAGGAAATGAATCAAAATCTACCTTGTGTTTGTCTAAAAAATTGGCATTTACGTCTACTGCCTATCGGGAGAATTCCATTAAAATCATTTTATCGCTGCAACACCTTGGAAGCTTGAATGGAGCCTTTTCAAAACCAAATAGTCTAATGTAATTAGTTTTGGGTATTGAATAAACCAATACCCCCATTCTTCAATAAAGGTCATGGCTTCTTGAGTCAATATGAAGCCAACATCTCCCATCAACGGATTGATGACAACATATAGTTAGGCATCATTAACTCTTTTGAAACATTTTTTTACCTTCTTGAGCTCTAATTGATTATAATAATTCCATATCCTAGTCTCACCTTTTGCTCCCCCAAGGTTCCCTTCTATATTTAGGCTTAGGAATTGTCCCATTCTGGTAGCACAATAGATTACATAAGAACTCATATAAAACACCTTGGTATTATTCACCTTGATGAGATGATTGTGAATGATATTAGATACTATTTATCCCTAGTCCAAGTACTATTTTTGATAAGCAACAATATTAATAAAAGAGAAAATCTAGTTCTTAAATACATGTGAGTCTTCCTTCCCAAATTCCTTGGAGAATAGTGTGATAACCTCCCCTACTTCTATAGAGAAGTTAGACCTCTTAGGCTTGGTGGGCAATTTCTTTATTGACTTCTTCTTCATTTTCAACCATCTCTTATTTATATATCTTATGTTACCTTCCACATCTTCCTCATATTGGTGTAATTTCTTAGCTTTTGTCATGATCTTGAGGTTAGGATGAGAAGGCAATTCAAAGATTAACCTTATCATTCTTGCTATTAAATCTATTATTTTTGTCCCACAAGGATCAACACATTTCCTATGGACCGAGTTGTATGCATTAGAATCAACAATTATGAATTCTTAATGTTGCACATCTATGGGGAAGGAAGCTACATGTGCCAATCCTGAATTAGAAATCTTCTTGGCCCTTGGACTCACATCTTATGAAAAGGTATCTTTCACAAATTGCTCAAGGTCAATGTGGCCAACAAATGTGTCAGTTATCTTCATTACCTCTAACCCAAACTTTTATGGGATTGGATTTCCTTGAAACTTATACTTCATTGTCGAGGGAAGTTCTAGCTTCAATCTCTTAGCCTTTTGTCTATTTTTCACTTCTTTGGTGCCAATATCTTATTTTGAATCAAATATTTAATAGACCTGCAACCATGAGATTCATTAGGCAAAAGGATGGCTGCAAAGATTTAGGAAATAAATACATTCCATATTAAAACCCTATATCCTTAAAAGGGTACTCTTTCTCATGATATTTCTATTATTTTTGAAGGTCAAGATCTGGATAGAACTTGGAACATTACCATTACAAAACCCCCCTACCATTCTATTGGACATCAAAATTGGGTTGAAAGTCAACAGTTGACCTATGCAAAAGATGTATCAGAAATTAGGATCAGAATAACATTCAGTATTGGAACCCTAAAGAAAATGTATAAGAAGTGGAGATCGGGATTACACTTGGCACTTGAAATTTGAAAAGGGAATGGGTTGAAGTTTCACTCTGAAGTTCAATCCTAACCAAAGGTCAAAATTTAGAATCATGATAGAAACTAGCACTGGAACTCAATGTGGCATCAAGGTTTTGGTTTTTTCAAGGTTGGATCCCAAAAGTAATGTGAAAATCAGAATCAGAACAATACTTAGCATTGGAACCTTCTTCAAGGTAGTAGGTTAAGGTTTTGTTTCAATTTTGATTTTTGACTAAGAGTCAAAATTCGGGATCGGTTGGGACCTAGCACCGGATCAATTTTTTCAGACAAGGCAAGGTTCCATTCTGATGTTTGATCCTGACCAAAGTCAGAAGTTAGAGTTGGAACAGTGATAGGAAATAGAACCACATGAAGGTTCATAATCATGGTTTAGTTTTGAAACCTGATCTTGCAACATGTGTGATGATCAAGATTAAAACATGATCAAATACAAGGGTGACATAGTGAATTTCAATCATTTATAGAAAACCCCCAAGAATCAGGATCAAGATTATTTCAAACATTAGAACCCTAATAAAAATAAACCGATCCAATACTTAGTAAAATTGGTAGCTTCAGAGATTAGACATGAAAAAACCTAGGGTTCCAACTTAGATTTGTAAAGGTTGATGGTATGGAAACTCTAGAAAAACTAGGGTTTCAGTGGGAACAAAGAAACACACACATGGAAGATGAAATAAATAACAAAAAAAAAACAACATAAACCCAAGAAAAACATGGCATGAACAAACAAAATGACAATAGAAAAACCATTAAAAAAGCAAAAAATTCCAACGAAACAAGAAAAGAAGGAAGCAAGTGAATTAAGAAAAAAAATGGATAGGGAAATGAGCAAGAAATAGGAAAATAAGAAAAAGTTAGAAACAAAACCCCTACCTCAAAAATTACAACACCAAAATCAACGATTCTTGATCGAAAATTAAAAAAAATCAAACTCATGCCCCAATCCAAAGCTCCACTCTAGCTCTTTTCATTGAAAAAACAAAGAAATTATTAGCTAAAACTAAGAGGTAGTCAAAATATAAACTGGTTCAGACATGTGAACTAACTACCACTAATGCGAGGTAGTTTGAGCCTCAGGATCAAAGTGAAATTAGTGAACCATTGCAAAATTCACAAGGCAAGTCAGAAGTCGAGTTGAGAAAAGAACTTGACACAAGAACCATCAAAGAGTGCAAGGTTCTGAGATAGTTTTGAAACCTGAACCCAATAGGAAAAATCGCAAAAGATGTGGGAATCATGATTGTGATGGAACTATAAACAGGAACCTTGTAAAGGTTCTTGGTTCTAGTTCTAATCTGATACTCGATTCCTAAACAGTCAAAAGGGAAACAAGGAATTAGAGATTGGAGTCGATATGGAAATTGGAACTTGAACCTCCAAAAGGTGCCAAGTGCTAATTGCATTCCAAAACCTGATTCTGACAAAAAAAAAGATGATGAGTAAGCAAAGATCAAAATTGGGAAGGAAATTGGAAAATGAACCTCGACAAAGGTTCCAAGTTCAATCTCCTTCCTGAAACCCGAAACTGAAAGAAAAAAAAAAACAAGGGAAAACATGAGGATTGGGATCAAAATAGAAACTAGAACCTAAAACCACTTAAATATGCAAAGTGCCAGCTCCAGTCCAAAACCTGAACTCAAAAACCCCAAGGAAAAGAAGGATTGGAAGGAAAAAGACAACTCCCAAAGCCAAAACAAAAAAAATACCGAAGGAAAAAACAACACAGGTACCCATTTTGACAAAAAATAAGAAAATGGGGTGGTTATGCAAGGAATAATAGAGAGAAATGGGTCTAAACTAGTCCAAATAATTAGTTGCTTCCCTTTTAGGAATTAGAACAAAAAAACTAGAGTTCATGGCTCTTAACATTTTTTTATTTCTTTGCTACTCTTGAACCACCTCCAAGAGATTCAATTTGATATTTCCCAAAAATCTTGGAAGAATTCTATAGGTTCTAGGGCTTTTCCTTTTTTCATTTAAAAAAACACCTCATCTAATTCTAGAAATGAGATGGGCTAAACAAGAGCCTCAATCATATTATTAGAAACTAAAGTAGGTATGTAGTCCAACATAGATATCTCCTCTTCACTCATAAGGGGAAAGACCTTAGTAAAAAAAATAGAGAAGAATTAAGAATCCTCCCAATGAATATCTCCCATAGAAGATAGATGGACCTCCTCCAAAGACACTAAAGAGGTGATGAGATTTCCATTCCCTCTAGCTTTAATAGAGTTATAAAAAAAGATAGTATTTCTATCCCCTTCCTAGAGCCAATAAATTTGATATTTTTGCTTCCAAAAAATCTCCTCCCACAACTCCCATTCCTATAGCTCCTTAATATATATTAATTCCTCTATACTCAAATCATCAGTTAGACCATGGTCCTGAATTTGGTGAGTGATAGTGTCCAATCTAGCTTGAACTGACATTTTATTGAAGTGAAGATTGTCAAACCACTGCTTATTCCACTTCTTGAGCCTATATTTTGGATATTGTAATCTCTTAACAAAGGAATACATATCCCCGCTATGATTAGGCCTCCCTTGGTGCCACCTTTTAGTCATTAGATCTTGCAGAGAAGGACCACACAACCACATGATATGGAACTTAAAATATGGGTTCTTAGAAGCACTGAAAGAAACAACTGACAATTTAATTGGCCAATGATCATAACCTTTCCAATCCAAAATCTCTGAGTTGGCAGACCTATCTCCAACCAAATAACAAGAAATGAGGAAATGATCAAGTCTCTTTGAAATATAATTTTCACCACATTTTCTATTGTTCTAGGTGAAAATGCCATTATTTGGCTTCAAAAATCAACTAAATTCAGTAGATCTATGTTGTCTCTTAGGAGGTTAGCTAAAGAATCTAGCCTACCACTACCACCTCTTTTTTCCTCCAAGCAAGAAACAACATTAAATTCCCCAGCCACAACCCAAGGAAGAAAGGAAACCAAAGATTGAATGTATCTAACATGAGAACAATGTTAATATTTTCCTAGAAGATTAGTAGGGGCATAAAAATTAGTGAAAAGACATGTTTTTCTAGAATCTAAACTTGTAGTAGCCATCAGAATAGAAGAAAGACTTAAGACCCATCATAGAGGCACCACCTTCCTTGGATCCCAAAAATAAGCCACACCACTAGAATTACCATGAGCCACTCGTAACACACTGACAAGATCCATGAGTCCAGATGCTAGGAGCTCTATTCAACATACCATCCATTGACAACTTAGTTTCTTGAAGGAAGACAATATCAGGATGATGAGTACCAATCATCTCTCAAATAGCCTTTTGTCTAGTGATGCAATTCATACCACTTATGTTCCAAGAAATAATAATCATTTATGAGATTGGGAGAAGTCGGAGTCAAGGGTTTTCACCAACCCATAATCCACCAAAGTCTCACCAATTAATTTAACCTTCCCTAGGTCTTTCCTATGACACAACATGGATGATTTCTCTGGAGGCCCCTTTTTAAGGGGATTTTACTACAAAACCAAGGTGTTCAAAGCCCCACTACATTTCCTAGAATCGAAAGCCTCCTTGGCCTAAGAAGGAATTGTTTGACTAACCTCTAGCATCTCCCTTCAGGTTCGCGACATGGTTTAACCACCTCTCGTGGATCTTAACTGACGCTTGTATCGAACATTGAAAGTTTGATATTTTGGTGCAACGTCAAGGCCAACAATTGGTATCAAAGCCGTTCATGGGTTCAAACCCCTCAGGTGAAACTAAGGGGGGAATTGTTGGACTAACCGCCAGCATCTCCCTTCGGGTTTGTGATATGGTTTAACCGCATCCCGTGGATCTTAACTAACGCTTGTATCAAGCATTAAAAGGTCGATATTTTGGTGCAATGACAAGGCCAATAGGAATTGGATTAGATGAGGCTTCAATCTCCTTCAACACCAAAGTCCCACTTGGTTAGAAAATAACCAGAATCCAAGGTTGTAGAAATGAATCCATCTAACCAACTTGCAAGTCCACCAGAGGCATCATTTGATTATCATTCTCTTTGAATTTTGGCAAAGCCACTCCCAAGGAACCAACACTAGAAGGTAGCTCAATTAGAATCCCCTCCTCCAGAACTAAGTCCTCCAAAACATCAAACTAATTAAATACCCCATAATTTTTCCTATCCTTAAGTGTTCTCTTTTGACCTCTCCCCTTATTGTGAAGGTTTACCAGAATAAATCCCTCCTTATTTGCCACCTCATTAAACATAGGAGCCTTCCCCTTATCATTCTTAGGAACAAAATTGGAAGTAGCATTAGCTGCACTAGCTACTTGATTGAATTGAGGTAATTTCCTTTGCACATTCACATAGTCATGACAAAATCAAAACCTAAAAGGAAGGATTTCATAGTCTAATTGTTTGATCCAAGAAGAGGATCCAATACAAATTTCCATAGAATTTGGAAAAGGGTTATTTCAATCATCCTCAACATAGATACAAGCATATGAAATTTCTTGTTATCAAGATTTTGTTGATCTAAAACCTATCAATTTTCCTAGCAGAAGAGAAATAATGTGAAGAATGCCACTCCTCTAGAACTCAAATAGACGTCATGGAAGGTGAATCTAGATAGGGAGCTCCTCAGTTGAATTGAACCCCACATGCTAGGGCTTGATGAGAAGTCCAATATAATTAAAGAAATGTGGGCCACCTTCAAAATCCGTATTCTTGTTCATCATGCACATAAACACAACTAGAAAGTAATGTGGGAAACCATCATCAACACCATGTATCACCTTCAAGGTTCCAAATCCGTCGAGCCCAAGATTCAAGAACTAGCAAAGAAAGATGAAGCCCCATAAATTTACATATTAGAGAGTTATTGCTCACATAAAAAACATCCTACATGATAGGCTCCAACTGAATCACAAAGACTAGATTCTCTTGGCATCTCTCTAAACAACCATTCACTTTCTTGATTCTAGGAAAACCTTTCTCAGATGAAGAACCCTCATTGAAAAATATTTTATTTAAATTATCCATAGCCTTTGCATGCAAAGAAGGAGGATCTACTAGATCCATACCTCTAGAGATCACCAAACTTGGGGATGCAATACTTTCTCCATCCCAAAACCCAGACCAAAAGGAATAAAGACACAAAACCTAGCTTCAAGAGCCCAAACTTCCACAAACACTTGAGCTCCCACACAACCAAAATAGAGGAAAACTAGATAACACATGCAACAAAATAAGGGCCCAAGAATAAACACAATATAGTCAAAACCAAAGCAAAAGATCCTAGGAAAAAATAACAAACAACTCACCCAAAGCATAACACCATCCAACACTGATTCAACCCCAACCTAGGAACCTACTCCACCAAACGCTCACATGCAAACCCCATCTCGAGTGCGCAAAAGAATAGAAGCGGCTAGGATTTCCCCTAATTGGTGTAGTTGCAAAAAGCCACCTTCAACATCATAAAAAAAACCAATACTTGGTTGGGTTACAAAAAAAATTCAAATTAAATAAATTAAATAATTTATTTAATTTTAGAGGAAATGTTAGCTAATTAAATAGTTTATAATTATTTATGCTGGATGAGAATAATACAATATTTCATTAAATAATTAAATAATATTTACTTAAAGTGGTCAAAGGAAAATGATTAATTAAATAAATAATTTAAAATTATTTAATTAATAGTGATGAGAGAAAATGATAAATTAATCAAATGGTTAACACTATTTTAATTAAAGAAGGAAAAGTGTTATCAATAATTAAATAATTAAATATTATTCAATTAATAGTGATGAAGGGGTTGATAAGGGATGATGATAAGAAATGATATTGAATTGGAGGAAATGTTTGTCATTCTTAGGTATCTACAAAAAAGAATAGAAGCATAAATTGCAAAAAGAAAAAATAGATAGAGAGGATTAATTCATAGTCAGGATCATGATCCATATTAGTGGACTCAACCTTAAACAACACATAATGTCAAAGGTAGTTCATTGAGAGATATCACATTTTTAAGAAAAAACTATATTAGATTCTAAAAGATTTATCAAATGACATTCTTTACTTAACAAACTACATATATTTATTTTGTTACTTTCCATATATTTATGCTTAATTTCATAATGCACTATCCCACATACCATCATCTTTTAGATTTAGTTTAATTCTTATGTGAATCTCATTAGTAGCCTACATCTCCAATTAATTGGAAAATTTTATTTTCCTTTACATACATGCATATATCCCAAAGCTCTTATCCATTATTTGAACAAGTCTGGTATATAATTGAAAAGACTCTTAATAAAAAAGAAAACAAATTTTTAACTTATTTTCATGTTCAAGAATTTTCTAGTAATATTTATAGCCTAGTAAAACTTAAAAGCTAATGAGATGTTGAAGTTTGACACTCACTTAGCAATTAATGTTAATTTGAAATTGAAATTATCATTAATGCTCACTAATAATCACAAAAAAGTAATGGAAGATAAAGTCTAATATAACAATTCAAGAGAGAAAACTTATTACATATTTGTATGCGTTATACAAAGACTAAGTAACTAAATATGATGGTCCACAATAATATTAATTGTGAAAATAATATGTAATATAGACGTTTCTCTGAGTGTATGTATGTCACACTATATATCTCTTCATTTTTGATACCTTATGCTTCTTGTCACCACTATTTGAAAGCTATTTCAATATTTTGATATACATTGTAAAGAAATAGAATAGTGTTTTGAGATACTAAGAAATTGGTTGTATTAAGTAGGTGATAGTTTTTATAATAAGCAAGTGCACCTATTCGTTTTCCCTTACCCATGTGATGTCTAATAATTCAAATCTCTTTGATGTATACTCCCAAGCACCCATAATATTGATATAGAAGGAAATTTTTTTCTAAGATTGCCCTAAATCCTTTGAGAAACAACATAACAAAAGATACCTCGAAAGAACATCGAGAATATCTGCAAAAGAAGAAGCAATTGTGGGCATTTCTCGTAGTCGTTGTCCAAGACAACATATTCTATATGCAGTACATGCTCCATGGAAAGCACTTCAAGCTCTCTGGAATGGATCTGCAGCTTACACGTTTTGAAAGTTGAGCACAGCCGTGTTATATCAAATCGGGAGAAGATTCTTTAAGCAGAAATCAGCTTAGATAAGGTCTTCGTATTCAAATGTGAAAGCTCCGTCATGGGTTTAAATTTAGTTAGGTGGATGCCACCTAACTAGCCTCACTAAGTGTCTCGCTAGTACTTAAATTTAGTTGGCAATCACCTCTCTATATGTGAACTTAGTTTAAAAAGGAATTTTTAAAAGTAAAACAATGCTTTATTTTATAAAATTTGGAATTTCTAAGAGTAGAATTAAGTAAACATTTGGCCTCTTTATTGTGTCACAATTTTGTGATAGAGGTACTTTTGGTAGGTTTGATAGATGCAAATTTTCATTATTTTTTGTTTTACAATTCTTAGACATATAGAAAAGGAAAGGAAAGAGAATGATAGTGTTATAATGGATTAAGAATTTTTCTTAATAGTCTCGACTTCGATTGTTGAAGTAATATCTCTAATAGAGATTTTCTTCCTCATTTCACTAAAATATGGTTCTCTACATAGTTTTTTGACTATTTTTATACTTTGTATAAGATTTATTGAATTGACTTCTTAGGGTGTGTTGTCATTACACTCATAATTTCTTGTGACTTATTGTGTAATGTCTCTTTATATTTTGATATAGAAAACAACTTAGTCTTTGAAAAAATAAAAAAGTATTTTTGCACATAAATTTTTAAATATCATTTAATTGGTTTAGACATTATAAAGGCACATGTTTATTAAAGTGAAAAGGTATTAACTATTTTGGTTGGAAGAGAATTATTCTCAACTTTTATTAATATTATAAAAAATATAAAACAAATAAGTTATATGTGTGTAATGGTGAAATTAGAATATTTATATTATTTAATATTTAGTTGTGTGCTAGTTTAGATGTACTACCTTAGTGGAGTGATATAACGAATAATAGTATATATGTTTTAGAATTGTTTCATTATCCTTTATATGTTCATCGTTATTTCATCTCACTCACACTAATTCTTAGATCAATCTTGAAGAGTGGAAAAATGACCTCTAATATCTAACACATTAATTTCAAAGTTAAACTATGCTTGTCTCTTTTTTATCCATTATGAGTTGACTCTTGGCACATACTTTTTACAACATAAATTTATTTACTAATTACGCTATAAATTCCTTTAGAATTGGACTTTTGGTTGTCACATATTTTGGTACAATGTTATGCCTTGTCTATAAATTTGACTTTGACAATTTACACTTCCTTTTTGGGATTTTAAACTATATCTCCCTTGTATAACTATCATAGTTTCCCTCTCTAGCATGCCAAGTCCAAAACTCTATTGTTTGAATGTAGAAAACCTTACTTGCCTACAAGATGACACAAGATTGTCATTAATGCATTTTCAATGCCCACCAACCACTAGATAAAATCCAATGGTTCTAAAAAATCATTCTTTATGTAGACTGGCTTGCATTCAAATGAGGAAAATGGTTCTCACACATTCCTTAGTAATTTTTGTAGAGCTATTTTACGAAATACCATCCCTAAGTTATGATTTTGGTGAGTTTCTTGGGTTAGTTTCTTGTCCATACACTCAATACCAAAAGCCTTTAATAAAAGTATGGCATGGGTACAAAGAATCTTCTATCCATATTTCTAAATGATCAAATCATATTTTGAAGGGGGATTCTTCTCTAGAGAATTGATGAGGATGATGGCTAAGGTTTTCTCTACAACATAGACTTCATTGTAGTGTTTAGGTGTTTTATTCTAGGGTATAAATGACCCAACCATCCAATTTTTTTAAGGGGGTTCTAAGTTTCAATAGATATAATAGAGTAGAAAAATGCATCTCTATATAAGAGATTCATTATTCTTTGAAGTGAAAATCTATGTTGAAACCTTGTAATCAATAAAAATAATAATATTTTGCCTCTTTCTATAGCTATTATATTGTGTATCTTCGAATTTTAAATTGTATTCTATCCAGGGTTTAGTTTATTTCATGTCTCTTTCAAGTTAATTGTACACATGCCACCCCTCTTGCGGCTATATTTTGTTCTCTATTACCTCTTAATAGCGTCTTAATAGAAGATATGAAATCCACTTTCAAGTTTGAAGATTATCTTATTCTTTTAAGGAAATTTAGAATTCAGTTAAGTCTTGGTGTATCACTACCTTTTCCACCATGTTATCTTCTTGGACTCCTTATTCTCATGGGAATTGTTATAGTAAGAGTAGACATTAGTTTTAATATTTGTTGATTTGGATCACCACATTCACTTAGGTTTAGAAATGAGCTAGCCTACTTTGGAGGTTTGATCTCAAGATAGAGAGGTCCCACACTTGAGATATATCATTTCCAATGTTGTAAAA
The DNA here is from genome assembly GCA_007115665.2 of Sequoiadendron giganteum. Lineage (NCBI taxonomy): Eukaryota > Viridiplantae > Streptophyta > Pinopsida > Cupressales > Cupressaceae > Sequoiadendron > Sequoiadendron giganteum. The sequence goes on along the minus strand of CM021103.1, from coordinate 439,421,831 downwards.
TACTAGACCAAATTCAATAAGGGTGTAATTTTTGGTAACAACAAATTCACAATCAACTACTTCATAAAAATGCCATAAATTATATGACATCGTATTTTCTACTAGTTTTTAATCTAAGTATGCTTAGAAATATTAAAATTTTACACCTTTTGATATTGAGAATATATATTTGATCCCATACATTATAATATTTTTCCTCATATTGATTAATCATATTATTTTCAACATCTAGAGGTAAATAGTTAAACTATGAATGATAAGTCTCCCTCTGCATGTGATAGTAATTATAATAGTACATATTCAATGACACTTCTCCTCACATATTACCGAATAATCTATGGTCTTGGATATAAATTTATGTAATGATTCAGTCATGATGGAAAAGGAATTGGAAGATATGAACACTATAGATGCGAATCAATAACATTAAAGGGGAAACAATGACATCATGATATTGGTTATCAATTGGAAGATATGATTCAAAGGTTACAAGAACATCAAAGAAAATATATATAACATGTAAGTATATATCAATTATAGTGAATTAGGGTTTCATTATAAATCCTTTTAATTAATGTATATAGATAGGTCATATATTATAGTGATGAGATTTTTCTTAGTTTAGAAGGGTTGTATTTTTTACTAATTTTAATTTTGATTGTCCATTCGATAAATTTTAATTGGTTACCATTGATTTATCATTTACATGTACACATAATAACATATAAATACATGAGGTAAAAGTATCAAAAATCATATTTTTGTTCATACAAAAATTATGTAATATAGTATAAACTAATTAAATATATAAATATATGATATAAAATATAACATAATATAAAAAAATTCATCTTATATATATTGAAGATTTTAATATCAAAATACAAACATCATAACAAACTATATTCGTGCTTCCCTCTCCTCTGCCTGCATTTTGAACTTCCTGTGCACATGGTGGATTCTACCTTGGGGGTACCCCATGGTTCCCCTTTGTCCCCTCCTGACCCGAGCCTCTCCTTATCACATGTAGACTCATGTCCATCGGGGGCCACTCCTAATGGGCCAACGCCTTTATCTCCGATTCTTTCAGAGACACTAGTGATTCTAGTTGTATCTGCTGAAATTGTGTTGGCAGTGGGGATTCTTTCAAAAACTTTAGGTTGGAAGGATGTGCTAACCAATGGAAAAAAAAACAGTTCTCCTGTTCATCCTCTTTCTGAGGAAGTTATTGCTTTTGGGATGTATTTTGGAATTCTGGATTCTGTCAGTGGTAGGATTCTCTCCTCCATGAAGAATGCAGTTGTGGGTCATTTCCTGTCCTTCTGTCCTTCTGTGGATATGGTTCAGAAGTGGGCTACAACTAAATGGCACCTCAAGGGAGTGTGTAGATCTGTACTATGGTGGGTGGCCTCTTCCTCTTCAATTTTATGACTTCAGAGGATTTGGTGATGATCCTATCCTCTAGGCCTTGGGTGTATGGGAAGCATAGCCTAGCTTTATGTCGCTGGAAACAGGGGTTCGACCCTGCTGTGGATCTAAATAAATCGGCCCCAATCTGGCTTCAACTGCTTGGATTACCTATAGAATATTGGGATGAAGCCATATTCAACAGCATTGGGGACTCTATGGGATAATTTATCACTTCAGATTCCATCACCAAATTGAAATCCAGGTTAGTCTTTGTTCATTTTTGTTTGAATATCTATGTGGACAAGACTCTTCCTAACACGGTTAAGCTATGTTCTAAGTTTGGCAACTGGACCCATCCAGTGTGCTACGAAATTTTTTTTGTTTATTGTCAGAAGTGTGCTAAAGTTGGCCACCTTATCTTTAGATGTAAATATTCATTTAATCGAGTGCCTAACCCAGGTATTACTGTGGGTAGTCCCCGATCTCCTGTGGAGAATGATTTACTGAAGGATGGTATCCCTCTGGCCAAGTATCTAGGTGTTTCACCTCCCTTTGTTGATTCCCCTGCTGCCCTTATGGATCCCAGAGTGAGTCTTTCCTCTCTAACTCTGAATGAGTCTACTGAAAATACCCAAGAGATTAAGGAAACTACCCCTGGCCTTGTTTTAGGTCTAGATGAGGTTGTTGTTGGCCCCCTACTAGAGGTGGGTTCTGTTGGGACAAGTGAAATAATGGGTGAAGAAGGTGAGATATGGGAAGACAAGATTAATGGATTTGTAGATGAATTTATAGAGAATGCAGAGGGTTTATTGTTGGAGAAAGTTGTAGAGGAAGAGAACTGGACAACCCCGAAGAAAAGGGGGAGGAAAAAGAAGGCATATGTGGGAAGAGATTCTAAACCGGGTAGACCCAGCTAGAGACATACTAGGCTGAGAGAGACTACAAATGTGATTGACTTAGGTAAACAAAGGACATTGGACGTGTCCTATAAGAAAAGTCAGAAATGAAGGTCATGTCTTGGAAAGTTCATGGGCTCAACAACTCCCACAAGCAACTTGCTCTGAAGAACTATGTTCTTGAACATAAAATTGATGTGTGCCTACTACAAGAAAGCAAGATGAAGAAGACAAGTTTTGATAAGATTGCTAAGTTTATTTGGCCTAGTACGTCCTACTTCTATAGTGATGTTGATGGGGCATCGAGTGGGCTTGCAGTGCTTTGGAACCCCTCTAGGTTTATGGGTTCTGAACTTTTCCACTGCAAGAGTAGCATGGGAGTCTCTTTCTCCTATCCAGGTGGAACTTGGTCCCTAATCAATGTTTATGCTCCTAACCAGAGAAATGTTAGGAGTGCTTTATGACAGGATCTTGCTGATTGGATTAAAACAATATTGAATCCTGTTGGATGGTGGCTAGGGATTTCAACTCTCCTCTATATCCTTTAGAAAAAAGTGGTGGTATGGCTGATTACTCAGATAACATGTCTGACTTGACTAAATTTTTGAGCTCTTCTCGCCTGGTTGACATTGATCTTTCCATTCAAGCCTTTACTTGGTCTAATAGACATTTAGGTTAAAATTTGATACAAGTTTGGTTGGATCGGTTCCTCTATTCTTGTCACTATACTAGCCTACTAAGTGCTAATATCAAAGCCCTACCTAGAATGGTGTCTGATCATAATCCTCTACTGATGACCTCCAATGACTAATCTGTTGTGGGTCCTGTCCCATTCTAATTTGAGATAATGTGGAATTCTCATCCCAGTTTCAAGAATAAAATTTTTGAATGGTGGAACATACCTGTTCATGGCTCCCCCATGTTCTGGATCTTCTTCAAACTTAAACATATCAAATGCATGGTAAAAGGTTGGAAAAAGAGTGTTTTTGGTGATTTTCTCCAAACGAAAAAGATTATAGAGGAAAAATTAAAAATATTACAAAGGAAAATGGAGGAAGGGGATGACAATTAGCAGACTCACAACCAGGAAATTGAGAATAGGAAGGAGTGGGAACAAATCTTCAGGAAAGAGGAAATCTTTTGGAAACAAAAATCTAGGGTCCAATGGTTGAAAGAGGGCAATAAGAATACCTCCTTCTTTCATGTGTCAGCCATCAAACATAAGAAAAGGAATCAAATTTCTAAACTAACTAATATGAGGGATTACTTTCAGGAGGCCTACTTGGCTCCTGTTGAGGCGCCCAACCCGACCATGGATAATTTGTTGTTAAACCACCTACCGACCATCATCACCTAGAATGATAGTCTTGGGATTATCAGTGTTGTTACTTTGGAGGAGGTTCGGTTGGCAACATTTAGTATGGGGGAATTCAAAGCTCCAAGCCTTGATGGTTTTCCCCCTGCTTTCTTTTAGATCTTATGGGATATTGTCAGTGAGGACCTTGTTTTGGCTACTCATGATTTCTTCAAAACTGGTAAAATTATCAAACAACTGAACCACACCTTCATTTCTCTAATCCCTAAGATTGGTGATCCTCAATCCATGTCTGATTTTTGACCTATTAGCCTATGCAACACCTTTTACAAAATCCTCTCCAAGATTTTGGTGAACCGAATCAAACCCCTTCTTGACAAACTCATTAGCCCCACCCAAAAAGGGTTTGTTCTTGATCATATTCTTGATGCTACTATGACCACCTACAAGCTCCTCCACTCCATGTACAAATTTAACTATATGGGGATGACCCTCAAATTGGATATTTCAAAAGCCTGTGACAAGGTTATCTGGGACTTCATCCCTAAAGTCTTGACCAAGTTTGGGTTCAGCCAGCCTGTGGTCAAACTCATAATGAAATGTGTTACTATGGTTAAGTACTCTATTTTGGTCAGTGGGCCCCCCTTTGGGTTCTTCTCTGCTAGAAGAGGCATCAGGCATGGTGATTCCCTCTCACCCTATTTATTTATCATGATAGCGGATGTGTTGAGTATGAAATTTTCTAGTTTTTTGTCGGAGGGCTTTATAAAGGGAATCAAAGTCGCCTCTTCTTTGGACCTGATTGTGATACAACAATTTGTGGATGACACTTTCCTTTTTGGGAAAGCCTCTATGGTTGAAGCTAGAAAATGAAAAAATTGTCTAAACAACTACGCTACTTGCTCTAGTCAATGCATTAAATACAACAAAATCATGATTTACTTCTTTAACAACACTCCTAACTTGCAAGCTAGGGTGACTGCGGTTCTAGGTTGCTTGAGTGGGACTCTTCCTTCAATTTACCTTGGTCTCCCCCTCACTGTCAAGGAGGTCACCCCCGACTTTTGGAACTTGATGCTTGAAAGAATTCAAAGGAAACTTGCTAGATGGAAAGGATCCATTCTTAGCCATGCCAGGAAGCTCCAACTTCTTTCTTCTTCTCTTCAAGGTATGCCAATTTACTTCCTCTCTATTTTCAAGATACCCAGGTATATAGCTAAGAAATTTGAAAAAATTCAAAGGAATTTCCTTTGGTCTGGGACTGAGTATAAGAAGAAATTTGTCTCGGTAAAATGGGAAAAGGTCTGTCAGCCCAAACATTGTGGTGGTCTTGGGATCAAGGATATAGCCAACACTTACAAGGATTTGATGGCCAAGGTGGGTTGAGATCAAATAAGGAACACTAAGGATTGGTGCAAAATCATGAATTCTAAATATCTTCAAAACATGCCTTTGGTCAATTGCCTTTCTGAGGTTCATCCTCAGGGTTCTTTAGCTTGGAGGAGAATTTGTAGCATGCAGAGTTTCTTAGAAGTGGGATAAAATAGAAGATAGGAAATGGTAATAAGATCAGGTTTTGGGAAGATCCTTGGTTACTTGACACCCCTCTGGAAAGTTCTAGTTTTAGGAATCTTAAGAGGTTGGCCCAGAGATTCTTCAGTATCTACATTAGGGACTATGTTCTTGGGTCTCCTAAGGCTAAGGTGTGGAAGGATTTAGCCCTTTGCTGCCCCTTTTCCCAAGATCTTTGTTGCATGGCTAGGTCTCTTCAGGATTTACTTTCTTTTACTAGGCTTCCCTCATCCTACTTGGGAGATGATTTTTTTTTGGAACTTTGACAAACAAGGTGATCTATTTATCAAATCGGCATACAATCTACTAACAAACTAGAGTGTTGCAGTTAATCCTTGGAAGAAGGTCTAAAACCTCCATACAATCCCAAAAGTTAATTTCTTCTGGTGGACCACTTATCATAATAGGATCCTTACTCAGGAAAATTTGAGGAAAATAGGATTTCATATCCTCAATAGATGTTTGTTATGTAAATGTTGTGAGGAAACTATTGGACACTTACTATTACACTGCTTATTTGCTGCTGAAGTTTGGGGACTGGCTTTTGAAAGATTGGGTATTCTTTGGACCATTTGTAAGGATATCAAATCTTATATTTTGGGCTGGTGTGGTCCTTATATTCACCCCTTTCTTGGAGAAATTTGGAACCAGGTCCCTCCCATTATTTGTTGGTGTTTATGGAAGGAAAGGAACAACAGGATATTCAGGAAAACTGAGATGAGTTTTAGGGAGGTCTTTGGTATTGGTGCTCACCTTATTGAGGAAAACATCTCCATCTTCAATGGGAAAATTCTAGAGAAGGGACCCATTGAATGTGAAATTAGAATGGAGAAGGCTTGGCATTAGAAGTTTGATGCAGGCTCTTTTGAAAACTCTATGTCCCTGGCTAGGAGTAACACCATTTGGGAACCTCCGGATAGAGGATGGTTTAAACTTAATTTTGATGGGGCTGAAAAAGGCAACGCGGGCAAAGCAAGTATAGGAGGTGTAATCAGAGATTCCAGAGGTAATCTAGTGGCTGGTTATGCTGGGGGAATTGACTTCCAATATTCTTTGATTGTAGAAGCACGTGCACTGCTCAAGGGCCTTCAAATTTTTGCTTCTTTGGGGATAGAGAACCTTCACATTGAAGGTGACTCTAAGTCCATTATTGATGTCATGAACTTTGGTAGACTACTTGGATGGAGTATGAAGGATATTCTCTTAAATATGAGGCTCTTTTTATCTAAGCTAAGGTTAAGGAAAATTACCCACATTTATAAGGAGGGTAATCAAGTGACAGATGCCTTAGCTAAATTTGGCACCTTTCGGAATTGCTCTAAATGTTGAAGAAATCTAAGGAACTTACCGACAAGAATTCAAGACCTAATCTTGAAATTAAAAAACCCTCATTTGCTATGATGAATTCAAATTTCTTGATTATGGGGGTTGTTTGGGGAGTCCACATGCTTTTACTTTGGGCTTGGTGGATGGGCATAAAAGCTGAGATGGCCTACGAGAGGAAAAATTCAAATTTGTGGGCTAATCCCATGTTAAATGAAGGTGGATTTACAAGGAAGTATGACATGTACTTCATAATTATGAATCTGAAGGGTCCTACCTTGTGATATCTCCTTATGGGGATTGTGTTAAATTATCATTTCATCCTCAAGCTCATGGATTTAAAATTTGATGTGACGACTCATTATGAGGGAAATTTCCCTTTTGGCTCTTTCGTTTCTACTAATTTAACTCAAAGTCCCAAACCCGCTCACCTTGTTATTACTAAATTTGGCCTAGCAGCCATTCTGCCTAGATTTTTGTGCAAAGACAAGGTGGCTAACAAACCTCGCTCTTCCATCATATCTTGCTTATCTAGCCATAATCACCTTAAGATCCCCATTAATGATATTGCTAAACTTATGATAGGTGATTTTCATTTTCACATGTGTGACCTACACATTGCCTTGATTAACCAACGTAGGTTTATTCACCCAAATATCCATTATGTGAAGAAATCCCTTCACTTAACCAGTATCTCTAATATTTTTCTCTTACAAGTTCTCTAGTTTTTTTCTGTGTAGGTTGAAATCATGGGTGACAATCATGTGCAGACTGAGCGTGATAAATGCAGTGAATTTTGAAAAAATCTTTTGGTTTGGCACATCTATCTCAAGGGTGGCTTAGCTCCCCTTATGGAGAATCTCATGAGTCATGACCCTAACCTGTCTGCACAATTTTCCAATTCTTGGAAGGACTAGAGAGTGAAGTTGGGAGGAATATCATATGAATTTAGTGAAGATGTGATTGTGCAAGCTACTGGGATGCAGAGCATGGGAATAAATTATTTGAAACACACTAGGACCTAGGATAATGACAACATGAATGCATTCTTTGTGGGGAGTGAGGAGCCAGTCCACAACCAGTCGAGGTTCGAATGGGAGGATCTTCTGAGGCCCCGGGAACAAGTTTGTTTGGCCCTCATGAAATACGTGATGCTCAAAGGTAGATTAAAAACCTAATTTTTCTACTAGTTCCCTCTATTGAATCATGTTAGGCACAAAGTTCTTTTAAGTTTTCCGTTCTTTCTACTTATGGATTTGGAAAGTTTGATGGAAAAATGCAAGGAAACTGCTAGACTTAACCTGAAAGATATCCCTCCTCTACCTCTCCACCAGAGGCTTATCATGAGACTCTATCATTTCCACCTCACTTTATGGCCACCTAGTCCCATTTCTGATGTTCGTGTGGAGGAATTTGAACCCCTCACTATTGCTAACATCTCCCCTACTGAGTCTAAAAGCCCCATTTGAGTTCTACTGATAATCCTAAACCCAAGCATGTTGCTGAAATACTCAAAGGTAATGCAGGTAATGCTCAGACGAGTGTTGCGGCCATTATGTGTGACCTCAAGGCTACTTCAGCCAAAACTGCTTACAAAGCCACACCAAAGAAAATGGGCAAATATGACAAAAAGGGCTTAATGGAGCCTATGGCAAAAGAAGGAAGAGGAAAAAATGTTGTGGGGAAGGATTCTGAGGGTGACATGGTGGTGGAGCCGATGGTTATGATTGGCGGAGAGACCATTATTCATAGGTCTGGGATATTTCCAAAAAATAACAAAAAAAGACAAGTGGTGATGGACTCGGAGGAGGAGCAGTCAGATAGTAAAGACTACAAGGAGGAGGAGATGTCCAAGGAAGAAGAGGAGGAAAATGTGAAGGACCCCACACCATCCCTGACAATAGCAAAGAGCCAAAAGAGAACTTGGCCTCTCAGTCTTCGCACCCACTGGATGTTGAGCATGTTGAGAACCTAAAGGTCCCTGATGAGGGAGAGGAGCACCATGTGCTTGAAGAAATAATGAACAAGCTAGATAAGAGATTCAGGGGCATGACCCACTTCATTGTGAAGCTAGTTCATTTCATCACCAACACTCTATTTGTGGTGATTAAAGATGAGATGGAGGGAAATAATGTAGATGAGAATCAAGAGTGGGTCATGGACGATGTTGTGGACCTTCTATCTAAAAACTGGAATAATGCCAGTTAGCTATTATTTGGTCTATTTTTTGGTGCTTCTCTTGTTAATTCATGGTCGGTGTACTACTCTTTTGCTATTTCTATTTTTTGGCCAGCTATTTTTTGATAACTTGGACTTGATCTTTTTTGGCCCTTGGGGCTCGATGTGTAAAAGGGTACAACACCCTATAAATGCTTCTTACCGTATCAAAAACAAACTATATTACATAATTAATAATGTGTTGGTATTTTTGATGAATTATCTGTAACCTCTCTTATCATTATTCCTTATCCTAGTTTGATATTGTGATCTCTCTTGAATACTCAATTTTATAATCATACCCTCTAGGCTCCCTATCTCCTTTGACATATTAGCTATCTATAGTTAACCTACACCCACCTCATACTATGTTTATGCGAGATGTTTTGTAGGAATGGTGCATAGTATATTTTCCCTTAGAGCTAATAAAATATCCATCACTTAATTATATTCCAAATCTCTCCATAGTACACCTCTATCATAACATGTCTCTATGTGTTGTGTAGTTTCTCATATGTATGTCAAATAAGTGTGAATTTTATGATTGAATAAATATTTGAAGCTACTAACATGCTAATGATATCCATCAATTCACTTTTATAGTACTAAAATTAAATATATATTAAGTTACTCTATCATATCTAAAGAAGAGCCATCTAATTTTTTACATCTTTTTTCATATCAATGTTGACATAGTTATTTACATGAAATGTTATATAACTATGTATCTACATATAATCTATATATAAAAGGTCATGAATTATACCTATTTCACCCTCTAACAAATTTTCATATATTGACATTAGTTATATTAATATTTTGAGCATAAGTGCATGTTTCTTATCCCTCTAGCTTTGCTATCATGGGCCTCTTATCCACTATATATGGGTTGAATTTTTCCTACTATGGGTCAATTCGGAGGATAAAGTGGTTGTAGTATGATCCCATATCCAACAAAATACTATATTTGTACTTATTTTCAACCTCACCTCATCCCCATCCATAAACTAAACAACATTGTCTATTATGTCATTAGCATTTATGGATATTTCACATCTAATAGGTGGATATCTATCTTCCCAAGTCAAAAAATAGAACTTTTATGCCTATGGTAAATAATTGGTGTAGGAGCATGATAGGGAAAAGAGAAAACTATCTCAAGATGTAATAATATTATAATTTCTACATCATTTATGTTTTCTCATAATAAACCCTAACAAATATCCTAATATATCCAAGATGAAACATGTCATCTACACCAAATCAAACCTCTAAATATTATTTATGTGTGTAATTGAAAGTTAACATGAGATGATAATCTAAGTAAAATAAACAACCCAATTCACAACCAAAGGAAACATTCAAGTTAAGGAATACATAAGAATTCAAATAACAAACAAAATAATACAAGTTGCTAATTTTAAGCTCCCTAGTTGCACTACTCATAGTGCATTTTCCCAAATTATCAAATTTATTAGACTATAGTGATGTTCCAAGTTTTGAATTAGATAACATAGTATTGTATTCAAATTTCTTGTTAAATGGCTAAAGGGGTATCCAATTTATAGATATCTGGAGAGAGAAATAGAGGCCTAGGATTAAAAGGAAAAGTCAAGGGCCCAAGATTCTTAAAATATCTCAAGGAAGGATAGATGAACAAGTGGATGAAGTGGGTTGGTTGAGATGGGAGGATCCAAGATTGTGGTAAAATGAGGTGTGGATATCAATCTTGGGAAACAGTGGATTGTGGGGATGTGAGGAAGTACTTAAAATAACTTTGGAAGGATCTCAAAAATATAATATTTGGAGTGTTCCCATACTCCAAGTACATAGGATGAGTTAATAAGTTAGATTTATGGGTAATAGAATATTTGGCATGTGACCCAACTACCTCATGCTATTTCATACATATACAAGGTCATATGGATTCAAATGGGGACTTGGGTGAGTCAAACCATCTCAAATATTTTTTTAGATCCATGAGAAAAGGACTTGAATAAATTAGGGAGGTTCAAGGTGATTAGTAAATGTGAAGAGGGAAAAGTGATCCTAGATCCAACTAGGATTAGCTTATTTTTAGTTGACTCCACATTTTAACAGAAACCAACTAGGGTTTGATGATTGGCTTGCTACCACAAGGGAGAGACAAGCTCTTAGTGTTTATGTTCTCTTAATTTGTAAATGAGAGACTTTATGTGTTTTTTAATAGTCCCATTTGACATATAACCTATATATAAAAATGTAAGTTATCAAATAGATGAAAATAAAAATTGATACAACAAACCCAAATCTAATAAATGGTGACAGATAGGGACTTGTGATTGGAAGTTGAGCCTGAATTGTAGGGATAGGAGTTTGGGAACCCTACACCCAATAAGTTTCCATTTTAGAATCTAAAAATCTCAAATGTTGTGTTATATTCTACATTGTGTTTCTTGTGACTGGATCCTAACAGAACTTTTGGATCTAACCTGCACACATGAAAAGAGATGGAAATGTTACACTATATAGGGAACTAGCTAAGACAAACTCCATTTTGGTATTTCTACCTGCACATAAAACAAACGATGATGATCAAGAGGGTATGCCCTAGGTCAAGCAGAGTCCAAACAACAAAAATAATTGACTAAAATAAAATGATAAATGACAATGATAGCTTGGTATAAAATTCTTGATAAAGTGATGCAACACCACAAGTTGTCACAAAATTTTCTTGATGAATGGTTGAATAATTTGAATACCTACAATAGGTTATTCCACAAAATAAAATAGATTGTTGTAGCTATCACGTAGAGGATAACTCATACATCTTCATAAGAATGGCATGATTGATCATAATACATCCTTGTTTATAATTTATTTTATCTTCTTTATGTCTTGCAAGCATTATCTTGATTAAGGAAATCATTATTATAATAGTGCTAATTTTTCCCTTGATTGCTTTTAGGATGCTCAATTATATTTCCAAAATTTCTAGCTCTTGCCTTAGGATTTCAAATGGTGAAAAATAGTTGTATTTATATAAATTTCTTTAATTATTGTTAAATTAATTACCAAAGGCCAATAAATGAAATATATTTTTTAATGTTAAAATTTTGACAATGAAATATTTAAATTAAGGCGAAAATATGTTGGACAATGGCACTAGTGCCCTAGTCCAGACCTATTTTGGGTATTTTCTGTCACTAAATTAATATTAAATAATAATTCCTAATTTGCTTATGATTTTATAGAGATAAGCATAAAACAGGTAAATTACAAGCATAATTAGGTTCAATCACATAGGGGGAGCTAAACCTAGTGTGAAATTTTCAGAGGTGACAATTTATGATGCTACATTTAGTCCCCACTTTAGTGAGTATGAAAATATGCTCAAGCTCATACTAAAGTAAGGATATGGTGGATTTATTTATCAAAATACCAAAGAGATAGGATGACACCAAGTTGAGGGGTGTGCAAGCCCCAACTTAGGATCCCATCATTTCATAATGTTAAGACAAACATGAAACAAATATATCGCATGCTAGATAAGTCAAGATTAAATCACACATGGAGAATTCAAATGAGTACACATAAGAGAATACACAAACAATACATAAGGAAAACATGATGCATACAAAGACTACATGAATAAAACACACAAAATACATAGATAAAACACACCAAAAACACTAATAAAACACACCAAATACACAAAGAAAACAAACCAATATGCATAGTAAAAACATAAAGCAAACATAACATGCACATTAAATAAAGAACAACAATTGCTAGTACAAAAAACTAAAGATTCAAGTCAACAAGGTAAAGAGGCCTTAGTCTATAATATTGTCTCAATTACTAAGAATCATCCATCATACACATCTAAAATGATGAGATACATAGAACTAATAGCTAACAAGTTGTCCTATACTAGGTATTTTTGCAATAATATGGCTATCACAAGGCTATAAAGTTGAATTATGGTAGGTGACTCATGAAAAACATAGATCTGTTGGAAAGAAAGTTGTGTCACGCTAGGTGGCCATGTAAAAATTCTCTTGTTCATACATAGACATGCTCCATTGTACCAAATCCATGGAATATTTTTCCAATCATGCTTCAGGGAGTGCATAAAATTTTAACATCACAAGGGATGAATAAATGCTCAATGTCATAAGGGATGAATTGATAACCACACCTAAAGGAGAGTTACAAATAACACCACCAAAAAAGTGGGTATGTCAATAAGTCAAATCTCACAAGATGTCAATGAAATAGTTATGTTGATATGTACCCCCTTAAATATCAATATACTTGCTATGTTGATATTTTAAGGAAAAGAAGGGGAAGAGGGGATCCTTTTAAAGAATACACATATCTAGAAACTAGTTTTCCTTACCCCCAACTGTAAAGGCAAAGACAATAATGCAAGACACTATCATGTTGCTACCATAGAAATAAATATGGTTTCACATTAGATTGTACCACCATGAATGGCAATGAGAAACCATATGAAGCTACAAATTCCATATTTTAAGGAGCAACACCATAGAAGAGAGATCATTATTTAGAATGATTAGATGCATCAACACATGGAAGAGCACCACAATAAATAAGTTTCTATATTTTATTGCCCAAGGCTTGAATTTAATTGGTAGAATGACCATGCATTAAATGATATGCATAAAATAAGTATTCTCAAAAAATTCTTATGTGTTGGAGGTGGAAGAGTAATCAAGTGGGATTTTAGAAGCCCCAAAAAATATTTTCTTGCTCATATAAAGGATAATGAGTAGGAGACAATCATTTATCTGTGAAGAAATTTTTTCTCACTTACCACAAAAAAATTATATATAGATGATGGAGGATTAGATGTAGATGAAGGAGAAGGTTGGAACCCTAAATGTCTTTTTTCAAGGTATAGTGTAGACTTCACATGATCCTTAACTACTTGTTCCATGTTTTCATTATATCCAATTTTAAAAATAATTTTAAATCCAATCCTAGAGCACTTTTCAGACTCAAATGGACAAGCCTTGTCTAAAAGATTATGAGAAGAATTGATTCTTTTACAAGAAAAATGCAAATCCTTTTTAGGAATTGAAATGATAAGATCAGATATTGCCAACACATGAGTGATAAAATATAAAGATCCCCCATCACCATCATGGGATGATGTTTTTGGATTTTTTGATGTAGAAGAAGATTTAGAAAATGAAACAAAATAATCCTTAGGTTTAGATTGTGAGATTTTGTCTCCACCCACAAGGGAGGGTGTAAAATCTAATGAACTCAAAAAATGTGTACTTGAAGATGAATTATTTTGATCATTATTTATTGTTTGGGAAGATGAATGACAAGATTGTGTTGAAACAATATCTAAATATTTAGGCCTTGATGGTGAGATTTTTTACTCCCCAATAAAATTGGGTGTAATTTAATCTAATGAACCCTAATAATCTCTAAAGATTACACTAATCATATTCAAAGATTACATTCATAATATCATTATCATTGGAAGCCAATGGTTTCTATTTTGAAGATGGAATAAAATTACTAAGAGAGATGGAAATGTTATGCTTGACTTGGGCATGCAAATAAATTTTTGGATTTTATTTAATTGTGTAAACCTTGTTATTATATTCATACTTCATCATATGATGAAGAATAGACGATACTCCCTCAATAGCTCAAATCTACCATCTACCATATACCAAGGAGAGGATTATATGACGAAGAATCCAACATGACATGGAAAAGAGTAGGTAAAACCACAAAACCTACCTTAATAGGTAATTTTATTATTCCTAATGTTTTCTAACTAACATTATCAAAGCCACAAATAGAAAGATTATCAAGTTTTATGAGAGTCTTATCTACACCAAGTTTATGTAAAAGTTTAATGCTAAAAACATTAAGATTTGATCCATTGTCAATAAGTGTAATATCCCTTGATAATCTGACCATATTTTTCTCAAGGATTATTGTCAAACACTTGGCCAACAAATTTTGTACTTTCTATTAATTTTTTGTTTTTATGTTTTTGAAGTTTTGGATGATATTTACAATGCTGATATAAACTTGAAATTGGTAAACTAAAGTCTGAAATATCATGCATCAACTGATAATGCAAAGATATGAATGAAATGATGTTGAATATGCATCTACAACACCATTGTAATTTCTACAAACACTTAGCATGCAAACTAGATCAGTGAAATGAAGCTACAACAAGAGATAATTTATCAAACATATAACATGCAACCTTATAATTCCTATTAGATACAAATCCAAGTACTATGTTGATGTACAATTCTAACATGATGCTTACAATTACTCAATATACAATGCCAATACTCTTGGCTTACAATGAAATGTCATTACAATTTCTGATACAAATGTGCACCTACATCTATTATATGGTAGTAGCTAAACCATGCAATGAACCTATATAATGCAAGTAAGGAACCTGGTTTATGTTGATAGGAGTTGATGATGATGATGCATACTTGATAGCTTATGTGGAGTTCTTCAAAATTCCAAATCAACCCTTCATTAGTGCCACCCCTATTATTGAAGTTGCAACCCCAAATATAAATTGTGGCAGCTTGGTATAGTCTCTAAATAAACTCTATTATCAGTGCCTTGACCCCTAGTATGGAGTGCTTCTATCGCTATGGTGAATCAATGAAAATAAGTGCTCTAATAAACAAAATCTAAAGTCTGAGTATGCAATTTTATGGCAGCCCAAATCTCCTTCAAGAGCCCATGATTTCAATAATAACATTGCGCACACTCTCAATGCAAATCATCCTCAAGTGTGAGAAAAATTGACCCCTTTTAGTGATCAATTTGATACCATGAAAAGCCTGCAAATAATCTTCAATGAGATCATAAAATCATCCTCCTAAAATTTGGCCCTTGGCCACTAAATTTTCCCAAATGAGAAGATTGAAATGTCTCCTCCCAAACAACCAACTAGGCTTGGTATTGCACACGCAAACCTAGAACTCTAGAGTCTTCAAACCCTCAAGCCAACTTTCTAAGCATTCAGGCTCACCAAAGTAGAAATGAAGTAAACAACTCAATCATGCCAAAATGAATAGCCAAAGATTCTTATAATTTTCATACCACATCACCAAGAATCTTCTAGAAAGTAATATTATTTTACTTCTATTGAATTTATAAAATAAAATTATTTTATTCCAAGTCACTTTATTAAGTTAATTAAATATAAGGTCACATTTTAATATTTATTTATTTGATAACCTTACAAATAATTAATTTAATGATTTCTCCTTATTGCTACAAATTGGAGACATGACAATCCTCCCTTCACAAAGATTGCTTTCCCTCAAGCAATCCACAACTACCAATCCATCACAATTACCACAACACCTATCAACCTACCACCTAGATTCCAGATGACCTTGAGAAGAACTCCGACTGACATACACTGAATATAGCTAAAGCACCTATCACTTCCAAGACCAATCAAACTATGAGGCAAATCACTCAACAGGGAAAATATTGAATCCAAAACCTTGTCATGCAGACTCCAAGTACTGTAGTGATAACCCTCATGCATCAAAGTATTCCAAAAATAATCTCCACCTGGATCACATGGATAAAATGGAAGTGTATCCATCTCAACACCAATGAAATTCCACTGCACCACTCTGATAACCCCTAGATTCCAATCAAACAAAATCTAAAGCTCCTACTTATGAGATTTACAAGACTTGGATTCAACATTTGAAGTCAAAGATATACCATACTAGAGTGAACCTAAACTCCTATTCTTCAACCTGCCTCATTGTGTAAAAAATGAGATGGTCAAATCCTAAACATGTGGGTCAAAAGAAAACCACTGAGCACATCTCATAATGCAATCAAAGTAGAACTCTCCTTCTTGCACCCATGGAAAATTTGAGTAGCCATGTGTATTCCTCTCCATACTACCAACATTAGAAGGTGACTCACAACTCAATATAAGAGAAGAAATATAATCAACATCATCATCATGAATTCCATCTACTCTTGTCATGGATGTTCCATCTTCATACCAATCCACCCTAAGTGGTCTCCTATATATGTGAATTATGTCCAACCTAGGTGCATAAAAAAATATGCCAATCCCTGACAAGCTATTGTCATAAATAAGAATAGCACCATGAAGTCTACGAATCAACCCCATGATGGTGATAAATGTATCTTTGTTGACCAAAGATAGCAAGAGCTCATCATCACTCTAACCCCTAACATCCATGTGAGAATCCCAACTAATAGTTGATGCCCTCAAATATTATCTCGATAAAGTAATATAGACATCAATCCATGAGGGTAATGTGGAAGTACTACTGCTAGCATGCTTAACTGCATCCCATAGACTAAAAATACTTGAACACTCAAGTCTCTCCATGCAATTGGCTAACACGACCTTGGGTGCTCCATTTTCCTTTCCCCTAAGCACCACTCTCTATCCATTGGCTTCCCTAAACTTGACCTCCATTGTCTAAAAGTTCTATGAATATTTTCCCAATGAATGGAGCCGTTGAATTCCCAAAATGGCATTTGTAGCTCCCAAATCCATCACACATAAATTATCTTTCACGGTATAATTTCCCAATCTAATTCTTATTCAAGGGACCTTATTTTTTCATGTCATATTATAACCATCAACCACCATGATGTTAAACCCCTCAAAGTCCTATGCTGATAATCCCTATTTCACCACTAAGGCTGACTCGATGAAATTATGTGTAGCCCTACTATCAATCAAAATTGTGATATGCTAGCCCTGTAGGATTCCTCTAAATCTGAAGGAATTGAATATGGGTGAAACTGATAGTGAACTATTTTTTTCCACAATACCATGTTCATTCTCATCCTCATCCTCACTATTTGATACTACCTCAATGAGATGAACCTTTCCCTTTCCCAAGAAATGATGTCCAACTACCCATTTCTCCATACAATGATAGAAAATTCCTTTCTCCCTACAATCCTTTTGGAAATATTCATTCACTTTATTCTTATTATTGCCTTCCTTGAAGAAAGGATTTTCCTCCATATCCATTGAAGGAGATGAATTGTGGGAGGGAGATTTATTCTTTTGATTGCTTGAGAATTTTCCTTTTTGATTGCTAGACTCCATGTCTCGAGCCTTCTTAATTTCCTCCTATAATGAAGTAGGGTTGAGAGACTTAACCCAACCTCTAAATGGATCCATCAAACCATCCATCAATAGGACCAACAACCTCCTCTCTGAAATGTTAGTCACTAGAATACCCAACCTCCAAAAATAAGCAATGTATGTATCTAATGATCCCATTTGTTTGAGCTATGCCAACTCCTTAAAATGGAGTTCTAGATCGTTACATCAAACATCTCAATCAATTGCTCAGTGAAGTCCACATAAGAGGTAATTTGATCATGACCCCTAGTGACTAATCCATGATACCACCATTCATGTGCAACTCCATCTAAGTGCATAGTGAAATACTTGATGGCTTCATCCTCAGGCATAGGATTAAGCTGATATATGTATCCACCTTTTGTACCCATGCTCTTGTTGATGACTTCCTTGAACCATCATAGTAAGGGAAGCTCAATTTTCCTACCTTCCTTCTAAGATCATTATCCTACTCTCTGTTGCCTCTACCTTATATATGTATCATTCTTAGTTATATATAGTCTTTTAGGGACATATCTAGTTGAAAACCAGTAGCTACCCAATCTTGTCTAAATGGATCTTGTAGCTCGAGTATGGTGAGTTCATTGTTGACTTATTGCTACTCCTCTCTAGTTGGAAATATGAGCATCATAGGTCTTGATACTTGTGTAGCTCAATGATTAACCTGGTTATTGTTGACTGAATTATCTCCTTAACCATTGTTTCCTCCATTCCTATTGTTATCATTGGTAATTGAATTTCTTATCAACATATCCATCATTTTTGCTAATTGTTGATTTGTTTTCCTTTGCTCTTCCAAATATATTCTTTGTTCTTCTATGTGATGTCTAAAGAGTGCATAATTTTAGTCTTCTTCTCTTCTTGACTTTTCTATTCCATGGCTATCACTTTCTTCTTCACTCATGGTTGTAGATGTTTCCTCCCAACATTTCCTCAACACACCTAAAATTGTTTTTCCTTTTGAAATTTGTGGAGGATTGAACTGTCTTCTACAACCTATTACGTAATATTGTCCTTTCTTTGCTTCCCTTGTTGTATACCTCTTTTCTCTTTCACTCATGTACCCCTATAGGCAAGAAATAATGAAATATCTGATACAATGATAATATCCCTTGATAATATGACATTATTTTTCTCAAGAATTATTGTCAAACACTTGGCCAACAAAGTCTATAATTGGTTCTGATTATTTGTTTTTATGTTTTTGAATTTTTGGATGATATTTCTAATGCTGATATAAACTTGAAACTAGTAAACTAAATTCAGAAATATCATCCAACAACTTATAATACAAATATTGTTGAAAAATGTGTCTCAACTTGTTGGCTTTAACATCTATTAAGGACTTGACAAATTTACCTTTTGTTCATGTCTTTTCTTCTATACCGCGGAGTCATTCCTTCTCTTTGGCGGTAGCACAATGAATCTTTGTTTCATTGTTAGAACTATCACATATCAGTGAGTAACAACATGTTGTCTCATCGATATGTCAATATGTGATGTTTTGTATCGATGTGACTTGGGGTTATCGGTGGAAATTTTCACCGAGCTATGCCAATGGACCGATGTCAGACAAAATCGACTTGGATTCTAACGACAGTGGGGACCATAGCAGAGTGTATCGGTTAAGGTGATCCTAATCTATGGTTGTGATGTGTTTAATCCCATGGTACTCATTCTATTCCACACTCCTTTGTGGTGAGGACCGACAAACTCTTGTGAATCAAGCAGAATTGACTGAGTATATGACACTTGTCGGCTTAATCAACGGTGCTCGCTAGTACCATGCCTCTTGTGGTGGGTCCCAAGTGACTCATGAGGGGTGTGTAGGCTTTGAACATGTGTCGTCATGTTAATTATTTTCAAGAGACTTATTGGGAATATTGTAGATCCCTTTTTTGATTCTTCGAAACTTCACAAGTAGTGTATGCGTGTCTTGGTGGACCCTGGCCAAAAAAAGTAGAATATGAAGGGGGAAACTCATAGACCTATTGACTATTGATGTGTATGCCATTCAGTGGAGGTTGCTGACTTGGACAGAGGCCGTTTGGATTCTTGAGAAGTTTTGACGGTTAGTCTGTAGGGGAAGTTGAATCGAACTGGTTGTGCAGAGAATGAATCAATAGTGGCATTTTTTGTGCATGGTAACACACTAGAATTGTAATGAGCTAAATTTTATATGGTTGAATGATCGATGTGTGGTCTGGTTTGTAAATATGATTGTGTGCTAAGTTGAGTAGCATTGTAATAGTGTTATTCTGCTTAAGGTTGATTAGGGAAATTTTCTATTGTAGTAATTGTCACCTGTGAAGGAGAGACTAAAACTTGTATGTAAATTATTTTGTTGTAATACAAGAGTTATTCTTTGGTGTGGTGGGTTTTTCTCCCATAAGGGTTTTCCCACGTAAATGTGGTGTCAATTGTGTTTGAATGTATTTCTCAATTCTATAGCTTCTTACATGTGCATCTTAATGAACTGTAATTGTAAATGTTTAAAAGGCATATCTCTTTCTCCTCTTAGTTTTGACATTAGGAAAAGTTTGTTTTGCAATCGAATTTTTCTCAACAAGTGGTATCAGAGTTTGGCTAGTTGTGTTATCCTTGTGGGTAGGTTGGATTTTTTTGTGTCAATTTCTATTAAGTGGGATTTTTGTAGAGGTCTTGAATTTGTTTAATTACAGTTTGAGATGGCAATGACAAGTACATCTGGAAGAATTGATATTGATAAATTCAATGTCAGCAATTTTGAGTTCTGGAAACTCAAAATGGAAGATCTATTGGTTGACCTGATATCTGGGTTGTTGTGTCTGGAATGAAACCTACAAGCATGGAGCAAGAAGATTGGGACCTCGTAGATCAAAAGAAAAAGGGTTGATAAGACTTTGTTTGGCAGATTCAGTTCTTCTGAATATTCATGAAGAGAAGACTTCATCTTCTTTATGGAAAAGATTGGGAGATATTTATCAGGGCAAGTCCTTGGTGAATAAGTTGTTTTTGAGGAAGATGTTGTATGCTTTGAAAATGGAGGGAGGAACATCTATTGCTGATCATTTTAATACCTTTAACATGTTGATTTCTTAGTTAAGATCTGTAGGTGTGAATGTTGATGAAGAAGGTCATTGTATGCTCTTGTTGTGTTCTTTGCCGGATTCGTGGGATCACTTGGTGATGGAAATTGGGAGAACGACAACCAATTTCAAGATGGAATATGTGGTTGCTTCTTTGTTATCAGAAGAGATGAGAAGGAAGTCTTCTGAGATAGCAAAGGAGGCTCTGGCTGTTTGAGATAGATCGAAAGAAAAAGGCAAGAAGAAGGACAAGAAGTCCAAATAGAAATCAAAAGGGAGGTCAGAGTCTCCTAGAAAGAAGTCCAAGGTGAAGTGCTGGAATTGTGGGTAGCTTGGTGATATCTGAAGGGATTTCAAAGAGGAGTAAAAGAAGAAGAATAATTCTTCCAATAATGATTCTTCTCAGAGTGATGCAGATGCCTTCATTGCAGCCTTGGAAACTCAGGCATCAGATGATGTTTGGCTGATTGATTCTAGAGCATCTTTCCACATGACATGTCACAGAGACTGATTTACTAAGTATGAAGAATGCGATGGTGGAAAGGTGTATGTGTCAAGAGATTCAATTTTGGAAATAGTTGGTCATGGAAGAGTCAGAATTCAGTTTCTTGAAGGTAGAATTAAGGGGATTGATGGTAATGCATATACCAGGTCTAGATCAAAATTTACTTTTTGTAAGCAAGTTGGAACAATGTTGGAGTGCAAGTCTCATTCTCAAGTAATGGTTGCAAAATGACGAGAGGCTCAATAGTACTGGCTAGGGGTGCCCGAATTGGTACTTTGTTCAAGCTAGATGCATTGGTTGTTCAATGCAATAGTGTCTCTACAAGGTCACAGAAGGTTGTTCGTGAAGAGAAGAATGAATATTTTCCTATTGGAGAAAATTCCTTGGAAGTTAAACTTCCAATAGAAAAGAATATGCTCTGGCATCAAAGGCTCAATCACATTAATGAGAAAGGTTTAAAAGCCTTGAAAAATAAAAGCCTAGTTAAGGGGCTTGATGATTGTAATCTTGAATTTTAATTCTGTGAACATTGTATATATGGTAAACATCATCATGTTTCATTCTACTATAGTCCTCATAAATCTTCTGGTGTTTTGGATTATATTCATTATGATGTGTGTGGTCTAGTGGATGTTCCTTCATTATCAAAGTATAAGTATTATGTTTCTTTCATTGATCATTATTCGAGAAAGGCATTTGTGTATTTCTTAAAAGGTAAATTAGAAGTGTTCAATCATTTTAAGGAATTTAAAAACCTTGTGGAAAATCAGACTAGAAGAAAAATAAAGTGTCTAAGGACTGACAATGGTGGTGATTTTTGTTTTGATGAGTTTGAAAGGTATTGCAAAGACCATGGGATTAAGAGGCATAAAACACCTTACACTCCATAGAAAAATGGAGTTGCTGAAAGGTTGAACAAGACACTGATGGAGAAGGCAAGACTTATGTTGAGAAATGATGGTCTAGAGAAGAAGTTATGGGCTGAAGTTGTGGCTACAAAATGTTACTTGTTGAATAGATTACCTTCTTCAACACTTATTGATAAAATACCTATGGAAGCTTGCTCTGGTAAGAAGCCCTCTCTTAGACATATTTGTGTCTTTGGCTATGAAGCATATGTTTATTTGCTAGATGTGAAGAGATCTAAATTGGACAACAAAGCTGAAAAATGTATCTTCATTGGGTATGGCCTTGGTGTGAAAGGATACAAGCTTTGGAATCCTGTGACTAAGAATGTATTGTACAACAAAAGTGTAATATTCTAGGACCTAAAACCTTCTTCAGTGGATTTGGAGTCAGAGATGAAAGAAAAAAAAGAAAATAATGATGTTTTTGAGATACCTCTAACTCCTGGAAAAGAGGAACAACACATTGAAATTTTACCTAAAACTGAGGAGAGTTCGAGAAGCTCTAAGAGTTCTAAACAAGTAGAAGAGCTACAACCTTAGCCTCAGTCTATGAGGAGGTCTACATGTGAGAGGAAACAACTAGATTGGTATGGATTCTCTATGTTAGATTCTAGTTGTGCCTATTCTTTGATTACTAACATGATGAGCCTAGGACTGTAAAAGAGGCAACTAAAATGTCCGATTCAGATTCCTAGTTGGAAGCCATGAATGAAGAAATGGTATCATTAAGGAAAAATGATACTTGTGATCTGGTCCCATCACCTGAAGGTAGAAAGCCCATGGGCTGCAAATGGGTGTTTCAAAATAAAATTGGTCTAGATGGTTGTTTTGAGAAGTATAAAGCGATATTGGTTGTGAAAGGTTATTCCTAAGTAGAGGGAATTGACTATGGGGAAATTTTTTCTCCTGTAGCAAAGCTAACATCTATCAGATTTCTTCTGTCACTTGTAGCAGCATATGATTTGGAGATTGAGAAAATGGATGTGAAGACAAAATTTCCTCATGGTGATCTTGAAGAAGAAATTTATATGTCCCAGCCTGAGCACTTTTTGAGTAAAGGTAAATACAATTTGGTTTGCAAGTTGAAAAAGTCTCTGTATGGTTTGAAACAATCACTGAGGATGTGGTACCAAAAATTTGAC
Organism: Sequoiadendron giganteum; assembly: GCA_007115665.2. Lineage (NCBI taxonomy): Eukaryota > Viridiplantae > Streptophyta > Pinopsida > Cupressales > Cupressaceae > Sequoiadendron > Sequoiadendron giganteum. The sequence goes on along the minus strand of CM021103.1, from coordinate 439,398,297 downwards.
ACATTTGTTTTGTCATTGGGATTTGTAAGATCAAAATTAGATCATTGTGTGTACTATAAGACTAAAAATGAGCAGGTACTTATTATCACCCTTTATGTTGATGATATGTTGTTCATAGGAAATAGGAAGTTAATGATTTATGCTATAAAATCTCAATTGTCTGCAAAGTTCAGAATGAAAGATCTTGGTGCAGCTAGGTATATTCTGGGGATGGAAATAACCAGGGACAAAAAAAGAAAAAAAAATTGTATTAGCCAAAGTAAGCATATTAATACTATTCTAGAGATATTTGGTATGAATGATTGCAAATAACTAGTTGTTCTAGTTTTGCAGGGGACGAAGCTATCTATTGAAGATTGTCCAAAATATCCTACTAAGATGGAGGACATGACCAGAGTGCCTTATGCTAGTGTAGTTGGAATTTTAATGTATGAAATGGTCTATACAAGGACTGACATTGCCTAAGTAGTGGGAGTTCTTAGCAGATTTATGGTGAATCCAAGAAGGAAACATTGGAATGTTTTGAAAAGAGTGTTTAGATATCTGAGGGGCACTTCAAAATATGCTTTGTGTTATGATGGAAATTTGGTTGGTTCATAGAGGACTTTCAAAATTTGTAGATATGTGGATTTTGATTGGGAAGGGGACATTGATAGCAAAAGGTCCACCAGTGGATATATTTTCATGTTGAATGGTGGTGCAATTAGGTGGATGAGCAAGCGACAAGTTGTAGTCACTTTGTCCACTATAGAGGCTGAGTACATGGCAGCAACTCACACCTATAAGGAAGCCATTTGGCTTAGAAGATTGTGTTCTGATATTGGTTTTGATGCAAGGAAAATTATTATTTGCTGTGACAGTTAGAGTGCTATTTGTGTGGCAAAAAATCCAACTTTCCATGCCAAGATGAAACACATCGATGTGCAGTATTACTTTGTTCGAGATATGGTGGAGGATGGAAAGGTCTGTTTAGAAAAGGTGGATACTCTAAAGAATTTTGTTGATGCATTGACAAAGCCAGTGAGCATGGACAAGTTTAGGTGGTGTACACGTTTGATGGGCCTTAGGGCCTATGATCTTCAGTAAGTTTGATGTTTGGAGGAAGCCAATAAGCCTTCATCAAGTGGGAGCTTATTGGAAAATGTGCCTCAACTTGCTGGCTTGAACCTCTATTAAGGAATTGAAGAATTTACCTTATGTTCATGTCTTTTATGCTATACCACAGAGTCCTTCCTTCTCTTTGGTATTAGCATGATGAATCTTTGCTTCATTAGCTGAATGATCACATATCGGTGAGTGCCAATGTGTTGTCTCACCGATATGCCGATATGTGATGTTTTGTATTGGTGTGACTTGGGGTTATCAGTGGAAATTTTCACCAAGTTACGCTGATGGACAGATGTTAGATGTAAGCGACTTAAATTTTGATAGTAGTGGGGACCACAACAAAGTGTATCAGTTAAGGTGATCCTAATCTATGGTTGCAATGTGTTTAATCCAATAGTGTTTATTCTATTTTGTGCTCCTTGGTGGTGAGGATCGGTAGACTCTTGTGAAGCAAGCAAAATTGACTAAGTGTATGACACTTGTCGGCTTAATCAACAGTTCTCGCTAGTCCCGTGCCTCTGGTGGTGGGTCCTGAGTGACTCATGAGGGGTGTGCAGGCTTCAAACACGTTTCGTTGTGTTATTCATTTTGGGAGATTTATTGGGAATATTGTAGATCCCTTTTTTGATTCTTTGAAACTTCACAAGTAGTGTACATGTGTCTTGGTGGACCCTAGCCATGACAAGAAGAATATGAAGGGGAAACACACGAACCTATTGACTGCTAATGTGTACGCCATTCAGTGGAGGTTGCTGACTTGGATAGAGGTTGTTTGGATTCTTGAGAAGTTTCGACGGTTAGTCTATAGGGGAAGTTGAATCGAACCAGTTGTGCAGAGAATGAAACGATAGTGGTGTTTATTGTGCATGGTAATGCACTGGAATCGTAATGGATTGAATGTTAGATGGTTGAATGATCAATGTGTTGTTTGGTTTGTAAATATCATTATATGCTAAGTTGAGTAGCATTGTAATAGTGTTATTTTGTGTAAGGTTGATTAGGGAAATTTGTTGCTGTAGTAATTGTCACCTGTGAAGGAGAGTATAAAACTTGTATGTAAATTATTTTGTTGTAATACAAGAGTTCTTCTTTGGTGTGGTGGGTTTTTCTCTTGTAAGGGTTTTCCCACATAGATGTGATGTCAATTGTGTTTGAATGTATTTCTCAATTCTATAATTTCTTACATGTGCATCTTAATGAATTGTAATTGTAAACGTTTAAAAGGCATATCTCTTTCTCCTCTTAGTTTTGACATTAGGAAAAGTTTTTTTCCGCAATCAAATTTTTCCTAAAAAATATATGAATGAAATGATGTTGGATATGCATCTACAACACCATTGGAATTTCTACAAACACTTAGCATGCAAACTAGATCATTGAAATGAAGCTACAACAAGAGACAATTTGTCAAACATATAACATGTAACCTTATAACTCCTTCTATTATATGCAAATCCAAGTACTATGCTGATGTACAATGTTGACATGATGATTACAATTAATCAATATGCAATGCCAATACTCTTGGATTACAATGAAATGTCATTACAATGTCTGATACAAATGTGCACCTACAACCACTATGTGGCAGCAACTAAACCATGCAATGAACCATATAATGCAAGTAAGGAACTTGGTGGTAGTACTCCTAATTTTTGACTAAATTTGGCTAAATTTTGAACTGGTCTTGCCTTGTAATGATTTTGAGCTTCTATGTTCAAGGGTAAGGCTTAGGGTTTTAGGTTAGAAACCCTATTTTCAAAATTTGTATGGTCATGAACATTGAATGTTCTAATTATTTTTTGGCCCATCACACCCGATTACCAATCACTTAAGCTGTATCATGATCCATTGAAATAGTTATCCACACTGGCCCCATAGTTTAGGTTTACTAATCATTAGGTGCTTTCTCATATTTTCAATTTTTGCCTCTGGTCAGGCTAAGGTTTCATATTAAATGACTTAAGCCTTATATCTGCATTCCTAAGGGTTGTGCCCTGTCAACCTAGTCAGGTCCCTTTTTTAAGAACTAACAATTTTGGCATGTGAAAAAATGAAAATCCATGGTGGTTGTTCAATCATCACAAGTAGATCATGAATATTCCCTGCATGCCTATCCTGTGTCATTGCTTATTATTTTATTCACATAGGCTAGTGGGCTTAGGCCAAGTGTCTTGTGCTTAAGTGGGCCTGATGTATTTGTTGAAGACTGTAGGCTGTATCAAAAGGGAATCAATGGTGATCAATGAATCACATGGTAGCATCATGACTATTCCCTACTAATTTGTTCCAGTTTATTCTTCATTAAAATATTCAGACGAGCTGGCAGGTGATTTCCATGTGTCATGACAGGTGATGGGCCTAATGTTTCCAAGCGGTCAGCAAGTGGAGATTTGGGAAAGATCAATAATAGGTATCATTACACATGTCTTCACCTAGGTCATTCCTCGCACGCTCGTTTTGCATCTTATGGTGAAGAACTCACACAGGAGAGCGGGCATTAAACACATGTAGCCTTTATATGGTGGGCCACATATCTTTTTTTAATTATTGAATGGTACCAAAGAAATTATATGGTGGTTGTGGGGTAGTGTGGTTGAATCTCCACCGCTCCCCACCACCCAATTAGATTTTATTTAATACTTGTAAAGGGACATGAGCAAGCAGGTATGGTGACATTTGTTGCTCCATAAAGGGACCTACTGGGTTTTGAAGATGATGAATTCTCTAATAAGGATTGAGATCAACATTTGATAGTGGGTGACATGGGCTATCCTGAACATTGCTCATCTTACCATGAGGGTCCCATTTGTGTCTCCTATTTCTCAGTGGGTAGGTAGAAAATTTCCACATGGACTACTTCAAAGGCTCCGATGAACTTTAGTGGAGATAAAGTACTAATAATAGTTGGTCGAGACTACACTAATATTTAAAACGAAGTCTTTGGAACACATTTAAGATTTGGGAGATGCTTGTGTTTGTGGCCATCAATTCTATCATGTGTTGGTACATGTGGGATGGAGAAATTGAAGCAAGGCAGAGTATGTGCTGATATTATGAGGATAAATCATGATCGCTTCCCGCTATCTTGTTGTGGTAAATTATGAGTAAATTAATTCCCAGGAGCGATTGGGTAAGTGTGACATGACATTTTTCATTAGGTGCTAAGTATATTTAATTATGCAGATGGAGTGGTTTTTTATCCACTTGAGTTCTCTGATTAGGGAAAAGGTATCTAGTGCATGAAAATTAATTTTTTCACAATGAATCATTTTGATTGATTATTCATTGATTCATCTCAATGTGTGAGCGATGACTAAGATTCAAAATTAAATTAGTTGGGTGCTAGCTCTCTTGTGTGAACTCCCTTGGAATATTAATGAATAAATGTTGTAGCTGATATAATTAATGAAGATTTCTTGCTTATTATTCTCACCACTTGTTGTCTATGATAATTAAGTGTCTAGGAATGAGCATATGAAGTGTTCTAAATAATTATAGAGTTTGAGCTAGCTATTTTATTTGGAGGGTGGTGTCTCTGTCCTAAATAAATTTGGTGAGTTATTCAATCAGGAATGGGTAAGGTAAGTGTGTCTGTCAACCCAGTCTGAAGGTCTAGAAGACTCAATCTCCTTGAATCTCAGAGTGATGTTCCCATGAATGAAATAGATGTGCCTGAGGTCCCTATGACTCGAAAGAAGAAAGAAAGAAAGAGATGATAGGAAGTTTTTATGGGGTGTTCTCAAGAATTATTATCATCTAAGGAGTAGAATTGGATCAGAGGAATTAGTCAAGGGTAAGGAGAAGAAAGTTGATAGGCCTGAGAGGGAAGCTGCAAAAAATAACAAGTATCACTGAGCTTACATGAGACGCCATCATTCTCCCATTAAAGTCTCAAGTGATTCCTCTGAGAGTGGAGCTAAAACTGACTTGGGCTACCACCAATATCTTTTTGTCATGATTGATTTGGCTGATTCTAAGGACAAGGTGGTGATGGCTACTCCACTTTCGATAAGGACACCAAGTGGGCGTTCTTATTCTATTGACAAGGCAAAATAGCACCTCGTTTCCTTTCCGAAATGGTGTTCGGTTTTGGTCCTTTGTGCTAACTTGTTTCCTTCTGGTTGGTTTGTTGTGATATGGGTTTCTATTTTTTCATGCCTTTTTTTTTATGGTGACCTTTCCTGGTGTGATGTGGACATGCCAATTTTGATGTTGTGACTACAACGCCTTTTGGAAGGCTAGTGGGTCTTCTCTAGTTATCATTTTTTGATATTTTTCTCTCCCCTATTTTGTAAATGATTACATATAACTACTTGGGGAATATTTTGAATTCTGAAGAAATTAGTAATGAAATGAAGTTCAATGTAAGTTTAATTCAGCCTGGTGCTTGTTTCTCCCTTATTCTATAAAAGGTATTTCAAGGCTGATTATAGGGGTTCAATTTTTGAGTCTTATAATGGTCTACGTAAGAAGCTAGTCTCAGGAAGAAGCATATTGTATAAATGTTGATAGATAGAACAATAAGATGTCTAGGGTATGAGTGATATATGTAGTAATCTAAAAATAGTTTTATGGAAGCCACAAATATGAAGGAAAATCTTAAGTTCTACTGCGTATACTCTCTTATGTAATACTCCTGCAAGTTATGAATCAAAGGGTTAATAATCTGCTAGTTCATCTTCAATTGTTTTGATTGATTGTGTGGATTAATGTCACAAGTTTGTAGGAAAGAGCATAAGATTTGGTAAGAAGTTATGTGTTAGACATAGTGAGTTGATTTCTACAATGTGGTGTGACAATACTCCATTAATCTCTGAGTAAATGGCTTATATATTATTGGTTATTACATGACTTGACTCCATTTCCAAATAGATAAAGCACCGGTCTATTTATTATCATATTTTGTAGATAAATGAGCTAGCAATGTACCTAACTAGAGATTTGGAATGAGAATATAAATCATTTAAAATACTTTCAATAACAGTGTGTAACTTTGAAATTCCCCTTAATTCCTAGCATTAGGCAGTAATTTATTCAAAGGTCAGCCAAATCTTTGATGAAGAATGCCTATTTTCATTAAATAGGAAGTCATCTGTGTATAAAATTTATCTCTAAGAATTAAATATATCTTGAGTGTGATGAGGAATACCCTCCTGGGTTTCACAGAGCTCGAAGAGTAGGAGTGAGGGCCTCAAAATCCTCACTCGTTAGTTGGCCACTAACTTTGAAAATTATTGAGCATAAGGGTTGGCTACCCTTTAGAGTATTTCAAGGTTCAACTGTAAAAATAACCAACAGGAATGGAAACTCTGATGGGGATGAAATTTTAAATTTGGTTGCATACTTTCTTGTCAAGGAGTCATTAAAATTTTGAAATATTATTTGTAACTAGAGGTTTGAAATTGTGAAGTTTTGTTTTCCCGTTCGAGTCACCGACATGAATGGTGACTGTGCTGGGGATGAACTCAAAAGTTTTGGTTGCAGACGGTTCTATCAAAGAGTCATTCAAAATTGTAACTAGAGATTGATAATTGTGAAATCTTTTTTTCCCATCCAAATAACCAATAGGAATGGCAACTTTACTAGGGAGAACTTTGAGAAAATTATGATAGAAGATCATTTATCCTTAAGAATCATGAATTTGGTTAATCTGAACATCTAGTTTGGATGTTGTGAAGTTTCCAGGCCTAGAATTGGTTGTGTTGTAGAAAATTTCAAAGGATTTGTGTGACTCTGCTATTGGAGGAGACCTAGAAGGAAATTTATCTTTGAAGGAGCTTCATATTACTTGAAGTTCAGTCCTCTGTGAAGAGAGGTGGTAAATCTGTCAAAATAACCTACTAAAAGATGTGAAGAGAGTTCCAAATCTGAAAATATTTTTAGTTAAGAAGAAAGGTTACTAGCTGCTACAAGTTTCCAGGTATTCTCATAATCTAGATAGAATATTATCATGCGTAAAAGGAAATTTGTGAGAAATATTCAAGAACTAAGATGATAGATGATTCCCTATTAAATGAAATAACACTAAGAAAGGGAATAGTAGTGATCATTCTTCATATTTTTGTATTATTGGATTGTAGTCTCTATTATGAAGTGAAGTATGCAAATATTTTGAAGAAACTTATTTAAAAGATCTTGAGCAAGTTGAGATAGAAAGTTTCTTTGTAAAAGATTAATATCATGTTGTGAAAGAAGTTTGAAATACCTTGTGTAATTGAAATATTGTTCTGACAAAATTTGTGAAGGTATAAGAAAATGTATGTGTAAATATATGCATCCTTGTATGGCTGCTAGTGTAACCATGGCCTTTGATCAACCTCAGCTAGGTTCTCAAAGAAATTTCAGTACTGAAAGGTACAAGGTTATAAAGTTCAGTGGTATCTGGGGTTACCCAAATACCATCGAAGTTTAGAGATAAGATACCAAGATTCAATGGTAATAATTTTGAATCAAAAAATATGTATTTGCAAGAATTTATAGATGTGATGGGAGACTATGAGCTTGATTATGAAGATGTTGTTATGAAATTTTTTGTTCAGGCTCTAAAAGGAGATGCAAGAGATTGGTTCTCCTATCTACCAACATCCTTTGTATGTTCCTGGGATGAGTTTAAAGTAGTGTTCCTAGAATAATTTTGTGAAAGGGTGGACCCCATTTCAATGAGACAAAAATTTATGAGCATTGAGAAAGAAGAGGATGAGCTAGTCCCAACTTTTAATATTATATTTTCAAAGGAAATAAAGGACATCCCAGAGGATATAAGACCAAATGACACAATATTTTTGGTGGTGTATTTGGGTGCATTTGATAATAAAGTTAGTTAGTGGCTAAGAGACAAGGAACCCATAAAATTACATCAAACATATCAAATTTATGTGGATATTGAAAATAACTTGAAATATTCAATGGTGAAAGGATATAAGACTACTAGTGTTAGTTATCCTAGCACACCCCATGCAAATAGAATTCATGGATCAAATAATAGAAATGGTTGTCAAGATGATAATTCTTATGTTGTTCTACCTTCCCCATCACCACAACATGCAAATCATAGTGAGCTTCAAGATAAATATCAACAAAGTTTGAGAAAAATTGATTAGATGTCTTTTGTTAAGAATTTGTATGAAATGAAAAGGCACAAAGAAGATTCACCTTATAATTTATTCTCAATATTTTTGGATGCTTTGTTGAGGGTTCCTAAGAATCTTAGACTTAAGAACTCAATTTACATTGACCTATTTTGTGAAATTTATGAGTCTAGATTGAGTACATTACAAAAGGAATTGAAGCCTCAGAATTTTGGTCAAATATTTGAGTGGATAAAGATTGTAGAAGGAGCTAAGTGTAATCATGTACAAAAGGCGATGTTCCAGAATATTGGTAGTGGTTTTCTTATTGAGGAAAACCAGAAAATAATGCAAACCAATGGAGAAAGTATAACAGATCATGAACATTCATCTTGTTAGATGGGTGAATGTAGTGATTTTAATCACTTCACAAGTAACACATATGCTGATCAATACAATAGTGATGAAAATGAAGACATAAGGTTTGAGGACAAAATAGAGAGGCATGAACCGCATCCTTGGGATATCTAGAATGAGGAAGAAGTAGAAGAGATGAGAGAGGTAATTGCCTACCAAGATTCAATCACTAACAATGATGAATGCGTTATTTATACCTCATTGCAAATCAGGGGGCAAGATGTTAGAAATAAATATTTGAGATTTCAGTCTGAAAACAACTTTAGTATTGATGGATCTCCTTGTTGTAGTAACTCTGATGACATCATATGTGGTCACTCCTTTGTTGACTTTGATTTTATTGGTGAAGTGGAGGTGGAATATTCTGCTTCGAATAGGGTGTATGATGATGATAATGGAAATGTATATCGGCTTGAGGAGGAATAATTGTCTTTCTATGAAGAGTCTTTAGAGTGTGAATTAAACATGTCAAATATTGTTGCTATGAATGAAATTGAAAATATATCTATATGCTCTTCTAGTGAATGTAATAATTTTGAATACAATGATGATATGAAAGATTTGGACAATCATGTTGAGGGAGGAGAAGCTTTTATGACAATAATGAATGTGTGGTGTAACCCCTTATTTGATGAGCTTTCATCTTCACTAGAAATGAGAAATGGTGATCCTTATTGGTACAAAGATAATCCACTCTTTGTTGATGAATCTGATGATGCATCCAATGCAACGTTGGAGTATGGAAATGAGCAAATAAGGCAACACATTGATGAGCTCAAAAAAGGTATTGCTTTTGGTTATCTTACATCTCACACAAATATAACCAGTAGATTTGATAATCAACATGAGATTGAACTTTCTACTTGTTCCTTTGAGGATTGTAACAATCCTTGTGAAGATGATTGTAAGGTACTTTATTCACATGAAAGTTGTAGTGATATGAATATTGATAAGGTCAATTATGCACAAGTGAATGAACAAATGACATTGGATATAAACATGGAATGTAATGAGGACATTTTTGGAAGAATGAAGTGTTGTAAGGTGTGTGCCCTTGGTCTCCTTGGTTGTTCAGCGTGGCACTCAGGATTCGTGACATGGTTTAACCACCTCCCATGGATCCTAACTCTGGTTTGTATTGGGCATTGATAGGTTGATCTTTTGGGGCAATGGCAAGGCCAAAATTTGGTATCAGAGCTGGTCACAAGTTTGAATCCCTCACCTATGTTGGGGGGATTGTTGCGACGTGTGCCCCCTTGGTCTCCTTGGTTGTTCAACATGGTGCTCATGATTCATGACATGGTTTAACTGCCTCACATGCATCTTAACTCTAGCTTGTATTGGGCATTGACATGTCAAAATTTTGGTGCAATGGCAAGGCCAACATGAAGAAGATCAAATTATATTTTGTCATTGATGTCACCATGTTGTTTAAGGTGTCAGTTTGGTCTAGTACTCTGAACCAGTATGAAGAAGAAGTGTACATCCTCTAGTTTTTTTGGTCTAGTATTTTGGTCTACATTTCCCCTTTGGTGATCTTTTTTGTTCACAGTTTTGGTAAATGGTTTATGAATGTTGGAAGCTTGTAAGTGTGCAATTATGTGTGCTCATATGAACTTCTAGAAAATTCACATTGGTTTGGTGTTGCATTTTTTTATTAGGTCTATCCATTTCCAACCTAATAACCAGTTAGTGATATAATGGTGTAATTTGTGTTGTGGATATGTGAGTGACCTATCTTTGGTCCAAGCCGACATTATATAGTGTACTACATAGTTGAATTTATTTTGGAGAAATTTTGTGTATGCCTTAAGCTGACAATTACATTTTTGGTGAATAAGTGTCGCATCTAATTAGGTTGACCTAATTGATGCTTGCGGATGTACTGGATATATATACAAGGTATTTTGGATATTGAAGATAAGGTGTGTGTGCAAGCAGAGTAGTGGATTGAATGTGAATATCAATAAGAGAGAATATTAGTCTGCTAGCATGTGAAATATCTAAGCATCAAAGGAACTGAATGAACACTTGTTAGGTGCACTCTTACTAGTCATATTCTGATTGCGAAGCCATTTTTGTTCTATAATATTTTGTAGGCAGTGAGCCTCTAATTCTATATAGTGATTCCTTATTTGGATAGTGAGTCCTACTTATAGGTAGTGAGCTTTTGTATTTGGCAGTGAGCCTCTTTTGTATCCGGTTTTTGGAACAACTATATATTATGAGATAATCCTCACCATGGTTTTTCCCTGATTGGATTTTCCACATAAAATTCTGGTGTTCATGTGTTGTGTGATTTCTCTTGCTTATCTTTTCTATTATCTACATTAGTGTAATTGATGGTGTTTTTTTAATAAGTTTAAGAAGATATTGATTCACAACCCCTCTTAGTATCTTGGATATTCAACAATTGGTATCAGAGCTCTAGTTCCTCTAGAGAATTCTAACAGCTTGAGGAAGATTCTATAGATTGAACAAATGGATAAAGAAGAGCTTTGGGCTGATCTTGAAGATCTTGACAAGGCAAAAAATGAAAAAAAAGATCTGAAAGAAAATCTCAATGAGGAAAATGAATGCATCTAGAAATTGAAAGAGCAATTAAAGAAACTCAAAGAAAGACATAAGTTGTATCTTGAGCCATTGAAATCGTTATCCATACCGGCCCATAGGTTAGGTTTATCGGTCACCAGGTGCCTTCTAATCATTTAAATATTTTCCTATAGTCAGGCTAAGGTTTCATATTAAATGACTTAAGCCTTATATCTTCATTCCTAAGGGTTGTGCCTCATCGACATAGTCGAGTCCCTTTTTTAAGAACTAACAATTTTGGCATGTGTAGAAATTAAAATCCATGATAGTCATTCGATTGTCGCAAGTAGATCATGACCATTCCACACGTGTCTGTCCTATGTCATTTCTTATTATTTTATTCACACAGGTTGGTAGGCTTAAGCCACGTGTCTTTTGCTTAAGTGGGCCTAATGTCTTTGTTGAATACTACAGGAGGTATCAAAATAGAATCAATGGAGATTGATGAATCACATGGTAGCATCACGACCATTCCCCACGCACCCGTTCCAATTCATTCTTCATTAAAATATTCAGACAAGCTAGCAGACGATTTCTATGTGTCATGATAGGTGGTGGGCCCAGTGTTTCCAAGCGGTCAGTGGGCAGAGCTTTGGGAAAGACCAACAATAGGTATTGTTACATGTGTCTTCATTTGGGATGTTCCTCATGCACCCGTCCATTCTATGTATTATGGTTAAGAACCCACACAAGCTAGCGAGCAGTGGACACATGTAGCATTTATATGGTGGGCACATTTATTTTTCTAATCAGTGAATGGTACCAAATAAAATCTATGATGGTTGTGGGGTAGCATGGTTGAATTTCCACTACTCCCCACCACCCCATGGGATTTTATTTAATACTTATAAAGGGACATGGGGAAGCGAGCATGGTGACATTTGTTGCTCCATAAAGGGACCTACTGGGTTTTGAAGATGAAAATTCTCTAATAAGGATTGAGATCGATGGTTGATGGAGGGTAACATGGATTGTCCTAACCAATCCTTGCCATCTCATGAGGGGCCCATTTGTGTCTCCTATTTCTTAGTGGGAAAGCATGTGATTGTCGTGTGGACTAATTCAAAGGCTTTGATGAACTTTAGCAGAGATAAAGTACTACTAAAATCTGGCCAAGATTGCACTAAGATTTAGAACGGAGTCTTTGGCACACATTCAAGATTTGGGAGATGCTTGTGGTTTCGGTCATTAATTATGTTAGGCATTGGTACCTGTGGGATGGATAAATTGAAGCAAGATAGAGTATGGGCTGATATTCTAAGGACAAATCATGATCTCTCCCCACTATCTTGTTGTGGTGAATTATGAGTAAATTAAGTCCCATGGGTGAGCGGGTAAGTGTGACATGACATGTTTCATCAAGTGTTAAGTGTATTTAATTATGCAGGTGGAGTGGTTTTTTATCCACTTGAGTTCTCTTATTAGGGAAAAGGTATCTAGCACATACAAATTAATTTTTTCATAATTAATCATTCTGATTAATTATCCATTGATTCATCTCAATGTGTGATCGATGGCTGAGATTAAAAATCAAAGTGGCTGGTTGCTAGCTCTCTTGTTTGAACTCCCTTGGAACATTAATGAATACATCCTACAACTGATCTATTTAATGAATATTTCTTTCTTATTATTCTCACCATTTGTTGTATGTGATAATTGAGAGTCTGGAAATGAGCATATGAAGTGTTCTAAGTAATTACAAAGTTTGAGCTAGCTATTTTACATGGAGGGTGGTTTCTCTATCCTAAAGAAATTTGGTGAGTTACTCTATCAAGAATAGGTAGGTTAAGTGTGTCATTGAGCCCAGTCTGAAGGTCCACAAGAATCAATCTCCTTGAGTCTTAGAGTGGTGTTCCAATGAATGAATCGGATGTGCCCAAGGTCCCTGTGACTCTAAAGAAGAAAGAAAGAGTTGATAGGAAGTCTACACATGGTGTTCTCAAGCATGCTTATAATTTGAGGAGTAGAATTATCTCAGAGGAATTGGTCAAGGGTAAGGAGAAGAAATTTGATAGGCCTAAGAGGGAAGCTGCGAGAAAGAACAAGTATCATTGAGCTTGCATGGGACGTCATAATTCTGCCATTGAAGTCTCAGATGATTCCTCTGAGAGTGGAGCTAAAACTGACTCGGGCTACCACCAATATCTTATGGGCATGACTAATTTGGCTAATTCTGAGGATGAGGTGGTGATGGATACTCCAATGTTGATAAGGACACCAATCAGGCATTCCTATTCTATTGACAAGGAAAAATAGAACCCTGTATCCTTTCCGAGCTGGTGCTTGATTTTTGGTCCTTTATGCTGACTTGTTTCCTTCTGGATGGTTTGTTGTGATATGGGTTTCTGTTTGTTCATTCCTTTTTTTTGATGGAAACCTTTCCTAGTTCGATGTGGACATGCCAATTTTGATTTTGTGACTGCAATGGCTTTTGGAAGGCTGGTGGGTCTTCTCCAGCTAATGGAATTTGATATTTTTCTCTATCATATTTTGCAAATGATTACATATAACTACCTGGGGAATATTTTGAAGTATAGTTAAATTAGGAATGAAATGAAGTTAAATGTAATTGTAATTCATCTCAGTGCTTGTTGCTCCCTTGCTCTGGGTATGTGCAGGATCATGATGGGCCAAAAAGTGGCAATATGTGGGTATGTGGCTGACGACATTTTTTTTACCCAAACTTGATGAAACAGAAAGGGTTTTTAAAGGAGATTCTCAACTTTCCACCAATATAAATTATGCTTTACTTTGAATTTAATAAATAATTATTATTCATTTTCTATTGAATTACGACTAAAGTCCTGATTTTTAGGCTGATTGAAAAACATCTATAGCTTTCCAATGGTATCATATTTTTTGAATCCAAAACATGTGTCAAATTCTATGCTTCACATACTATAAGATTACAAAATTAAAAAATAAATTTCATGAAGTTTTGACCAAGTTAAGGTGGTCAGACCTACGAGTCTTTATATTTTTTCAAAGTTGTCATAAAAAATTATAATTAATTATTTACTTTGAAAAAAATTACAAAAAAATATGCATCACGTCGGGACATGAGTCCTCTACTTATATCTAAAATCTTATAAAAAAATATTATCATTTTAATGTGGTTAGGGTGTTCAGACAGACACCTACTTCTTATTTTTTCCCTGAAATTTAAATACTACTGTATTGAAATTTCAAATTTTCACCAAATAGATTTTATTTTTTTGTAAATAAACCTACTAATTTATAAACTAAATTCAATTTTCAACAAATTATATGATTACATATTTTTGAAGTAATATAGATAACTTATTCAAATTTTTTATGTCAAGTTTCCTAACTCTGATTTTTTTGAATTTTTTGCCACTTAAGGGCCTGTTTTTTCCATGATGATCCTGCACATACCCTTCTATAAAAGGGATTTCAAGGCTGATTATAGGGGTTCAATTTTTTAGTCTTATAATGGTCTACCTATAAGAAGCTAGTCTCAGGAAGAAGCATATTGTATAAATGTTGATAGATAGAATAGTAGGATATCTAGGGTATGAGTCATATATGTAATAATCTTAAAATTTTTTTATGGAAGCCACATATATGAAGGAAAATATTAAGTTCTAATGTGTATAATCTCTTATTTAATACTCCTACAAGTTATGAATGAGAGGGTTAATAATCTGCTAGTTTATCTTCAATTATTTTGATTGATTGTGTGGATTTTTTCTGGCTTCAATTCAATGAATTGATTAAATGCTAAGATAAGGTCACAAGTTTATAGGAAAGAGCATAAGATTTGGTAAGAAGTTATGTGTTAGACATAGTGAGTAGAATGCAGCAATGTGGTGTGACAATAGTCCATTAATCTTTGAGTAAATGGCTTATATATTACTGGTTATTACATGATTTGACTCCATTTCCCAATAGATTAAGCACTGGTCTATTCATTAGCATATTTTGTAGATAAATGAGCTAGTAATATACTTGATTAGATATTTTGAATGAGAATATAAACCATTTCAAATAATTTCAATAACAGTGTGTAACTCTGAAATTCCCCTTAATTCCTAGCATTAGGTAGCAATTTATTCAAAGGTTAGCAAAATATTTGATGAAGGATGCCTATTTTCATTAAAGAGGAATTGATCTATGTATAAAATTGCTCTCTAAGAATTAAATATCTCTTAAGTGTGATTAGGAATACCCTCATGGGTTTCATAGAGCCCAAAGAGTAGGAGTGAAGGCATGAAAATCCTTACTTGTTAGTTGGCCACTATGCAAATTCTTGAGCATAAGGGTTGGCTACCCTTTAGAGTATTTCAAGGTTTAGTTGGAAAAATAACCAACACCTTGTTTATGATGATAGGAGTTGATGTGGAGTTCTTCAAAATGCCAAATCGACCCTTCACTAGTGTCACCCCTATTTTTGAATTTACAACCCCAAATATAAATCGTGGCAACTTGGTATAGTCTCCAAATAATGTTTATTATCTGCGCCTTGACCCCTAGTATGAAGGGCTTCTATCCCTATGGTTAATCAATGAAAATATGTCCTCCAGTGAAAAAAATATGAAGTCTGAGAATGCATTTCGATGGCAGCCCAAATTGCCTCCAAGATTACATGATTTCAATAATAACAATGTGCACACTCTCAATGCAAATCATCCTCAAGTGTAAGAAAAATTGAACCCTTATAATGATCAATTCGATACCGTGCAAAGTCAAAAAATAATCTTCAATGATATCATCAAATCATCCTCCTCAAATTTGGCCCTTGGCCACTAAATTTTCCCAAATGAGAAGACTAAAATGTCTCCTCTCAAACAACCATCCAGGCTTGGTATTTCACAAGAGAACCTGAAAATCTATAGTCTTCGAACCCTTGAGCCAACTTGCTAAGAATTCAAGCTCACCAAAGTGGAAATAAAGTAAACAACTCAATCATGCCAAAATGTATAGCCAAATCTTCTTCTTATACTTTTCATACCAAACCACCAAGAAGCTTCTAGAAATTAATATTATTTTAGAGTTATTTTAGTTTTAGTGAATTTATAATATAATATTATTTTATTCCAAGTCACTTTATTAAATTAATTAAATATAAGGTCAATTTTAAAATTTATTTATTTGATAACCTTACAAATAATTAACTTAATGATTTCTCCCTATTGCTCCAAATTGGAGACATGACAATAAGAGTATGTCTAACCCTAGTTTTGGCAATGAGGAAAAATATTGTTAGATCATCATGTTTTTTTTGGACTTCAAAAGGAGGTAATTCATGTTGAGGGAATGTAATATCCAAGTTTATTGCATTCATGCTATCTAAAAAGGCTAATACATCAGTCTATTTAATGTAAGGTGGTACAACAATCTTTAGAAAAGCCTCTTGAAGAATACCATGGTAGGTAGGTAAAGTTTGAGTTAAGTCCCAAAGATAAATCTTAGCTAGAGTATTACAAAGTTTCTCAACAAGTTCATACTCTTTATCACTATGTTGAGGAAGATGAGGTGCAATAGGAAGATATGGTCTAGGAAATGGAATAGAGGTTAGAATTTTCCTTGGTTTTTTATTACTTCGAGTGTTATATGTGTGAGAAACTACATGATAACTTGATTTCTATTACAAATCTTGGTGCACATGATTACTTTGAGTGATTTTTTTATAAATTTTAGGATATGGATAGGATATTTAGACTAATTTTTTGAATGTACAATAATGAGGGAAGGCATAACTTTATGATAAGGCACATGATGATGGTATATAATTAGTTTTGGGTTTACAATTTCAACTAAGTTAACTATTTGTTGATAATATTTTATCAATAGGGTATTAATGATTGCATCCAATTTTACCAAGATATCCTCACAATTAGGGGAGATATTAGGAGAGGTACAAACATGAGTCTCATGATTATCAATGATTTCATCCTCTTATTCCAATATATCCTCACAAGTAAGAGAGATAGTGGGATGGACAAACATGAGTTTCATGATTATCAATGATTGCATCATCTTACACCAAGATATCCTCACAAGTAGGAGAAACATTAGGAGAGGGAAAATAATGATTAGTTGAAGAATGAATATTAGGTAAGGTGATGTTAATAAATATATTAGTGATTTTACTCTTTTTTCCAATGATATTCTCATACGTAGGAAAACTATTTGTTGGTTGAAGGTTGGTGTATATCCCTTTTGATGACATGGAATGGGGTTTAGGGTAGCACCTCAAAAAATATTGTTATGCCCTTTTTTTAAAGGTTTAATACATTGAATTAGGTAAAGTAGGGCCAAACTAGTAATGAACAATAAAATCTAGAAATTTTAGGACCAACTATTAAAAATAGGAACTAGATCTCAATAGAGACTACAAATAGGGTTCTCCATAAAACAATTGATGAAAAATTGACTAGACAGGGACATGGGAACCCTAGATTAGAGAGGTAAGCTTTTACTAATTTAAAAATCTAGAAAATAACTATAACATCTAAGGGTATGCTGTTCTATAGGTTTAGATTTGAAAGAAAATAGATTGCTAGAAATGCCAAAAAACTAATTTGTCTATGTGGATAACACACATGCATAAAATTTTATGTTTTTAAAGCAATGAAATATATCCAAATGATAATTTTTAGAATCTAAAATATTTTAATTGACTATATTTCTCATAAAAATATAGAAAAACAATACTTTTTAATTTTTTGAAAGGAACACTATGCAATTCTTAAATTTCTGAATATTTTTCTCTAAAATATGGATGCATAAATATCAAACTAAAGAAACATAATATTGCAATTGGATTTATCAATGAAATAACTATGATCTAAGACCTAACCAAATTTAAGATCATGCAAATAGATTCACACTATTTTATAATTTTTTTTTTTAATTTATGATGGAAAAAGAATACAAATGCCTAGTTTTCAAAATGAAAAAATTCCAATCATTAACGATATCTTCAAATCATCTAGGTTTTAAATAAATTTTTAGAATTTATGCTAAAAAAATTAGAAATTTGTAAGTGTAGGATATGTGAGGTTCACCAAAATTTAAAGTAAGAAAAGTGATCCTAGATCCAACTAGGATTAGCTTCGTTTTACTTGACTCCACATTTATACATAAACAAACTAGGGCTTGATTATTATCTTATTGACACAAGGGAGATCCAATATCCTAGGGTTTGTACTCTTTTTATTTTTAAAGGAGACAAATTATATGTGTTTTATCAATCCTATTTGACATATACCCTAGATCTAAAAATATGATTTATTACATAGTCATGAACAAAAGTTGATAGAACAAAGCCAAATTTGAGAAATGGTGACAAAGAGGAACTTGTGACTCAAATATGAGCCTAAATTTTAGGTACAGGGGTGTTTGCACCCTATACTAGTAAGGTTTCCTTCTTAGAATCTACAAACCTCAGATGTTGTGTTATAGTCTGCATAGTTTTTCTTATGACTAGAACGTAACAAAACTTTTGAATGTGTAATGCACACATGAAAAGAGGATGAAAGGTTGGGGTGTATAGGGTATTGCCTAAGTCAAACCCCACTTTGGTATTTCTACCTCCATGTACAACAAATGATTATAATCAAGAGAACGTTCCCTAAGCTGAGAAGATGCCAAACAACAATAATAAATGATTGAAATAGAATGATAAATGACAATGTTACCCTGATGAGAAATCCTTGATGAAGTGATGTCACAACATAAGTTTCAAAAAAAATTTCCTTGATGAATGCTTGAATTATTTGAAGACCAGAAATAGGTTAGTCTATTAAAAAAATATATTATTATAGCTAGAAGGTAGAGGATAACTCATACATACTCATAAAATGGAATGATTGATCATAATAGATGCTTGTTCATAATTGCTTCCTTCTTCCTAATTTCTTACAATCATTATCTTGATTGATGAAAGTTTAATGCCTTGCCACATAACCCTAGAGGAAGTTGCAACAACTATGAAAGCGTATAATTTTTTTTTTTCTTTTAAAGTGCAATAATAACATGAAAGGTGCACTACACTATTGCTAACATCATCTAAGGCATGCAACTAAGATTACATATGAATCCCATAACATAAAAATTAACTCATTCATAGCATATAATTAATTACACTTGAATTTAAAGTACATAAATTCAAAGCATTAAAATTGCATCACATAGGATAAAAATACATTAAGATCCAAATATTACATTAATTTCAAATAATGTTTACAATACTCATTCCCAGAATGAGGAAAATGATACATAAGTGTTACGAATTACATGATTCATCATCAAACACAATTGAGGAGTAATATAAATACAAAGTCCAAATTAAAAAATACATCAAATGAAAGGAACATATCCACTGGTATCCATGATCTCTCCAACTAGAAGATATCACCATCATGAATAGAAGAAGGGAACCCAACAGAGTAAGGTGCACATTCCACCCAACCAAGTGGTACCCGAAGGCCCACCCCCCATGCTAGGAGATAGTAACAAGGATTCCTAGACAAGACCAACTACCTCTAAACAAAAGCTAACACATAACTAAATTAACCAAACACAAGTACAACACTATCACATTGGTTACATTGCTTCCAGAGTTATAATAATCGAGTATGCCAACTTAACCATACACATAGACTATTTTCATAGGAAGAGTATCATCACACTAGCTCGACATGGGTTACTGGCCACTTAACCGGTTAAACCCTAGCAACCTCAACCGATCCCCAACCCCCATTCTCACCTATACAGGATCAACATACCTTTCAAAGAGACAAGGCATATAACCTTCGCCATTCCAGGCCTTACCACTCATCCAAGGCTCAAATGAGCACTTGAGTCCATGAGTGAGGCTATCTTATCTGAATTAATATGAGTTACTACCCAATCCACTAATTACTTTAAATTATTATTTTCATTTGATTAACTACTTTCAATAGGTTACCCAGTTTACCTCTTTAGGGCTCTGGCCCCTAACGAAAGCCACTCTCCTACTGACAACACACAAATCAAAAACCAACACCCAAGCGTAACATAGTGCACAACACCCGATAAAAAATTCCACTCCCAACATAAGAGGCAACACATAATAAATTCCACCCCCAACATAGGAGGCAACACACAACAAATTCCACTCCAAACATAGGAGGCAACACATCCCCATTTGTGGTAACCAGGTGATTCACTAAATACGATTATACATACTAACCAATGTAAATTGAAGGGCTCAAATTAAAATACAACAACCCCCAAATCTAAAATACCACAATTGGAAGTCTTACTAATGCTTCTAAACAATTTTCCCCCATAATGAAAATAGAAGAAAAATACATTTTAAAGGGAAATTTAATTAGAAAATAAATCTATCTTTCAAATTTCCTAAATCCAATTTTCCTTTAGTAAAATATAGTAAAATATTGCCCCAAACAAACTAATTTAATAAAATCCCTTTTTTAGAGAGAGAAGAAAATTTAAGCTATCTAACACTTCAATTCCTCAATTACTTTTTAACAAAAATACAAATTTATACTTAAAGATTATTTCATTCAAATCTTCTATCTATGCATATATTGCATGCACCTATTAAAGAGATAGATTTAAATAAATATATTTAAGTATAGATAGAATTAAATATATAAATATATATGTGAATATACATATATATACTTATAATTATATATACACAATATATATTATTTAATTACTTAAACTAAATACATTATCCAAAAATAACCACATTAAATACATATATTTATATAATTATATATATATATATATATATATATATATATATATATATATATATAAATATATAATAATGCATATATACTTATCTATCTATATAATATATATATAAATATAATATACATTTATTATATGTCGATTCATGTTAAAATATAAATCAAAGCAAAGACCAAAAGGAGGCAAATGAAATCACAGAGTTCACATTTTAATTGGCAAAGCATTTAATATACAGGGAGGGGCAGTCAAACCTTAGCAAAATCCTTAATAAGGCTGCACACCATGGCAAGGGAATGGTCGGCTGCATTCCACAACCAATCCCCCTCCTGTATAGGGCGACGGCTATGGGAACAGTCGACCTTCCCCAATTCCATATTTAAACATGTAAACAAAATATCTTCCAATAAAATTTCTAGCAATCAAAAGGAATCGTCGTACGGATGCAATTAGATATACAAGCATTTTTAAAGAGAATATTAAATGGAAATTTCTAATAACGAATATATATATATTTAGTAATATTTATATTTATATATACATATAAATAAATCAATACTACTCTAATCAAAGAAATAATTTTTTTTTTCAAAATGTATTCTACATGAAATTTTTTCAATTTCAACAGAAGATTCCACTATTTCAACATAGGGGTTTTTCTAAATTTTCTTCAGACAAATAAATTTAATAGGAAGCAATCATTTTCTACAGATAACAAACCCAATAGAAAATTGGAGCAATATTTCTCTATAATTAACTTTTGCCCAAATTTTCCGAGAGGTTTTCTACCAACAATTTCTACAAAGATTTTTTAATTTCTTCCCAGCAATGTTTTATTCTAGGTTCTTCTTTGTTTACAACAATCCCAATTAAAAATTTGAATAATTTCAACAAAAGATTTCATTTCTATAGAATATTTCATGAAAATTTTCAGACATGACATTTTCAGTTTTAACAAAACTCAAAAGCTTCATAATTTGCACAAGAAATATTTTTCTAGATAGTAAATTAATCTAAGAAAAATTTCCAAAATGAAATTAACTAGAATAATAGAGGAACCTAAATTCCAATGCTTGAGATGATGTGGATTGGTGTGGAGCCTCTTCCACATAAGTAAACTTCTTCCAGAACAACCAAAGCTTATTCCAGAGCACAAAGAACTTTCCTGAGACTATCTTTTTCCCCAAATTTCAACAACCAACATACAATAACACAACTTAATTTTTAAGCAACCTCTGGCCACCGAATATCCTCTCCACTCTTCCGTGAAGTAATTTCTTACCTCTCATGGTTACAACCATTATTCTCTTCGTGATTTTTTTTTTTTTCCCAAAAACCATCATTCAGATTTCCAAATACATGTCGAGAAACAAATATCTTCTAAATCAATTAACACCAATCCCTCTAGATATTCCTAGAAATTAAAATATTTTAATAACTTCAAAAATACATAGTATTTATAATTTAAAATCAATCCAACTAATTTAATTTAATTAATAAAATAAATTTAATCCTAAGATTTTTTTATTTTTTTTGACAAAAGTGGTTGAGCCACTATAATATATTAATATATAAATAAATATTGTTTTTTACATCTTGGTTCAGCGGGCATACCGACAGGAATGAACCAGGAATGAAACCTCTAGTTATAGCCCATAATTACAAAATTTAGCCTTAGGCTAGTAGCAGACAACCAAAATATCCATCAGATTTTCTATTTTCCCCCCATTACAAGATTTTGCAAAATTCACCCCATGCCCAAATTTACATTTAAGCCAAAATTTGACTAAAGCGGCTACAAGGCTACCACCTTTTTCGATTTTTCATATATGAATATTTAATGAAGGAAACACATGGGAAGGCATTCTAATCAACCAACCTCTTCAAAAAAAACCTAAAATGAAAGTAATGAAGCATTATAGGAACCAAAAGGGGACTCAGACCATGTATGAAGACCCATCTATTCCTCCATCCGCACAACCCATGGAGAATTCTCACCCTGTTCTTTGGGATATGCTATTTGAGCTTGGCCACCAAAATTATCTTCCTTGGCAAATAAATAAATCCCCTGAAAGACTGGAAAATCCTTTTCAATGTGTTCCTTCGTGACAATGTGAGCCCTTACAATTAGGTTTTGAGGAGCAGCATTGGAGCATTCTGCTTCCTCATCATCCTGAACCTTTGGAATGTAAATTTCCTTTGCTTTGGGACCTGCAAGGGTGCTAATTGAAAAATTCTACACACGATCATGAAGGTGAGAAATGGCATAATTTTTTTCTTTAATTTCATATTCCATAGCTACGCAAACCTTTTTGTTGTGCTTCTTTAAGGCTCTCAACAACACATAATCATTTCTATATTGCAGAGCCAATATTATGGCTTCATAAATATCTTCAAAGCTTGTCCATGAATTTAAATACTCATAGGGAAATAGACCTCCAAGATACCCCTCTCCTTCAAATAGATTATAAGATTGTACCATGGCTAGCAGTGCATCTTTAACTAAGAACTGGGGTTTCAAAAAAAATTCAACCACTGTTTCTAAGTCTAGCAAGGATTGAAGTAAATCCATCAAATTAGAAAAGAAAATAGATAAAAACCTAAGAAGGGAACAAAAATTGGCATGCACCTGGGCGAGTGATATCCCTTCCAAGCACGAACCGCATAGAATCCTCTACTCACATATAGTCTATCTTAAAAGTCAAACTGAGATCTTCCAGCGAAAGACTATTTTGAAAAGGTTGCTCCCATGGCTGCAGAAGGTAGATAATTCTAAAGTTCCAAGGAAGGATTGCCATCAGCACAAAAAAACACAATATTCATTTTAAAGAAAAACTTGTAGACAACTTTCCTTAATGACACTTTAACACAAAAGGAAGAAAAAAGAAGCTTTAAAGACATGCTGATAACAATGAAGCAAGGGCACACTTCTCGGAGGGCATAATGAGAGTTTAAGGCCAGAGATAATAAAATAATGAATGCAAATCCTTTGCAGTGAAAACAAATCATGTGAGAAATTCCAAATTTCCTCAGGAGATTAATGTAGAGTATTGCCAACCATATGATGGTACCACTGGGATTAGCAACACGTAATCCCCATCATTTTCTGAAAGTGTGGTGACTTAACTTGAAATGGTGAGTTTCCATATAACACTCAGACTATCCCATCAACATTCCAACCAAATTTCACATCACCCCAAGAAAGTTGACACAGCCTGAATGTACCTAATGTACAAGCACCAACAGGAGGATGGAACTATAAGTGATGATCCAGCACAAGGAGTTACATGGAAACCACTAGATTTAGCAAGCTAAGCCTCATACTAAGTCAGTGAGGCTAGGGGAGCTGCCAAATTTAATAAGAAATTCAATTTTTAGCAATAACATCTACCCCACTACTAATTATGATTGCTTCTTGATCAAAAAAATCTTTTAAGTGTGGATACTCCAAGAGTAATGTCACTTTAAACATAATATAGAGATCCTAGTTTAAACTTCCCAAATTAGCTAAAAAATCTACTAACTTGTTACCTTCCCTGTAAGTATGAGTGATGATATAGTTTGGGAATTTGTTAAGAAGAGCCCATACTCATTGATGAATGTAACAAAGACTCCAATTTTGAATTTTCCTTTCATTACATGCATTAACAATGAGAAGTGAGTCTCCCTCTATATGAATTTTCTAAATACCTAAATTCACTACCAACTCCAAACCAAACAATAATGCCTTTGATTCAGCCATATTATTAGAACCATGGTGGAGGTATGTTGAACATAGTGCAAGAGGCTTACCCTAAGAATTACGGAGGTAGATACCTACCCCTGATTCTCCTGGATTCCCTTTAGATGTGCTATCAAAGTTCAATTTGACAAAATCAACCTATGGGGCTTTCCATTTTATAAGTTTTGTATCAACATTTTTCTGACTTGGTTTCAATTGGCTACTCGGGAAGGGAAATTTTAAGAGCCTCCAATTCTGCAAAATAACATTATCCCAATTTTTGAAAGAAAAATTTAAACCTTTGGAAGCTAAAACTGAAGCATTGACTACTTCAGAAATTGCATTTTTGATTTTAACAATTACTGCTTCATGAGAAGAAAATGTATTCCTAAAAAATCCTTAAATTTCTTTCCCACCATATTTTCCAAATTAATAAGGAAGGAACAATTAACCAGATGCATGCAAAAAAGGAAGATTTATGCAGGATTGGCCATCATTGAAATAGATCCCATGGGGAATTTGGAAGGGGGGTGAAAAATCTTAGCTTATTAAGAATGAAATTCTAGCACTTACGTGCAACAGAACAATAGATGAAAAGATGATCCACATCATCATAAACCTCCTTACACAAGGGACACATAAAGGGATTAGAAATTCTTAAATTTTCTAATTGATAACTGGTTAAAATTTGTTTCCTTAATGAAAGCCAGGAAAATATTTCAGCCTTGGGGAGGATAGAGTTGCCCTAGCAGAATATATAAGCCCTTTGATTAGAAGACTAATTTGAAACCTGATTAAGCACTTTTCACCCTTGCCTTACTGTGTAGAAACCATTTCTTGAAGGGGCCCATATCAATTTTTCATGATGCATAGAAAGGAAAACCACTCTAGCTTCTAATATTTTTTGAAGAAAATTGCACTGATGATTGGTTAGAGAAGGATCAGATATCTTTTTCCAAGTTGCCTTGCTTGATACGGGATCTATCTTTTCAATATAATCCACTAGGCAATCTCCCCATGAGATCGATAAGGTTTCCATTACTGGCTGAAGGGATTCAATACTTTCCAAAGGAGGGTTACCATTCCATGAGTCCTTCCATAAATTTATACTCTTGCCACTATTTACTTCCCATAAGAGATAAGAAATGATTAGGCTTCTGCAAGAAATTAAGAAGTTCCAAATAGCTAAAATTTTTGGTGGATTAGCAATCGTGAAAATTCTTGAAGGATCCCTTACATCTAAATATTTGGCTTGAAAATTTTTGCACCACTTTGCCTGAGGGCAAACATACATTTCCCATGCTAACTTGGCACCAAAATATCTGTTACACTTTGAAAGATTATGTAGTCCTGCCCCTCCTTGGGATTTTTCCTTGATCATAGCTTCCAAGGCTATTAGAGGCACTCACTTTTTCTCATCTATATTATTTTTCCAAATAAAACCTCTAATTAACTTTTCTAATTCTAAACTAACGGATTTCAGAGCTTTTAGAATTACAAAGTAGTAATTAGGAATTGATGATAGAACTTATTTAACTAGTAAAATTTTGCTTGCTAAGGAGAGCCACCTAGCCTTCCAAAAAAATATCCTTGATTTTATCCTCTCCATGATTTTGGACCAGAATTATGCTTTATTGGGGCTTGCAAAAAATGGTAAGCCAAGGTAGGAACAGGGCATTTCTATCTTTTCATAACCCAAAATATCACTTAACTTCTTTTCATTGGCCGCATTTGTGTTAAGAATATGGACTTTTGATATCAAAGCATTTACCCTCTAACCTGATGCTGAGGTGTATTTATTTATGACTTCTTTAATTTTCATTATTTCCTCTACTGATGCTTTACCGAATAAAATCGTGTCATCTGCAAATAGCGTGTGAGTTACTGATATGTTTGTATTTTTTATTTGAATCCCTATCCATATACCAAGAGAATGAATTTTGGAAATGTATCTGCTTAATGATTCTACCATAACCATAAATAGGAAGGGAGAGAGAGGATCCCCCTGCCTCACACCTTGTGAAGACTTGAAGAATCTTGTGGGGGATCCATTCAGAAGCATTGAAAATGAAGCTCTAGAGATATATGAATTTATCCATCTACACCATTTCCCTGAGAAACCAAATTTTAACAATACTTTCCTCAAAAGACTCCAATTTACCTTATCATATGCCTTCATCATATCTAATTTGATAATGACTGAAGGGACATTATTAACGAATATTGAATGCAAAGTTTCATGAGCCACTATTTTCCCTTCAAAAGTTTCTTTTCCTGGAACAAAACCCCCTTGCTCTGGAGAAACAATTCGTGAAATGATTGGCTATAATCTCAAATATATTGCCTTGGAAAATATTTTATAAATTGTATTACACAAATAAATAGGTCTAAAATCCACAAATGAGGAAGGGACATTGACTTTGGGAATAATAGCTATGTTGGTTACGTTAAACTACTTAAGTAATGAAACAATTTTTCTTGATTCTTCTAGAGCCCATAGGATATCAAAACATACTATTTCCCAACATTTCTGGAAAAAAAGAGCAGTAAAACCATCTGGCCTAGGAGATTTTTCTGGAGGTAGAGAGAATACTACCAATCTGAGTTCATCAAAATTAAATGGCTTTAATAATGTTGCATTATCATCAAATGATACAAGATGGGGAATTGAGGCTAGAAGCTCATTCTCATCCTATATTATGTCTGAGGCAATTAAGAGATCTGAGAAGAACCGAACACATTCTTTTCTTATGTCTTCCTCATTGGTAACCCAATTCCCTGAAGGTAATTCCTTAAATGCTTGAATGACCTTCACAACCCATTTTATCTATGCAAATGCATGAAAATACTTAGTGTTTCTATCTTCCTCATGCAGCCACAATTCCTGTGATTTTTGTCTCCAATAAATTTCCTCTCTTGCACACTGCTCCTCCCACTCTACTTGTAATTTTTTTTGTCTTTCATATAAGACATCATCAAGGCCCTTTTGGATAATTTGATCATGCACCTCTTCCAGTTCCTTATGGATCAAGTCTTTCTGGTGAAAGATGTTTAAAAAAGTTTCCTTGTTCCAGTTGATAAGTTGTTTTTTAATATACACCAATTTCTTATATAATTGGAACATCATTGTTCCAAGCTCAAAAGGAGCAGATAACCACCATTGATGGATCAAATCTACAAACTTAGGATTTTTGAACCACATGCTTTCAAATTTGAAAGAAGACTTGATTGAAGGCAAAGAAACATTCGACAAGAGGAGAGAAATTGCATAATGATCTAAGTTAGGAAAAGGAAGGATCTCAGAAGTAAACTTATATTTTGAATTGAACCAATTTGACAATAGGAGAAACCTATCCAAATGAACTTCTATCTATCAAAAACCTTTCCTTCAGTTTTTCCATGTAAAGTATCCCTTTGTTGGTAATATGTCCCTTCAAGTGGAAGAAGTAACAAAGTGATTAAAATCTGCCATTACTTTGGGGGTGGAATAATCCCCCCTACTTTGTCCTATGGTGATAATATGGCATTAAAGTCAATTGCCAGAATAAGATTTTTATCCCCTAAGGCCAAAATCACTTGAGTCAGTTGGTCCCAAAGATGTTTCCTATCCATTATGGAGGTAGGGCCATAAACATTGAAAAGCCAGAAATTAACATCAAATTTAGATACCTCTAGCAGTTGCCAATTACATTCAGATCTGATCAAGACCATGGAAACCTATTTTGGATTCCATAAAAATGCTAGCCCACTCGAGGCCCCCTATGCAGGTGAGTGCACTGAATTCCACATATGCCATTTGTGTATAGTTAGTTTATACATGTCCTCTAATGTTTTTGTTTCCTACAACAATACAATATCAACACCACATCCATCAATTTGATGCTTGATGCGTGCTCCCTTGTCAAGGGAATTAATGCCCTGACATTCCATAAAAGGATCTTCATTGAATGTGAAGAGAGCAACATGCTCTCCTCAGGCGCTTATTGTATGAAGGTTATAATGTGGCTAGAAGAGTGGATTGTCTCCCCAATTCAATTTCCTCCTGAAGTTTAATGAGCTTTGATTTATGTCCCCTCTTACCCAAATATTTCTTCATTGGATATTGATAAGGGGATTGGGAAATAGATAGTGTCTGAAGCGCATAGCCCGGCTCAGGTGGATCTCCAAAATATAGAATTTCACTTATGTTGTCATCCTGCTAGTGGGAGCCCTTCTCCTCTTGAACTACTTGCAAAGGATGTAGTTTAGAGACAATGGTATCTACTTGCAAAGGCTATAGTTCAGAGACATCAGTATCTATTTGTAAAGGTTGTAGTTTAGAGACATCAGTATCATTCCTTGAAAAATCTCGATGTTTTTGACATATTGCTTAAAGTCACAACTTTCTCCATCTGACTCAATGCTGACCCAATCTCAAGTTGGAGATTCCTCTAAAACCTTGTCTATTGTTTCCTCTCTAATTTCTAAACCCACCAAAAGCAAAATATTTTCTGCCAGAAGTTCTAATTCTACCTCATCAAGCTTGCTTCCTCTTGAGAAAGGAACTAAAGAACTCGCTTCGACTGGAAAATCTATTAAAAGTGATAGATTTCTATCCTTGGTCATCAACTAATTAGAACAAATAAATGGAGTTGGGCCCTGGAACAATAGTTTCCTTACTATTTCATCAAGCTGATATTCATTTATCTATAACCGAGGGGTATAAAAATTTAGACTTTGGTAAGTTTTCCTTATCCAAAGCCACTCAAAGAAGTTGGTTAAACTAAAGATATCGATTTGTAAGGGGTTTTTTTTGTACTTAACTCTTGTTAAAAAAAATCCCTGATGATCTTGATTTTATTCCTTAACATATCTACTAAAGATATGTTGTATGTCTTTTCTACTGTTGTGTGTCTCCAATCCTTGAATTGTAGATCTCCCTACTGACACCCACGAGT
Source organism: Sequoiadendron giganteum (assembly GCA_007115665.2). Taxonomy (NCBI): domain Eukaryota; kingdom Viridiplantae; phylum Streptophyta; class Pinopsida; order Cupressales; family Cupressaceae; genus Sequoiadendron; species Sequoiadendron giganteum. The sequence goes on along the minus strand of CM021103.1, from coordinate 439,368,724 downwards.
TGATTCTGGGTAAAACATAGTATTAACACTTTGAACTTCTTGACCAAGAGATAAAACTTTACTCCTACTTGAATTTGATGAAAAACAAGTGCCTTTAGACTGATTCAGAGTATGGCTTTGAGAGATTGAATCTTGCACTGATTCCCATCAAATCAATTGAAGCCAAGAATCAAATTTGGAAGATAGCTAAATGCACATTGGGCACTTTTTCAAGGCATCTTGTAATATAAGCATCCTTGGTTTAGCAGGGTTATTAAAAGACAAAAAAACATGTTTTTGAAAAATCCCTATTTGATTAGCCATGATTTCCAATAAATGAAGCTCCCTATATTCCAAGGGGGGGGGGCAAGAAAATAGATCCAAAAAGGGGCAAAACAAATTACAAAATCTTCCATTTGAAAGTTAGGATGCCAATTATGCATATACAACCCAAACCCTTGATAAATCCAAGATTTAACTCTATATGCCACATCTTTCAAAGATTTATCAGAAAATAGGACCATAAAAATCCCTTTTCCCTCATCTAGATAAAAAACCTTGATAGCCCCTTCCCATTCTTGGAAAATATTTTTTTTTAGGGATTCAAGATCTAGGGTGAGGTTCCAAAACTTACAGATGATCGCTTTTTGCCTGAGATCTTCAATTTGTGGCTAGATCAATTGGGCTGGAAAGGTAACCTTTATGGCTTCCTGATTAACTTGAAGCTGAGGAATGTCCTCCTTCAGAGATTTTACCTTACAGTGCCATAATTTTTGTTGCTTTATCTTGCATGACTTTGTTGATGATTTGGATTTTTTCCACCTCCTCCTATGACCATGAAAGCCTTTATCGCCTTTAGACCTCTTTTTCCTCTATTACTTCGACCGAAGATTGTTTTTCCAAATTTCCTTCAATGCTGCCTCATTTTGATGACTTGAGCTCACCTCATCTCGTGATTTGTCAGAGCGTAAAACTTGATCAAAGCCCTTAACCAAAGCCATTGTCGCCGATGATGAGTTAATTTGATGATGGGAGCCTTTGTTATAACCCTAATTCTTGGTAGGGTTTCACTCAGCCGATCCTGCAATATCCACTTTGTTTGGATTGAAGGGACCTCTAGCAAACACAAAGCTCCTTGGGCATTGAGCTGAATGCAGATCTTTTTCACATTTTCATATCTGTTTTGAAGATGAATTTTTTGTCTGAAGGCAGATCCCTATCCTCATAAATTTGAAATATTGGTTGTTTAGATCTATTAAGGGTTCTTGGATATCGACACCTTTGATACCTTTGATTCCTCTGAAAAGACTTGTGGGGTTGACTTATTCTTCTTGAAAATCCTCTATGCTAGTTAGGGTCGGAAAAGATTCTAAAATAATCTGAAGTAGGATAAAAAATGTCCACCCTTTGAGATGAAATTTGATCACGCTCCCTATAGGCTGCATCCACCCAGTGCCCCTCTTGAAAAACCCACTAAGGTATATGTTGTCAAGAGCTTCCATTATAGTTTCAAATCTTTGCATCCACCCAAGCACCATCATGAAATACCCATTGGGGGACACAGGAATCCGATCGAGTCACACCAAGTGGGGGGGATCTTTCAATGCCTCATCAACCTAGTGATTTGATCCCATAACCCCTACTGCACCTGCTAAATTTCACAAACTCTCCCAATAATACAATTGAATTGTTTAATTTAATCCTAGATTAAATTATTTTACCAAATAGATTAAATTACAATCTTCTAACATACTAAACAAGATTAATTAAATAAACAACTAAAATATTTAAATCATTTAGTTCCCTTTAGCATACTTTGCAACATAAATAATATCAAGGCAAAATTGAACAACATTATAACAAAACATAACCAACTAAAACTAACAACACACTATGGCTATGGTGGTGGCTTGACACAGGAAACCTAGCTACTATCTCCCAATAAAAAATATTGTTGGGAAATGGACACACTCAAACCCTTGAAACTAGGTGGAGTCGTTGTGTTGTACCTGCAGACCTTCAAACAATGCATATATCAAACATGCATATATATATATATCATAATAAAACACACGAGAGAATCGAGGAATCACAAGGTCCTTGCAAGTGAGTGATGCAATTCTATTCCCTTTGTTGATGATATTGTAGCCACAAGATTCTACTTCCATGCACGAGTTTCAATGAAGAAGAATAAATTAAATATAGCCTTGGATATTTAATTTATATGTTTGATTTAATTTATGAAGAGGTGCTACATAATGAACAAATTATTTGCCTCATTAATAATTAATATTGAATTATTTATTAAAGTCGACCTCTCTTAGAAATCGTGCCTCCTCCTTGAAAAGAAGTGTTCCTCAAATAGGCTGACCTCTCTCTCTTGAAGGGGTGTGATATCTCTTGGGTGTTTATATACATGTGGCATCCTTCATTCACATTGATCGTCAAGTTAATACATTCGTATACAGGAGAAGAAGTGTAGGTGCAATCAACTTCATTATTCTATAGATGCAAGTCGATTACAAGAAGAAGCATATTCATTTGTATCTTGCATCTTAGAGAGGTGCTATTATTCATTTTATCAAATTGGAATTGTGTAGTGCCTGAGTTGTAAGTATTTTTCTGCTCTTCTTCATTCAATATATAAGAGATATATTGGCTAGGTTTTTCCCCCTCATGTTGAAGGGTTTTCCCAGGGTATTTGTTGTGTTGTTGTGTCTAATTTGAATTGATTTTTTTTGCACTATATCTCATCTTAAAAAATAACATGGTATCAGAGCGGGTGTGAAGAAGATCGTGATCGGATTTCTTATTACAACGATACTCTTTTCTCTTTCTCATTATTGTCTTTCTCTATCTCTTCATCAAGATGGTGAATGGTCTTAAGATTGAGGATAGACTTGAGGGAGCATCAAATTTCACATCATGGAGATTCATAATTATGCTCACCTTGGAAGAAAGTGAGCTGGAAGAGTTCGTGGAGAGCATAACTACGAAGCCTATGGATGAGGAAGAAAAGATTCAATGGAAGGAGAAAGATATCAAGGTGAAGAATATGTTAGTTGATTCCATAAAGGACCATATTGTTCCAATCATCTCTAAGTTGAAGAAAGAAAGAGAGATGCTTAAGAATTTGGTGGAAATGTATGAGATCAACAACACAAGTCATGCTCTAGCCTTGAAGAAACAATTTCATCATTTTTAAGATGGCGAAAGGAGAATTTGTCATCACCTACTTCATGAAGATTTCTGAATTGAGAGATCAACTCTCTACAATTGGTCATACTGTTGATGACAAGGGTTTGACCATGTTGGCTCTTAATGGTCTTCCTTCATCTTGGGAGTCTTACATTCAAGGTATAAGTGCAAGATCAAAACTCCCTAAGTTTGATTTTTTGAGGGAAGACTGTATTCAAGAGGAGTCAAGGTTGGCTACAAGAGGTATTGGTCGAAGCTCTACAAATGAAGACATTCATGTTCTTTCCTCTCAATCCTCGAAGAAGGAAGGAAAAGGAGGAAATAAAAAATAATTCAAGAGGAATAGAGATAAAGGGTCAAATGGTGCTCTTGCATTCAAGAAGAAGTGGGACCTCTCTCGTGTTGAATGTTTCAGATGTGACAAGTTTGGTCACTATGCAAAGGATTTCCCAACCAGGCCTAATCAACATTCTTCATTTGTGGATGTTGATAAGATCTCTCCTCTAAATGATTCTAAGGAATTTCTATTCTAATTCATGGGCCTATGTTCAAGCCGTGAAGGTTGGTACTAGTCTGAGCAGGGAAAACTTTAAGAAACCCCCCCCTAGGTGCAGGTGTAAAATCTTGGTGAATCCTATATACTTCCTGATGAAAAATATTAATTTTATTGGTGATTTTTTTCATTTTTCAGGAAAAAAAAATAATCCCAATTGGTGAATCTTTTATAATCCCTGGAAGTTCATGGAAAATCTTGGCGAATTTCTTTTTTTTTTAATTGAATAAAATATTTTTCATTGGTCATTAAAACCAGTTTTCAAACCAGAATTTTTTTTCCATTCGCGATTAAAACCTTTTTCCAAAGAAAAAAATATATTTTCATTGGTGAATTAAAAACAATCTCAAAATAATAAAAAAATCCAGTGGTGAAATAAATAGATATGCCAATGAAAAATCATAAGAGTCGTTCGATGAATGTTCGATGGACGACTATAGTTGCATTCCGGAAGTAAATCTCTAAAGCACTAGACTTGCAATTTGAAACCTTTGGAATAACACTAGAACTGTTAGATTTCTAGAAATCAATGGTTGAGATTTTTTTACCGTACAAATGGTTATAAAGTTTTGTTTCTCAGTGATTGGGTGACCTCGATGGGATGCACAACTTTTGAAGTGTCAGCTCGTTTAATGAATTGTAAGGTGCCATTAAGGGATGTCTTCTCAAATGCTTTCAAACACCAAAAAGAGTTGAATTTCGGAAGTAAATCTCTAAAGCATTAGACTTGTGAATTAAAACCTACGGAATAACAATATAACCATTGGATGCAGACATGTGGCGAGATTAAGGCTCCTCACTCATCACTCATTCTATCTTTCAATGCCTCGACATTGTACATTTCATTTAATTGAAATTCTCAATATTTTTGAAGAAAGTGTGGTTGTCATACTGCTAGTGGAGGTAGTGGCGACCATTAATGCCATATTATCATGATATGAACATCCAAAGCAATTTCTTGGAAAACTCATAGATTTAATGAAACAAGATTTGTAATGATTTCATATTGTTTGAACTTTGAGTGGCACAGGTGAATCATTGATTTTGATAGCTTGTCAGCTTGAGGTACAGTTGGCATGTAGCCAAACATCGATCAAATTAAACATTTCCATTATAGAGGCTGGTAGCGACACTAGTGGCCCATAAATAGGGATAGTGATTCAGTGAATAGTGGATAATGCCATAAGGGTTTTTATTTTCTAGGGTTAATAAGGATTCACGAAGAAGATGATGCAGTATTGGGGATACTATAAATTCTCCTACCTATAGTTATGTAGTTACATAGTAATAAGTAAAAGACAAATTTCCTTCAAGTTTAGAATGGGTGGAATTGGAAAGAAGTTGATTTGGTTAACTTGACTTCTTAGACAATTTTTCAACCAGGATGAGGAGCTCTGATCGAGGTAAGTACTATACCAGTGCATGGAAGTTGCGTGCAAAATATGGGAGCATATTTTCTTCTCCTCTTGTATTCTAACAGCTACCATTTCCCCATTATGGCTGGCTAGGCAAGCCCCATGCATTTATTTTCAAAGAGACATTTGTATTACATCTTTTGTATGACTCTATTTCTTGAAGGGGATAAGTACATTTTGTATATTCACGGCTCCCATTTCCCTAGGATTGATTAGAACCCCCTTTCCCCAGCATGGTTGGAAAATCCACCAGCAGAAGCTTGGAATCATGAATTTATTTTCAGAGCCACATTTTTATTACGTTGTCACCAGCAGAAGCTTGGAATCATGTATTTATTTTTAGAGTTAAATTTGTAGTAAGTTTTCAATAGCAAAAGCTTGGAAATTGGAATCAATTTTTAATCCATTGTAATGAGCAACAACTTGGAATAAATTATTAAAATTTGTCTATGTAAAGTACTAAAGTGACACACTGACATATGTTATTTATACAAAATAGGAGCTATAGTACTACTCATCTATAAAAATATATGTAATAATGTGACATTGAAATTTAGTTGCAATAAAATAAATGGTTGTGTTGTGTTATTCTTGAATCTTCGTTATTTATTTACGCTTAAGAGTAAAGAGTTATTTTTTGAGTTCAGAACTTCAATGTCTACTAATAATTTAATATATTCAAATCAATTTTTTTCTTTTGAGAAATTAAGTAATATACTTTATGCAATATGCACTTGATAATTCATGGTTATATCGGGCCATCGGGGGAATGCAATCATTCGTTCCACCGATGTTTATGTGTTACAGTGATGTGCTTAATTTTGTTGACTCTATCAGTATATCGGAGAATGCACCTTATGAGTTATGAGTCTTCATGTTCGAGCCATCGATGGGGCTATGATGGGGGTTCCACCAATAAAGCATTGTTAGGCCGATGCCTATGGTATTTATTTTTATTAGGAATGGGGGAAGGACTATGCGTACGGGATTTCAAATCTGTTTATGGATGCAATGTAATTATGTAGGCTATAATATGGATCTTGTCACACAAATTTCTATGATTTACATTATGTAATATGTAGGCTATAATAAGTCCTTTGCAATGTTAAGTTACCAGCCCCTTCGCCTTGATGCCAATCCTAGCACTGAAAAGTTAAAACATGTGTCATGTTTATTTTTTATGGTTAATATCATAAATTACTCAAGTTTCAACCATTGGATGAACATTTGATGTATGGTTGTAGTTGCATTCCATAATGAAATGCATAGAGTGATGGGATTGCCAACTTAAACCTTCAGAATCACCCTATAATCATTAGATTTAGAAAGATCAACAGTTAAGATTAAGAATTTGTAACTTGTAGACCTAAGATGTGTCATTCACTTTAATGTTCCAATTTTGAGAAACAAAGAATTTAAAGCACTTTGTACTGCTAAGTGTCAACTGTCAAGTGATTAATGTTTATTTTTAAATTTAATATCATAAATTACTCAAGTTTCAAAAATTGGATGAAAATTTGATGTATGGTTGTAGTTGTATTCCATAATGAAATGCATAGAGCAGTGGGCTTGCCAACTTAAACCTCCGAAATCACCCTATAATCATTAGATTTAGAATGATCAACAGTTGAGATTAAGAATTTGTAACTTGTAGACCTAAGACATGTCATTCACTTTAATGTTCCGATTTTGAGAAACAAATAATTTAAAGCACTTTGTACTGCTAAGTGTCAACTGTCAAGTGATTAATGTTATTTTTTAAAGTTAATATCATAAATTACTCAAGTTTCAACTGTTGGATGAACATTTGATGTATGGTTGTAGTTGCATTCTATAATGAAATGCATAGAATGAGGGGCTTGCCAACTTAAACCTCTGGAATCACCCTATAATCGTTAGATTTGGAAAGATCAATGGTTAAGATTAAGAATTTGTAACTTGTAGACCTAAGACGTGTCATTCACTTTAATGTTCCACTTTTGAGAAACAAAGAATTTAAAGAACCTTGTACCACTAAGTGTCAACTGTCAAGTGATTAATGTTTATTTTTAAAGTTAATATCATAAATTACTCAAGTTTCAACCGTTGGATGAACATTTGATGTATGGTTTTAGTTTCATTCCGTAATGAAATGCATAAAGTGATGGGCTTCCCAACTTAAACCTCTGGAAGCGCCCTATAACCATTAGATTTAGAAAGATCAACGGTTAAGAATTTGCAACTTATAGTCTTGTAGACCTAACTCCTAAGACGTGTCATAGTCATTCACTTTAAGTTTTAACGTTCCAATTACGAGAAAAAAATTCATTTAAAACACTTTGCACTTTGAAATTGTATAGTGATTTTTAAAGTCTTCACTCTTTAGATTGCTCATTGCAGTGCACCACCCTGTTTTGGATTCCACAATTCCACTTCCAACAATGCCATTCTAGTTTTCAAGAGTCGAGACTCAGAATCTGGGTAAGTGAAAGAATTCCTATGGCTACGTTTCATCGTTTGACATTTCTTAAAATCTTATTTTGTCAAAGTTTAAAGTTTGGGTTTAGAATTTAGAGACTCAAGAATTCATTAAAATTAAGGAGGACTAATAGGTATTACTTATTAGGGAATTCAAATTTCACAACTTCACATTTGTATAAGCATGTCTACCACCAGTACCACTAGAGCAATGTCTGATAAAAAAATACATTATGCAGAATTGCTTAAAACCCCTGGTTTCACCAATGGGTACCATGATATTTATGATCCTGAAATCTATGGTAGGCATACCTTAGAACCTGGATTTTCATCTCAGAATAAAGCTACAAATAAAAAGAAAGTTGATAGTATTAGTGCACCATGGGTAACTAGATTAGGGTGCATAATGTTACATGAAGTTTTCCCTTGCCCAAAATTTATCATGGTTTGTGCCGAAAATTATGATGATAAGAAACGAGAAATTGTTAATAAAGATAACCAAGAATAATTGTTATCCATTAATTCAGAAGAACTTGGAAAAGTGTTGAGTTTAAAACCAAAGAATTTGGAAACCACCACATTGACCTAGAAAAGCTTGCTAGTGATTGTGAAGCAATGGAAGAAAGGCTGAAAAATAGTTTCTTAAATAAAATAGTTAAGGATAGAAACAAATTGAAAGGTGATCATAAGCCTCCTTATAATTTGGATATTTTTAAACCATGGGTTCAGGATACTATTTCCATGCTAGCATTTTTCCTCGGTCAAGATAGCAATTTGGAAGTGGGTGCAAGCCTCGTTGAAATGGTATATAATATCTATTATCCTGATGAACATGCTAAATATAATTATACTCAGCACATTGTAGAATCCATGCATAAACAATTTTTAATGATTAAAGCAGGTTCCACCAAGACATTTAGGTTCACAACCTACTTGTGCTATCTTTTTCTATTCAAATTTAGAGGAATGTTTCAGATCAACAAGCTTCAGATTCAGACCTATAGTAATGCAGAGGAAAATAAAATGGCTCTAGTATATGAAGGGACCACTGAGATAAGGATGCATGATTCTCGGAGGAACTAAAGTCATTTTGTAGACTACTTTTTGGCTCCATTGCATCAAGTAATTGCAAATACTCCAATGCCTAGATTGCCTATGTCATGTAGAAACTACATGCAACTAGGAAAATAAATACAATTGGTTGATTGGTACTTAATGGAAGAATATACTATGCTAAGATTTTATGGATCGAGAGTACAACCATACAAACTTCCAATACATGTGACAGAAAGGGTTTTTGCATTGGAATATGGAAGGCAGGTGTAGAGTGCTGATAAATTACACTTTCTCAGTTAGCAAAAGAAGACCTTATTTCCTTCTTTACCTTTTTCATGTGGAGGGTTCACATTCAAGAGAAAATCATTTAGTGTGGCACATAATCTTATGATTTTTTTTGAATTTGATGCTATCTATCACTAGAAATATGATCCATGTGACATCATTAAATCAATGATTGTGGCCAATAGGAATGCTGCAAATAGAATTCAACATCAAAGTAAACTCTTGCTTGAAAACTTAAGAAACAAGGATTCTTGGGATGAGGTCAAAATAGCAATGGAGAAAAGTGTTGCTGAGAATGGTATTTCTTTTGAATAATTGTCAGCAAAAATTATGGAATTGCCCCCATAGACAATCAGGACATACAACAATTTTATGAAAAAAGTGATAAAACATCTAGTAGAGTAAAAATTCCAGGTTCTCTAGAGAAGGAATTTATAGATAAAAATTGGTCACGATAAAAAATTACTGCCTTTTGGTCTATGAGGAAGGACCTAGGTGATCCAAGAGCTCTTGCAGAGTATGGAGCTAATGAAGAAGATAAATATTTTAGAAAATTGTGGAATATAGAGCATCCTGATCAATGTGGAAGCAAAGGAAATGATGAATCTAATGATGATATTGATAGGGAAGAAGAAGAACAAAGCCATGCCAATTACAAACCTGGTTTAAGTGAGGCTATAAAAGAAGCATATGCTTCAACATATACTTCAAGAGCAGCCATACTTGAAAATATTGGTTATGAAGGTGGTCCATTGAGGTCCAAAGGACAAGGCCCTTGGATAATAACAGGTGTTGAACATAGAAAAATAGTTGATAAATCTGGCCTTGGGCTTGGAGGTGAAAAAGTAGACCAAGGGAATACAAGTCAAACTCAATATGTTAGAGCTTCTAATCGTCATCCTCATGGTCAGATGCAATCACAACTAGGACATGCCCTTGGTGGATAGCTTAGTGTAACTGGGAGTGCCATTGGTGGCAATGGTATGGGTAGTAGTACTAGTAGTGGTCAACATGTGCTACAACAAAAAATTACACACATTACTAAGAGGAAAACAATAAAAGATACCACAGAAACACCAGGTGATCAAGGCAATCAAAAGAGGCAAAGGATTTTGACAGGTCCAAGTCACACTATCAATGGATCCACTAGTACCACAAAGGAGTTATTTCCAGAAAATCCCCCAATTCTAGTTAGTGTGGGTGCGACATCATTAGCAACTAAAAGTACTCCTATTCATTCACCATTCAAGCATTACATTGTTTTTTCCTCCCCAGGTTATGATTTCATTGAAGAGTTTAAAAAGAAATCAAACTTGAATAAAAGAGAAAAGAAGCAACTAATGGAGAGTGCATCTTCTGTAACTTCAGAGTTTGCAACAACCATGGTACTACCCACATTTGACACAAATAAAGAAATCATGGAGTACACAATTGTTGTTCCCACAGTTCAAAACAAACCAATAAATTAGATGGATCGATCTGAATACTAGATAACCAATTTTCAATTGGATTTTTCTGGCCTGAAAAATACTGACAAAATTAATGTATCGAAAAAGAACAATGAATTGGCTTACACATCATTGCTAAAGCAAGGTAGAGAGAAGAAAAGGTTGCAGACCCAAATAGAAAAGTTAAAGGGAGACCTAGAAAGTGAGAAAGCAAAGAGAAAAACAACAGATAACAAGAGCAATGAATTAGAAAAAAAGAATAATAAAATCTGCCTCTACATCAACAAGCAAAGGAGGATTAATCAAATGAGATAGAAGTGAATGACCCGAAGCAAAGAATAGATGAGATCAACAAGAAATATGATGAGGAAAAATCCACTTCAGAAAAATTAAGACTAAGCATTGCGAATGGAAATGCATAGTAGGAAAACAAAATTGGAGAAACAGAGAAAAAAAAATTAAAGATTGGAGACAAAGCTGACAGAAGCAAAAGAAGAAATTAAGTCTTCTCAAAATAAGTTATCTGCATTTTGTAGAGACACAGTGAGGCATATGAAACAAAAGATCTGGGATGAAATAATGCAAAGGTTTGATCATTTGTGTGATATGTTTCAATTGATTGATGCTATCAGACAACATTATAAGAAGCTCAACAAATATTTAGTGGACAACAAAAACATGTTGGAATTAGAGAAATCTACAAATCAAGTTCTACAAACAGTCTACAAAGCCAGTGACAATGATTTGAAATCAAAACGGATTACTAATCAGATTGAAACCTCAATGAAGTTGTCATCTATCATTGAAAAGTGTTCAAGAATGTGTGGAACAAAGGAATATTTTCATTTGGTTGCAAACAAGATGAAGGTGGTGGATGAAAAGGTAAGGAACTTCAGAGAGCTTGGTTTTCTAGAGGCTTTTGACACAAATGAGCGATTCAATTGAAAGGATGGTTTTAGAAAGAAGATGGAAGGTGCAAGGAAGATTGATTTGGACCAATTTCCTTAGAATCGAGATGTGAACTATTTGGATCCCATCAGAACACTCATAACCTTGAATACAAAATTGACTAAATAATTCAAGACAGGTTCAATTTCCAATTACAATCATGAAATGTTAACAAAACTTCATGTCAAACAACATCAGTTAGAACAAATGGAAATTCCACCACCTGAAGAGTGGAATTTTCTAGAAAAGGTTATACAGTGACTTGATTTATTATTTTGAATCTTTGATAATATGAGTTTCCAAGTTCCAACTTAGCTCTGTGCAGACTTGTCTTTGGGGATTGGCAAGATTTTGCATTGCTAATGCCAATATGTACTCCTTCATGTGAAATTCAATTAAAAAGCTAAAATTTATACTTTATTAATGTGATGATGTTCAATTATCTGGATTATGTATTATATATTTTATCATTTGAACTAGTGATGAACAATTAGCTCATTATATTTACTTCTTGGTAGAGCTTCCAAGTTATGGATGTTGAACTATTAGCTCATTATATTTACTTCTTGGTAGAGTTTCTAATTTGTGGATGTTGAACTGTTAGCTTTTGTTATGTTTTGACTAAAAATCTTGATCAGTATCCATTAACTTACACCTCACCCACATCCCACATACTGCCAAAATACACTACATTTGATTTTATGATTAGTACAAATTGCAGAGATTTGTGTGACAAGATCCATTTTGTGGCCCATATTACTAATTGATCAATGATCATGTCCATAAATAAATCTAAAACCCCATGGTCATAGCCCCTATTTCTGAAGAATTCAAATTCAATGTACTTCCACACACTCAATTTGAATAACATAAACAACCACTTTGGAGACAGCCAAATAAGTTAATAAATTATAAGCATATCAATCCACAATAGTTGAACACTCGAAAGAAAATCAGTAAATATGTGTAACATTCTCCATTGTATTGATCTTCAAAGTTCAAATGATATGCATTATAAAAATAGTTTATGATATGAGATGGATGGGCGAATTGGTGCAATCTATTATGTATCTTCTTACTATTTTCTACTCTAAATCTAATTGAAAATGATGTGATTGATGATCCATTAATCTCCTATTCAGGTCTTGATCTCTCTTATATATGAGAGGCAACAAGCTACAAACCCCTTGCAAAATGTCATGACGTTTGACAACTAAACATAGCTCAAATTATAAATAAAATAATGCCGCAGGTGAATGCATTGATCTGTTAATCTCCAAGTAGAAGCCCATGACCACTGACCACCTAAGATCTATTAAAGGCTTCTAGTCCATGATAGGGCACTCATCATGCTGTCGGTTGGTATTCTTCCTCTGAATCTGATGGTTGTCCCATTGGATCTGATTCTGACACATCTACAGTTTGGCTAATAAACAAATTGAGTGCAGAGAGGTGATGGATGCACTCCTATTCAACATAGGTGTCCATGTTAGAGATCACCTCTTTCATATCATATTTCACTGAAATTATTTTTTTGAGTTGCTTATGAGTGTTTTGTAAAACCATAACCTTGTCATTTATTTCTTGCAACGTAGCAGTTAGAAGCCCAGCAAGCTCTTCCTTCCAATCATCATATTTTCATGGATTTCCAATACCAAAATGAAGTGTCAGGTGTGGGATTAAATCAAAGCAGCTGAAATCTTCCCTAAGCCTATTATGATATCCATTATGTGATTCTACCAACTTGTTATATGTCAGCAATATTTGTCCTTTCATGACATTCTTGTGTATGAGCTCCTTTTTTTTCTCCATCATTCTAGGTTGTAATCGTTCATTCTCCACCAATGCAATGCATGTCTATTTGAATACTTCCCAATATTCAATAGCACATTTCATCATTTTGTTGAATCTTTCTTCTATCATTTCAGATACAGTGTTATATTTGATGGTTTTCACTTCTTTCTCCAATTCTTTGCATTTCCCTTGGGATTTCAGATGGCAATTCTTCCAGTACGTTGCATCAACATATGTATCAAGCACTCTCTTATCTTTTTCAAGCCATAGGGAGTATAAATCTAATGTGGAGGAGGAAGATTTTTTTTCTCTCTGATTTGCTAGCTCCTTCTTCAGTTTGTCATTTTCCTTAATCATTTTTTCAATATGTGCTTTGGTAAATTTTTCCACATTTATGTTCAATTTTGTTGTCTCCATAGGTTTGGTATCCACTACTCATTGAACCAAGAGATGACCAAACACTTGGTTTGGATTACTAATTATAGCAAGTCTTTTATCATGGGGATACAGTGACCAAATAAGCAAGGTGGCTTCGTCTGGGTTGTACCCAGATCCTGAATACATTTTGTCACTTGCTTCTTATGTTAAGTTCATTGTTGTATCCCCTCTTTTTCTAAAGCTATCAAATACAATTGAAGAGCTAATATCCCACCCTGGCAGGAGCAACACTCCAATTTGTTGAAGCAATTCCCTACCTCTATTAGGAGTGATGGACTCCATTTCCTTTTCTACCTCCCTTTTCAATTCCCCCAAAGTGGTTTCCTCATGTTCAAGAGTGATATCCTGTATCTGTTGTCTCATTTTTCTACCTTTATATTCATAAATAAATGATTTAAATTCAGAAGATTTAACAAAATCACAATTAGAAATAAACTATTGTCCAGCCCTGACCCTCACATCATCAGATAGTTCATTTGATACCTCAAATATTACAATATTTTGCTCTTGAGGGGTCTCATACTATGTAATCACAAGAGCATTGATTTGTTTAACCTGCTCACCCTCTTCATCACGTTACTCTTCTTCACTTAAATTGGTATCTATAGAAAAACATACCTCAGGAGTAGGCTGTGAAGGTATGGAATCCGAGGGCTCTATGTCTTCATCTTGTACTCCTGAATAGGTTTCATGAGGTGCATCAAAAACAACTGGGGGAACATCCTTTACTAGTTCATTGACATGAGTGATGAGTTGCTCAATTCTTGTTAAAGGATCCTATATCTCACCAAATTCCTTTGAATAAGATGATACATTTTTCCTCTTCCATTCCTCTAGAAGCATAATCTTGTTATAGGTGGCCATTGTTTCCTTGCTGGAAGCCTCATCATGGTTTCTTATGACATCTTCGATTGAGAACAAATGTTCATACCCTGATAGCCCCTACGATAATCTCGCCTTGTGAATAAACCCTTCTACATCAAATTGTTTCCTTACATCACCTAGACGTAGGTTGTACTGTGCTAATTTACCATCAATTTCTCCATATCCTTCATTGGCAACCACTGTAAAGTCTCCAAAACATAAGGTGCTAGGCATAATTGATTGTTTGCTATCTCCTTTGAGGTGTTTGGAATCAGATTTTTCCAATTGCCTCACAATTTCAAAAAAATCAATTCGGTCATGAACTACTCGTGGCATCAAGTGTGGATCCCCTTCAAACCCATAAACCCTTATCATTGTACAATCAGGGAAAGCATACCAGTCTCCCCAATTATGATTCACTTTATTTCTCCGGTCATTTTCTTTTGGTCTTAGAAATCTTTGTACTTCTGGGGATAGGTTATAACTATACAGATACCCCAACAACTTCATCAATGGTTTTACAAAAAATTCTTCAAAATAAAGGTAATGAGACCTCCCAAATCAGCTGTCCCACAATGAAGTCCACATTTGTATAGGTTTAAAATATCCATTTTCATCTAGATCTTTTATCCTTAATTCTTCACTCTAGACCCCTCTGACTTGTCCCTCGTACAATAGAAAATGCATAAGCAAAGAATAGTGTTCAAAATTAATATTATCACTATTATTTTTAATCTTTTTAAGCCCTTGATGTAGGGCATTGGCCAAGTAGCTAGAATAATCAAATCTCCTAGAATAATTTCTCTGTATGTCTGTAGCTAAGACCATTGGGGCAATTGACATGAGAGGTGGAACCTCTACTCCCAAAACCTAACCAGCTGAATAATAGGTGTATCGGAAATTCTCTTCTAACAAATATTCATGGAAAGGAGGGTTTTCATTGCTAGAGAACCTCCTGAGTTGGAATCCTTCATCCTTGGGCCTATGCAAAGGTAATTTCCATCTCTTATAGCTGGTATCCATGTGGTGATACTCTGTCAAGAGATCTTTGATCGTGAATGATAAATTTAGTGAACACTCTAACTAAAATACATTAGAAATGACATCCCTAGAAATAACATGCATGTCACCCCCACCATGTGACTGAATAGTTATTTTCATGGGGTCATATCTGATAGCAAGAGATTTATTTAGCTCTGTGTTCACAAACACATTGGGCACCACAAGTCTTCCCAGGTTCAACCTCCATGGATTGTAGACTGGTTGAAACCTAATTTTTTTTCTGTAATGGTACATGAAGAGGTCGTACCATCGTTGCGGTGTGTAAATATCCCCTAAGCCATTTTGTTTGTCCCATATTCAATCCATGGAAGGATTCATTTGAGAACTCCTCTTGGGTCTCAGCCTCAACCCAGTACATTGATCTATCAGGTCTTCATTTTGGAGTCTCTTAGGCTTTTCGATTTTCTATTTTTTAGCTTTGGGTTTGTCTATACTCTCTTCCATTATTTAAATCTTAAGCTTTTGATGAAAATAGCTTCTCAACTAGGTCTAAAAGTGAAGTACTTACATGAGTCTTATCGAGTCACCTCTATAGTCCACCGGTCTTTGATATGTCAGAACTCCAAGTTTCTTCCTTTCTGCTTATGCCCTAAGCGAAATATTCCAGGATTTTGTAACAACTATGCGATCAACTTGTGATTAATTCACTTCAATTGTGGTTCATAAATGCACTATAGAACGATTGCACGATGCCCTAGGATTTCACATCAGTCTTTCACCGATAGCCACCCTCTCCACTGATGGACACCTATCCTTTGTTCTATCAATGGGACACCCGATAATGTTTCCCTAATGCACCATAGTTCCCCCGATATACTTTATGCATTCGATAATTCATGCCCATGGTTATAATTCATGGTTACTTTTGTTGAAAACTTGACTCTATCGGTATATCAAGAGAGAACCTTAGGATTTAGGAGTCAGCCCAATAGAGTATTGTTACACCGATACTAGGTTGTGAGCTATTTTCATCGGGCCATCAACAAGATTGTGATAGGGGTTCCACTGATGAAGCATTGTTAGGCTGATGTTATTGAATTTTGTTAGGAATGAGGGAAGGACTACGTCACTACGGAGTGTGGAATTTAAAATTTGTTTAATATTTATGGATGCAATGTGAATGTAGGCTATAATATGGATCTTGTCACATAAATTTCTACAATTTACATTGTTCATAAAATCAATGTGTGGTATATTTTTGTGATTATTGATAAAATAAGATAATTCATGCCCATGGTCATAAATTATAATTCATGGTTACTTTTGTTGATGACTCTATCGATATATCGGGAGAGCACCTTAGGAGTCAACCCGATAGAGTATTGTTACACCAATACTAGGTTGTGAGCTATTTTCATTAGGCCATCGGCGAGACTGTGATGGGGATTCCATCGATGAAGCATTGTTAGGTAGATGGTATTGAATTTTATATAATTTATAGAATATCATCAACTACATTTTGACTTTGGCATATGATTCATGAAGTGCAATATAATATAAAATATCATGGAGACTTGGAGTGCAATATAAAATAAAATATCCTGAACTTGAAGTGCAATGATTCACAATTTATTTGAATACAATATTAAAAATCATCAACTACAGTTTGGAATATGATTCATGCTACTTGAGTGCAATATAAAATAAGATATCATGGAGTGCAATGATTCGCAATTTCAATGTTCATTGAATACAATATAAAATATCATCAACTATAGTTTGGACTTTAGAACAATGAAAACTGATTCATGAAATGCAGTAAAAATACCTAAAACCTACTAATTCTCTTCCCTTTTCTAAATGGAGTCAGGGTCCTCAAACCAATGCTCATCTTCAAATAAAGTAAAAGTCATATTGATTTTGAGACTACTTTGCACTTTCTTCGGCCTGTGTCTCAAATTCAACATTCATTGTTTGATTTGTGTTAATTTCAATATCATTGTCATCTACCCCAAGCCTAGTCCCACTGCCACTGCCACTGCCACTGCCACTGCCACTAGTACTACCACCAGTATTGACGGCTCTTGGAATTGGAGAGCCTATGTTGTACAACTTGGTCCCTCTTCTTTCACATGTGGACCTCTAAATTGCGAGTGCCCTTTCAAAAGGAATTTTTTTGACATTATATGTAGTTCCTTTCATCCTCAAGAAATTTTCCAAATTCTTGTCTAGTTTCTTTCTTAAATTTGATTTCAAAAACCCCAATGTACTGAAAACTCTCTCATCCTCCACCGACCCCAATATCATTGTTTGACATAAATCAGCAGGTTTGAAATATTCTGACATCGGACCACATAATATTTCACTCTGATCTAAGCTTGCCCAAACCTTTTTTATTGATCCTAGTTCAAAGGCCTTCTCCTTGCCCATGGACTTATACTGGTCCCTCATAGCTATTGCAAAACTCCCACAATGCTTTCTAAGCTTATTTTAATTTAACATTCCTTCTATTATTTGCTCATTGTATGTTACCTTTTTCAAAAACTGTTCGATCAAGATTTTTACTAGATCATGAAAATATTTTGGGTTATCTCGATTTACCCAAAAATGAGGATACACAATACCCATGGCTTCAAGTATTTCATGTCGAGGGAATCTTTCACAAATCTCTGAGGAAAGATATTTTTCAATTTCATTCAAATTATCACTAATAGATTTAACAATGCCGTTAAAATCTTTCTCATTAAGAGGTACTTCTTTTATAGAGCGTTTGGCTCTCTTACAATGGTACATTGGTATCTCATATCCACGTACACAAATACAAAATTTTTTGCTTGCATTAAACTATAAATAATTATCAGGATTTGAAATCAGTAATTTTATGCCACATCAAATAATTTGTGCCTTCTTGTGTTAGATCTAGATATAGATGATTGAGGGCCAAGCATGTAAGTTTACGTAGATTGGCATATTCATAAATATACATAGTTTTGTCTTGGGATTTCTTCACAAGATTGTTCATCTCATCGAGCATGGGGAGAAGACTAGCTAAATTCAAGAGTGTCTCTATATCGCTTAAACTATGTAAGAGGTCAGGAGCTTTGTCTACTGTGCTGCGATGCTCGTACATCACTCCAATCAAGGATTGATATTCTGAAAGAACTCGTTGCATTGGTCCATGCAAGGAGATGCATCTGGTATTGGCATCCTTGAGAATATTGTTTCTAGGTGTTATTCCCTCACCAAAATGTTGAAATTAAAGGAAACGTTTGGGACTTCAACAGAAGTATGCGTGGATCTAGCGAACTAGATTTTCAACTTTTAATACTGTAGGAAACTTGCTTACAATTTTGAATGCTAAATTCATTTTGTAGGCCATGCAGTGAATGCCAAGCATGTATGGTGCACAAGTAGTTTGTAACTTTGTGCAAAGATTGCTCTTTTGACCTTGCATCACTGCAGCTCCATCAACTCCTACACACACCAACTTTTTGGCAATTGTCAACTCATCCATACCTGCAATTTCATTCAAAGATTTCTTGACTAGTTCAAATAGATTTTGCGATGTTGAACTATCCTTCATTTTATGAACACAAAGAAGATGAGCTTGGAAAACATGTTGTTCTACAATATACAAGTAAATACAAACCCAAGAAGTATTTTCTACCGTAGTAACTTCATCTAAAGATAATGAAATAAAATTTGACTCTTTTAATTTCTCCTTTAAATCTTGCTTTCCCACTGCAGCAAGACAGTTCACCCATTCCTATCCAGCATTTACTGACCAATGTGAGAAGGGAAAGTGGGGAACACTCAAATAAGATAATAAATCAAAATATTCTAGGTAGTCTGTCATAGGACACCCCCTAGACAAAATATGAAAAACAACACTCATCTGAATAGTTTTTGACAGATTTGTTGCTGCCATGGCTTTTCCAAAATGAGCCTCAAGTGTTCCTTCAAATTTTTTAATCTTCGACATTCTATGGTTATGCTCTCCATAATCTCTGGCATACTTAATATGAAGACATTCTTCCTTTGATTTCCATCGTATGACTGATTGTTCCTTTCCGTCTATGATTTTTTTTTCATAAACTTTTCCGATATGCTTTTCTATAGTGTCAAGCTTTAGCTGCATTGTCTTGTCTCTTCCATATTTCTGACTAGAAATCTTACATTTGACCTCTATTTTCCTTTCAATATCATTTTCGTTTGATATCCCCACTACTTCAAGGAATGGGTACTTCGACAACCAACCAATTTGAAAATTCCTTGTCATTTCCCACTCGTGCCCCAATTTTTCTTTTCCTTTTCTTTTCTTGCTACCAACATCATCCTCATCCATGTCAATTACCTCATTTTGGCTATCCACGGTATCCCTTGGAACATCTTTTGTTGTATCAAGCCATCCTCATTTGATACATTTTTATTTAACACAATGAAAATCTCACCTTGACCTTCCTGTGCCCATGAGGTATTGTCATTGCCATCTTCAATAATATTTGGTGGAAGAGTTGATGGTGTAGCTCCACCTTGATCTGATGGATTAGAAGCTTTTCCAATTCCAAAGTAAGATTGTATGGTACCTCCATGTTTTGGGCATTTTGATGGTCTCCCAGTCTCTTCATTACCCTCAAGAGTCTTCCCCTTGCAGTTGCTGCTTGACATATTGATATCTCACTTCAAATAAAAGCTAGAAAAAAATGTCTTCTTGTTTAAGAAGGATAGACCAACATAGAATATAGATCCCATTCCCTAGTCAAAATCATGTTTAAGACTGAAGCAAGAATGGAAAACAGATAAAGAAATCTTATTATTATAACTAATAACTAATAACAGTTTGAAGAAACGATCACTCACCTTTGAGTCTACATTTTTCGGGTTTCACTTACTTCTGAATCAAGAAGTAGAACCTCAGAACCGAACAAAATGTGCAAGAACAAATAAGAGTTTCAATTGTATTTATATCAATCCATATTTGGCGAATTCTGCAGAATTTTTAAATGGTATGTTAAAAATTTAGCGAATCCCGCATGCTTATAAAACTATACCTTGTAATTTTCAAGGTGAAATAGGTCCTCATAAGAAACTATTTATAAATTTTAACTGGTGAAATGGGTCTTCACAAGCAACTATTTGTAAATTTTAATTGGCGAAATGGGTCCTCATATAATGTTGTTTTAATAGTATTGACGAATATGTTGGTGTTTTATGACATGCTCCCCAAGATTCCAGGCAAACGTATTAATTGGTCCATTGGAAATGCGTAGTCTGTTATGGCGAATTTATTGCCTAAAAATGCCTCATAGAAAAAACCTTTGGCGAATGGACATGCATTGGACTGATAGTTCGTGAAATCCTAGCGATTTGAACACCTTGCTGGATACGATAAATTCACCAATTTTGATTTGCCCAATTCCTAGAATTCGCCAATTGGCAAAGATTCACCACTAAAGTTATCCCTGAATCTAAGTGCAAGAGAAGCATATCTTACTGTGTCCACCCATCAGAATATTTAAGAGATAAGTATTCTTTGTTTTGATTGTAATTACCCTTCTAGGCTAAAATTCAGTTTGCTGAGTTGTGCAAATTTGATATTATTTACTTGGATTACGTGTGACTAGTAAATAGTGATCATTGGGATAAGATTCATTAGAATTAAGAATTATTCATTGCAAGTTGTTTCATGCTAATTTTTAAGTGTGACTTTGAAATAAAAGGAGAACTAAAATTATGATTAATTTTCTATATGCATGATCTATGATTCTATGTAGATTGTCTTTTGTATGCTAAAATTATCTCTTCTGATAAAATGGGAGAAAGACATGTTAGAATCAGCAAAGATGAATGATGAATTAATTATCTAGGATTACTCAGAAGATCTTGATTTCAATGAGATAAGTATTGCATGGTTGAATAATTTTCATGAATTGTTATGTAGTTATTAAACTCATGCTAAGACATTGAGATAGTCAATCATGTATGCTTCTAGAAATGGTACTTTTGTTCGAGATAGCTGAGCTCCATGAACTATTAGTAATCCCTTCTTAATGCTTTCAGGACGGATCAAGAAGCATAAGAGACTCCTTTCAAGAAGAGCTTGACACATCATGTAGGTTGAAGAATGGAGACACTGCTTGAAGCCATGAGTCTAGGTGAATAACTGAAGACATCTCTTTGAAGAGGAAGAATTAATCCTCAGAGGGAGTTCTATGACTCATTGAGAATAAGTAACGGTTGCAGTGTTGCAAGTCCATATGCTAAATCCTTGAAGTACCTCTTCAATAGTTGAGATTAGAATATCTCAAGTTAGTCAACCTAGATTTAACATTGGTATCTCTGTAAACCTATTCAGAATAGAGTGATCTAGGATGAGGTTGAAGAGGACAGCCCTAAATCTCTACAGAGGTGTGCACTAGAAACCATTTCTCTAAGGAAAGCATTGCAGGAAAATCTTGGATGATGAGGTTAGGAGGTTCATGCAAGTGCTTGAAGATTCAGAGGGAGCCTACTGAACCTAAAGAAGATGGTTGTATTTCTAATAAGAAGACTGCCTCTAGATGTTGTTTCAATTGAGGTCTACATGATATCCTAGTATATCTGGAAGAAATCTTCTGTAACACTGAGTACAACAGAGGCCGAGTACATTACAACTTGTGTGACAACTCAAGAATTAGTGTGGCTTCAAAAGCTCCTTGCAAGATTGTTTGGATAATAATTGGAGCTGACTATCATCCATTATGATAATCAAAGCTTTGAGAAGCTTTATGTCATTCCAGTGTTTCATGACAGAACTAAGCATACCACTATATTAGAGATATGGTATTGAGAAAAGTAATTCAGTTGAGGTATATCAACACTGATGGGAAGATGACATATATTCTCACCTAGCCTCTCTCCAAGGTAAAGTTTGTGTACTTTCAAGATAAGCTTGGTATGGTGGAGAATCAAGCCCTAGCTGAGAAGGAGTCTCAATATCAATGATCCTCTTTTAATGCATTTCTCTATTGAGAGAGATTTGAGGTGCAAGCCCTTGATAATGCATTTCGTTTTGAGATTTGAGGTGAAAGCCCTTGTTTCCACCCTCTAGGAAAGCCATGGTGGATTTCATGTGTATAACATGAGGGATTTCATGATGATTCATGTGTACTTGTGTTTCACCCTCTAGGAGAGCTATGGTGAATGTCACGGTGAGGTGACAACATCACATTGAGTGATGAAAACTTGTGCATACCATCTATGGAGGTAGGCATGATGGTTGATATCATGATGAGGTGATATATGATATCATGATGAGGTGATATATGATATCACAATGAGGTGATATCTTTGCTTTCCACATATGGGTGTAGCCATTATGGTTGATATCACGATGATGTGATATCTTATATGCTTTCACGATGAGGTGATAAGCTCTTTCTCACATGGGTGTAGCCATGTTGATTGACATCATGATGAGGTGATATGTATTATACATCTAGAAGTATTCCTCCCTAGCTGAGAGGGTGTGTTGATGATTTTGCAGCCATGGGATTCTACTTCTAGGCACAAGTTTTAATGAAGAAGAATAAATTAAATATAGCCTTGGATATTTAATGTATATGTTCGATTTAATTTATGAAGAGGTGCTTCATAATGAACAAATGATTTGCCTCATTAATAATTAATATTTAATTATTTATTAAAGTTGACCTCTCTTGGAAATCATGCCTCCTCCTTCAAAATACATGTTCTTAAAATGGGTCGACCTCTCTCTCTTGAAGGGGTGTGATATCTCTTGGGTGTTTATATATATGTGGAGTCCTTCATTCATGTTGATCATCAAGTTAATGCATTCACATTCAGGAGAAGAAGTGCAAGTGCAAGCAACAGGTCATTATTTTGTTGCTGCAAGTCGATTGCAAGAAGAAGCATATTCATTTGTATCTTACATCTTAGAGAGGTGCTATTATTCATTGTATCAAATTGGAATTATGTAGTGCCTGAGTTGTAAGTAGTTTTTTGCTCTTCTTCATTCAATATATAAGAGATATATTGGCTGGGTTTTTCTCGCTCATGTTGGAGGGTTTTCCTAGGGTATTTTCTATGTTTCCATGTTTGATTTGTATTAATTTTATGTGCACTATATCCGATCTTAAAAACTAACAACCTTCACCAATACAAAGTCACATCAACTGACAAATCTAACATTTATAAAATACTCAAGAGAATATAAAAATATTAACTCCAATAACCACTATGCTAATCAAAATCGTGTCATATTAATAACATTAGAATAATGTACCATCACATCATAATATAGAAACCAATGTCACTGCAAAGTTAGTGATCAAATAATAACAAAGTTTCATAGTCTATCATAGTCAAGGTACTATTAGAAAATAAAGCATAACAAAGACACACAATGTATGATCAAAACAGAAAAACCAAGGGGTGCTACATCTTCCCCCCTAGGGTTAGGCTTACTCTTGGAAGCCTGCAAAAAAATTGGGATAAAGCTGCCTCATCCTAGTTGCATCGTCCTAGGTAGTAGAAGTATCATCCCTAGGATCCCACTGGACCCTCACCTGCTAAATATCTTGATCACTAAGGGTGAGTATCCTATGTTGTGTGTCCACTACTAGAAGCCTCGACAACTACACCCTGATTCCCAAACTAGTGGTTATCAACCAAAGTAAATGATCGGTGTGACTTTCCTACATCACCCACTATTGGCTTAGAAACTTATGGCCCCTGACCAAAACTAGTAGTGTTCCTTGGCAGACAATGTCTAGCAATGTGGCCCTATTGACCACAAGAGGAACGCACTTAGTTACATCCAAAAATCCTATCACCTAGAGGTGCACTGGACTACTATACACTACCCCAATTATCTGTAGACTATGAACTCTAGGTTGACTGCTCCTGATGGTTGCACTTATTGCACCACTAGTTTTGATTCTTCCTAGGTGGAGAGCCGTCATCATCATGATAAGATTGCGAATCCTTACATTTCCCCTATGCACTCTGCTATTGTCCACTCTGAGTAGGAACCTATTGAGTCCTAGGTGGTCTAGCTCCCTTAGCCTGACCACTATGAGCACTAGGCCCTATAGATGAAACACTGCCAATCTGCACTCCTCTATGGCCACCCAATACCATTGCTAAGTTATCCTTAACCAACCTATCCTTCTCCACTGCCATCTCCATGGTCTTGGGTTCAAAAATCCACACACTACCATTAATTCGGGTGTTTAAGCCCTTGAAAAAATGTTGGAAAAGCATGCCCTCGTCATCTCCAATGACAACAAACTGCTTGAGCTCATAGAACTAACTCCCATACTATTCCACTGACATCGCCATCTCGCATAAAGCATGGAACTCATCACCTTGGCGCTGCCACTAATGATCAAAAAGAAATCAGGCTCTGAACCTCTCAAGAAACATATCCCATGAAATAAAATTAATATCAATTTAGAGCTTTTTCTCCTCTAACCTCCATGAAGTATAAGCAAATCCTCTCAAGTGCATGATTGGCAAATATTTGAAATTGGGACCTTTAAAAATGGTGAATAATACAAGTTAGAAAGGATGTTGAATCACCAGGTTTTTACAAAAAAATAAAATTATCTTGATTAATTGACAAATGCATTGTTTTTTAAACAATGCGTCATTGGATCTAATTCACCAATATCTTATACTGTAATTACATATATTGATTATATTCACCATTAATTTTATATTCCTACAATTATTTTTTGGGAAATATCGCCACTAATAATAATTTACCTTTTCATTCTAGGGATATTTTAGCCTTGAATAGGTTTTTTGTTTAGTTCCATCGATTATCTTTTTAATCGAATGGATGCAAGTCAATTCTATGACTTTATATGCATGTGCCTTTTAAAAAGGTTGTTGAGGTCCGAAATTTGATCTTCATCGTTCACTATTGCCAATAGTTCATGACATACGACATCATCGTTGTATCAGCGGGACATCCCTAAGTGTCCCATCAATGATGTTCACTCATGATGATAAGGCTTCCATAATCCACCTAGGGTTCACCAAGGCATAGGTACACCACTTGTGTAATTTCAGAGAATCATGAAGGGAATCTACAATATTCGTGCCAAGCTCCCAGAAAGACATCCGATCAATGATCTGTTTGATCTCCACCATTTTTTGTTGCCAATATTCCATGGCATACATCATCATAGTTTTATTGATGGGACATCCCTAAGTGTCCCACTGATGATGTTCACTCACACTGATATTTGCTCATGGAATGAATTTGCAGCCATCCAATTTAAAAGCTATCAATGGTAAAATTTCCAAGTTTCATTTAGTCTTACTTTTCAAGTGATATTTTTTAAAAACACTTCATCTGTGTGCTCCAATGCATCCACGAGGGGGAATTTCCCCCTCAACCCCCACAAGGGGGCTTTTCCCCATTGATCCCCGCAAGGGGCACTGCCCCTTGACCCTACCAGTGGCTACCACCCCCGGGCCCCTACTTCAATATTAAAAAAAACAAAAAAATATATGGGGCAACTGGGTCGACCAACTATTCAAATTTTTAAAGGAGAGATTCACAATTGTAATTAATATTTTTAGTGATTATTCACTAGGATTTTCCATTGTGATTATTACTTTTACCAATTATTCATTAATATTTTCCAGGATTTTACAAATTTTTTAATACTGTGCATAAGATTTGCTAGGAAAATTAATATTTTTTTCAAATAAAAGGAAAGATTCGCCAGGATTTTATATCTTTGCCAAGGGAGGGGTTTCTTAAATTTTTCCTTGACACACACATCTATCTTTCATCTATCTTGACCTCATTCAATAATTCAACTCATACTTATATTATCCTCAACCTTGAAACCTTTTTCATGGTTGACAATGCACCTCAAATGTGAAAATTCAAATTAGGCCATTGCGAAAACATTCTCACGATGGATAGGAATGAGGACAGACCGCACAAATCCTTAGCTAGGACCCAATTCTATCCTAACATGCCTCAATGTGCTTCTAAAAACTTTTAAGATGCTTTGCATGTAGTGTAAACACTAGGTCTTCCCTTACCCATGCAAACACCATTAAAATTTTAAGTACACACTTATTTTGATCAATCCATAACTTCCAGATAGAAAACTTCACCTGAAAATGATCCAAAAACATCCTAAAAACTAAAAAACTCCTTTGCAACAAATTTCACCTAAAGAATGTACACACCGAGTACATCTAGACAACACTACCACACACTGTAACTTGAAAGACCATCTTCTAGAACATAAAACCATGAATCCTCTTAACACAAGAAAGAGACCAACACCATCAACTCTCACTCATAATTGAAAGTCTTGAATCACAACTATGGAGAAATGTGGAGGAAATATTTTTCCCCCAAACACCTCTATAATGCATAGTTCACACACTGGTGAACATAACTTCTTTTTCACAACAATCCATCACCATAAATTCTGAATATAGCATATTTGAACACTTATAACCAACATATCCAATCCACACAAGAAAATGTTCAACCTAGAAGAAATGTGGAGCAAAACCAAAACACAATACTGTAACAATCTCTCTCAATCACTACATAGTTGACACCAATGACAACATAGGTTTATTAACATCAATGAAAACACCTTCATACTTGGAACATCCCCTATCTCTATTTTTGAAAGGAAAAAAAGTTAAAAATATGTAGGAATCCAACCTTGAAGACATTACTTTTTTATAAAAAATAAGGATGAAAATATGAACCCCCTTTGCAAGACTAAAGGGAAAACTATTAAGATTAAGTCTGTTTTGACCAATGTGGCCATTGAATCTACCATTTCTCTTTCTGATGAGGAGGTGAGGCCTGAAATTTGATCTCCACTGTTCACTATTGCCAATAGTTCATGACATATGTCATCATTGTTGTATGGGCGGGACATCCCTAAGTGTCCCATCGATGATGTTCACTCATGCCGATAAGGCTTCCATACTCCACCTAGGATCCACCAAGGTATAGGTACACCACTTGTGTAATTCCAAAGAATCATGAAGGGAATCTACAATATTTGTGCCAACCTCCTAGAAAGACATCCGATCAAATCTCTTTTTGATCTCCACCATTCACTATTGCCAATAGTTCATGACATATGTCATCATCATTGTGTCAGAGGGACATCCCTAAGTGTACCACCGATGATGTTCACTCATGCTGATACTCGCTCATGGAATGAACTTGCAGTCCTCCGACCAACTATGCAAATTTTTAAAGGAGATATTTGCCATTATAATTAATCATTTTAGTGATTATTCACTAGGATTCACCAATATGATTATTTTTTTCATCAATTAGTTATTAAGATTCGCCAGGATTTTACAATTATTTTAATAATGTGCATAAGATTCGCGAGGTAAAATTACTAATTTTTTCAAATAAAAGGAAAGATTCACCAGGATTTTACACCTTCCCTGAGGGGGGGTTTCTTAAAGTTATCCCTAATTGCTACCATAGGGGTGCATCACAAAACAATAGTTTAGGTCAATCAACCAGGTCTCAGCCTCAAGATCACTACCAGATCCATCAAAGGTGGGTGGATGTACTCTAAGATAAAATCCCTCATGTGTGTGGTTGTGACTGCCTCTGACTTAAATGGTACCTCCCCCTCACCAATATTAACCTGATCACCACCCTGCCTTGGCCCAAGGCAAGCCAGTGTCTCCTCTAACAAGATATGTAACTGTGTGCCCTTGATCCCTAGAGGATCTTGATGCTGATCTCTACCTCCTGGGGCATTCTGAGAAACTTGATGCTCCTCACAATCAAAATCATGGGGAACATGAGGAGGTGAATTGTGCTGACTACCTCCACGACCATGACCGCGACCTCTACCTCTACCTCGTCTAGGTGGCATGATCCTACACATACACACCAAGGTATTAGGAAAGGTGCACACTTAAAACCTACACAATTAAATGCTAAATGGTTTCATCACTATCCCAAAGTACCCAGTGTTTAAACATGGCTCTGATACCATGTGTAATGACCTGCCACATAACCCTAGAGGAAGTTGTAGGAACTACGAAAGCGTATAATTTTTTTTCTTTTAAAGTTCAATAATAACATGAAAGGTGCTCTAAAATATCACTAACATCCTCTAAGGTATGTGACTAAGGTTACATATGAATCCCATAACATAAAAATTAACTCATTCATAACATATAATTAATTACACTTGAATTTAAATTACATACATTCAAAGCATTAGAATTGGATAGAAATACATTTAGATCCAAAGATTACATTAATTTAAAATAATTTTTACAATACTCATTCCCAGAATGAATAAGATAATACATAAGTGTTACAAATTACATGAGTCCTCTTTGAACACAACTAAGGAGTCCAAAGTCCAACTGAAACAATACATCAAATGAAAGGAACGTATCCACTGGTATCCATGAGCTCTCCAACTAGAAGATATCGCCATCACGAATAGAATAAGGGAACCCAATGGAGTAAGGTGTTGTGAACCCCTATTTCATACCTGCACAAATAAGACAAACAAGCACAATATTAGATCATATGCAAGCAAGAAACAAGGATTCCCCATGAAATCCATTTACAAAGATTAAACTAGTTAAATGAAGAACAAAATACCAAAGATAAATAAAATCCTAATTTAAACAATGCAAACTCTTGATCCCATGGGGGAGTTGGTGCCAATTGATGTGTCAAAATCAGCCCTTTCCCAACTCCTTTGTAAGCCTTGTGATTTGATCCACTTTGTTGGTTGAATTCATGCATAACCTAGCTAAGAACTTGATAAAACTAGATGAAATGGCTATACTGGAAGATGGACTTGAGTATAATAATTTTACTCAAATTGTGGATGATAAAATGAGAGGAAGAGTCTCTCATTTATAGATTTCAAAACTTGAAGAATGAGTGAAATTGAGCAATGTGGGATCATTCAACATCCAATGGCCAAGTGTCATTTGTCAAGATGTGAATGGTTGAAGGTTGAACACATTTTGATCAATGTGCAAGTTTGAATTTTTAATTTGATGAAGTGACATGTTTAGTGGGGATGAAAGAAATGGAGTTAATGTTACTTGGCTCAAGGCCAAGGACATATAAGAGACATTAAATGCCTTGTTGGAAGGACCAAGCCCATTTGAATTTGAATTCAAATTTGAGGGAATATTCCCTTTTGATGCCATGTGAGGGAAAATAGAGATTTAATAAATCAAAGTAATTGATTTATTGTGCAAGTTGCATTCTCTAGAGAATGTGACATAGATTAAGATCAAGTTAATCAAAATTTAATTAATTTAATGAGGAATTTAGGAGATGTGACAATTTAGACTTAAATTTTTGAATTGATTTAAATCAAATTTAGAGGAAGGGTTTAATTAAATAAATGATTTGATTTATTTAACTAAGGGGGATAATGTTAGATTAAAAAAAAATAATGTATAATTTATTCAATTTAATAAGACGATTTTAGAGATTTTATTTAAATAAAATAAATTATTTAAATGACCAAAGACAGAGGATCAATTAAATTAAATTGATTAATTTAATCAACAAGGGAGAAATACCTAATTAAATAAATAATGATTTATCTAATTAAGAGATGAAAAGTGATGATAAGTTGAGAGTATGATTTAGGAAGAAATGGTGTTAATAAATTAGGATCTAGTGTGTCAGATCGAATTGTATATTTTACATGTCTACATTTTGGCCCTCTTTGAAGCAATGTACTTGTTGCATTGATTCAAAGAATAAACTGTTGTGATCAAAGATCAAAATTTCTCAATTTTCTGAATGCCCCACTATTGCCCCAGCGGAAGGATTATGTTGGTATACTGCCCCCTCAAGAGATCGAGCGGAAATGTATGATTTTCCAATCAAGATCGCGATAAATTGTGAGAGGAGTGGCTCTATTGATCAAAGGACGAAAGATAATTCTTTGATGTAGACATTTCTAATGATGTATAGGTAGTCATCGGCCGTGGGTAGCCTCGCGTATATTTTGATACAACACATTGATTTTAGATAGAAATGTTAGTAAAGATAGAAGAATAAGAAGAATAAGATGGATGGAAGGAGGATCTACACAGGTTCACATTATTACCAATGATGATTGATGATGTTGCTTACCAAGAGTTGGGATTTTTAAAGGGCCAATTACTTTATGTTTGATAACACACATAGGTATGATGCATCAAGGTATAAAGGATGAGGATGGCATTGTACCTAGTGTGATGGAATTTGAATCATCAATCAGATAGGAGTATTCTTGTTCACACTTATCATGCATACTTCATTCAGGATGTAGTTTAGACATTCTAAACATCTCGGGCCAAAACATAGAAAAGCAAGCCTTCCTATGTTGTCAACAAGATACCTAAAACATCCTCCCTACAAACCAACAAAGTACATATGGCTAAGTTATTTTACAAGTGTATCCCACAAGCACAACAGATAAAAAAGATAATGATCTTTGCCCCATTCCTTTCTCTCTAAACCTGTTTTGTTTAGGCATCATCGAGAGGTCATTGGAATGAGCGCAAAATAAGATAAGTCAAAAAAGACCAAGACAAAGTAAATAAACAAGATGATGTTCTTCGTACTACTAGCCAAGGCTAAACTATTGGGGGTACCTAATGCTTATGTCCATCATAGGAAAGCTTCATCCTAGGACATGTGATCAAGGTTTTGGTGAGACTGATTGGGTGATAAGCTATTGATATTCTGAGTTGATCAACTTGTTGAATCACTGATCTAGACTTTCAAGACTCTGACGATTAGAGTGTTCACTTTTAAACCTGTTAGAATTGCTTCTGACTGACTTACCAAAGGATGAAAGCGATGATTGATTTTATTATGAGTGATAAAAGTCATGGGTGAAAGCGAGATGAAATGGATGCACCATTTTGGATTTTTTCAGATATTTTGAGGCTATTTTTGGTATTTTTGAGATGTTTTGCAAATGTTTTTGGTATTTTCAAGGTTTTTGATGAAAGGACTAACTTAAAGACCTATCCTAGAGGTCTCACAAGCTGATCCATAGATTAGCCTTGCCTACGTTATACACGCAAAGACCACATAGTTTGACTACCGACATACTTGATGATGATAAGATGGGTAAGAAGATTGCCATTTTATTGCGACGGATGCCTAAAGGACTGACCTGAATGCAGACTAGATGGGAAAATGGATTGCCAATGCGATGGATGCCTAAAGGACTAACCTTAGTGTCTCGGGGGATGATCAAAGATCAACCTTGCCTACACTCAAGCTCAAAGATGATGTAGTTCGACAAGGTGAAAGACTGACAAGACTCAATGATGAAGTTTTGAAGATTTTCTAATATTTCGACATGTTTTTGAGTTTTTTGATCATTTTTTGAATGTTTTTGATTTTCTTACATGATTTTTGAATGTTTTTGGATTTTTTGAATGATTTGGATGTTTTCAAATTTTTGATGAATGTTTTTGAATGTTTTTGGATTTTTGCATGATTTTGACAATTTGGATGTGGATATGTGATGATATCACTGCTTTGTTTTGAGATTTTGTTGAAAACCAAGCTTAAAGTTGATCGATCAGATTGATGGATTGATAGTTTGACTAAGTGTGTTAAGTCAAACGAGGTGATTATGGATTTGATAATTTGGATAAGTGTGTTAAGACAAACAAGATGATAATGGACTTGTAAACCCAAGGAATTTGTGTTATCCTAGAGTAAACTCGTGCATAAGATGATAGTTTGACTAGGTGTGTTAAGTCAAACAAGGTGATAATTGATTGGATTCAATTGATCAAGATTGATAAAACTTGGTTTGGAACAAAATTGCTTTGATGATTTGATGTGACAAAGATGTACACATTAGATGCAACTAATATGGATTATTTGGATTCATGTTTGATGAAAGATAAAGCTTGATAGATAACATCGTCTTGTCAAAATATGCCATGGGCTAGTGATTTGGATTTTGGATCACAAATGTTTTAACCAATTTGATTTCATGTTTGCCAATGTTCGGATCACCACATAAGTTGGATGATATATATCAAGATTTATTCTCGAAGCAACATGCAAATATTTGCCCCTAGTGTCTAGCAATGATGGAATGCCACGGGTGAACACTTGGATAGGTGTGTGGATGGATGGATGGATCATCTTGCGATAAGATAAGGGTGTTCAAATAGAGAATTCTCATTTGGATAATGCTTCAAGGTTTAAACAACATTTGGTAGG
Source organism: Sequoiadendron giganteum (assembly GCA_007115665.2). Lineage (NCBI taxonomy): Eukaryota > Viridiplantae > Streptophyta > Pinopsida > Cupressales > Cupressaceae > Sequoiadendron > Sequoiadendron giganteum. The sequence continues at coordinate 439,336,030 of CM021103.1, read as the reverse complement.
ATAGGATCAATGAAAATTACCCATGTCAAGATGTTTACCACAAGCAAGTGTAAAGTGTGCCCCAAAATTTTATCAAGATAATGCAGATAGATGGTAATGGGTTGGATAAATGATTCATGGATGACCGGATGATATGGCTGAAATGTTGGCTTTAGTATGGATGTGATAAGATTCTTTCTCCTGAACTGGCACACGTAGATGCTCGATTCTACACATGACACCTATTTTCCAAGTTTTCATCATGGTACCTATCCAAAGCACCACTAAAATGGTTTTCGCTAGAGGATGATTTTTCTCTTTACTATTTTCAATCCTTTTTCTGATTTTTTTTGGATTTTTATATTTTTTGATTTTTTTGTATTTTTTGAGAGATTTTAAGCTGATGTTGAACCACCTGGCAGTGCTGATCTTGATGCTTCTATCATAACATGCCATAGGTATCCTGCTTGAAGAAGTTTCTTTGCCAAGATACGTGCACTTGAAAGCAAATTTTGAGAAATTTGTTCTGCTTTGCCGATACCGAAGTTAACTCTGTCTTTGTGCGCACATCGTGATAGAGTGCCTTCTGAATCCTTATGATGAAGGGTCATTGCCAACACATGGTCAATGTGAGAATTGGATATCATGCGTGGAGGCATGGATGGAGTGTGTTTAGGAGTAAAAGATGGATTGGTTGATAGTTTAGAACCTTTGACTCTCCAAACTTGGGAAGATGAGCAATGATGGGTGGATATGGAAGTGTGCATGGAATTAGGACCAACTGCTCAATACACTTTATATGTCACTTGAGAAGCCTAATTTTTCCTTTGTGGACATATCTGATGGATACTTTTCCCTTTTTAATTTTTCCCCATAGTTTCTTTGACCAATGGAGTTTGATAGGCGTAATCATTCTTTGTATTCTTTGGTATCCATAAGTATTTGATTTGTCCTTCGTGCTTTTCTACTTCTTTTTCTTTGATGATGTTCTTCATGCTTTGATTCAAATATTTCTTTTGACGTTGGTCCCAATTCATGGATGGGACGATGGGTGGATGAAAATTCATGATGTGGCAGGTTGTAGTATTGGCATTAGTTTCATCATAAGGATCCTTCGTGCTCCCTATGTTGATGTTTGCTTGTGACAAATTTGCCCCCAGTTTTGTGGAAGTATCATTGATATGTGTATATCCCTTGATGCTTAGGATTTCCAAAAATTTGCACTAGTTCTAGGATACCTTGTTCATGTAGACCTAATCCTTTGCCTTGATAATTCATCTATTGAAAAAAATTGTTTGTAATAGGATATGATTTTCCTTGGAAACAAGGTGCTAATCTTTCTCTGCTCTGTGGTGAATCTTCAAAATTGACAGCTTCTTTGTTGATGAGGTAGCTTGCCCTAAGAAAGGTAAGTGATACAACTTTATAAGTGATAGGATCCTCCATATATGGGATTAATTCTTGATTGATATCCTTAGCTTGATTTTGTGAGATATCAAATTGTAATGCTTCTTCAAGAAGTGCTGATGCTTCACTGTCCTTGTAAAAGTCTTCCTCATGATTCATTCTTGATATGCTTTCACATGATGTTTCTAATTCACAAATTCTATAGAAGCCTTCTTCATGATTTGTTTTTGCTATGTCTCCATAGGATTTTTCTGATTTGCAAATTTTGTAGAAGCCTTTTGATATGTCTCTAGATTTTTCTATACTTTGATCATGTGTACAAATGTTAAGAGTAGGAGACTCTTGTACCTTGGTAATGATGTCAAGAGTATGAGACTCTTTTTTTGAATGAAGATCATCTACATGTCCGTCCAAAGAAAGCATCTTGTGGGTAGATGGAGGAATATGTGCTATATGGATATGATCATTATTTGTGGCATCTTGTATAGATAGGAGAGTGCCCATTAGATCATTGTAGTATCTTGGAGATATGAATTCTCGATCTTGAGTGACTTTAGAACTATTTTCAATATGCTTTGGATCAAGTTCTTGACATGGGTCAATTTCAAAGGATGGATTTCTTATAGTGGGTTTTTGGACATTGTCATTGGGAAGTGGCTCAGTATTCTCTTGAGCTTTGAGTGGATTTGGATCTAGTGTAGAGTCAAAGATTCTTTCACCATTCACAACTATGAGGTCGAAAAAGGTCAATATGTCCTGGGAAGGACCATTGCTAGACCTTGAGGGAATATTTTGATCATGCTTTGGAATAAGTTCTTGAGATATGTCCTCTAAATCATAAGGCGATGTAGAGACATTTTTCATATGATCATTGGCCGAAGGGTCTTGATCATCATTTTCAATGATTGTGGTGGATAGATTGTCAATGTTTTCAACCATAGGATCAAATGATGTTAACGTTTCTTGAATTGGATCATTGTTATGCATCGTTGGTGAGTTTTGATCATGATTGGAAAGTGGATCGTGTTGTGTGTTGATTTGATTATTGGATGAGATGGAAACATCTTCAAGGTGCTCATTGATGGGTTGATCTTGATCATTGTTTTCAACAATTGTGGTGGGGATTTGTTGCAAGCTTTGTTGAGTGAGTAATGTTTGTGTTTTCTATTGAGCCAACATGCTTGTTGTTGGTTGTGTCGTTGTTGTACCAAAAATGCCTTTTGTTGGGCTTATTGTTGAGCTGCTTTTTGATGCACTTGTTGATGGATTTCTTGCAATAGTGCCCAGAATTCTGCTTGGTCCTGCTGAGTTTGGTGTTGGGCTTGAGCTTGAGCCTGTGCTTGTTGGACTGCTTGTCCTGCTTGTGCAGCTTGTTGGGCTTGGAGTGCCTTTTGGCAGGAAACTTGCAACATGATAGAGAATTAATTTGGCATGTTGTATTTTGGTGTTGGTGGCGGTGGTGGTGGTGGGTTGGGAATGGTGTTGATTGTTGGGGTGAGCGGAACGGTCTCATTGATTTCTAAGGTTTGAGTGGTGAATGGTGTGATTGAGATTCTTGGTCCTTGAGACACTTGAGAAATGGTAGATGTGTTAACTGTTGGGGTTGCTTGGATGGTTGCCATTTGTTGATATGAATCGATGAGAATTTTGAGTGTAGCAATTTTGATTTGCAAGATTTCACCTTGACATTCTTCATATGGTTGACTTGGTTGTTTAGCAAGTAGCTTTGGAATGCATCCTTGTGGTGTTTGTTTGAGATCATGGACAATTTGATTCTGGATAATGCTGTGATTCGGTGTGATGTTTAGATTTGGCATGATAGATTGAAATTGAACATTGTTGTGCTTGGGAATCATATTGCCTTGATTTAGGTAACTTTGATTTTGCATGGTGTTACCTTGAATTGGATCAATATCTGAAGTTGTTAACATATTGATTGGATTTTGAACAACATTGGTTTGATTTGCAATTGTATCTATCCATAAGTTTACCAAATATGGATTTGAAATGGTCATGTTTGGTAAAGTTGCACTTGGCATGTATGGATTTGGTGGGATAATGTTGTTTGGAAAACTCATGCATTGAGTGTTTGGTTGATAGATTTGAAAATTTTGAATTGGATTTAAATCTACCATTGGGAAAGGTGTTCCAAACTTTGGATTGGGCATACTCACATTCATTGTATTTTTAAGGTTTGGAGGAGATAATGATGCCATGTTTGGATTGCATAAATGTGAGTTTCGATAACCAATCAGCATTGTGAGACATGGATAGTTTGGTTGAATTGAATTGCTCATGATGTATGAATTGATTTTAATCCATATTCCTCTTGTGTTTTGACCTTGTAGTGAAAGAGAACCTTTAAGGTGTTTAGGACCAACAATGAGATGAAGGATGAAAGTGTGAATGATATGGATGTTTGAACATTTAGAAACTCTGGATCAATGCTAGACTTTAGGAGTTGGTTTGATTTTATTTTCATAGTTTTACTAAGTGTGTTAAGTCAAACAAGGTGATAATGTACTTGTAACTCTAGGAAGTTGTCTTATCCTGGAGTAAACTCGTACAAAAGGTTAATTTGGCTAGATGTGTTAAGCCAATCAAGGTGATTATGAACTAGTAGACCTTAGGAAGTTGTGTTATCCTAAAGGTAAATTTGTTCAAGAGGATTGATAATTTGACTAAGTGTCTTAAGTCAAATAAGATGATTTTGATTTTCCAAAAGTCTATCATAAATGGTGTTTTCCCAGGTTCCAAAAGTTGTTGGTGAGATGTGATTTGCTTGATGATCAAGATGGGTGAAGTGTTTGACTTGATCCTAGATGACCCTAAGAGGACTTGCTTATAAGACCAAGGTAATGAAGAACATGCTTTTCCCTAGGAGTAATTCAAACCAAAAGACCAATGTTTGCATGAAAACCATATGACCCAAAAGAGAACAAGCACATGTGTGGTTCAATTGTTTGTTTATTTTTCTTAGGTTTGGTTCTTTTTACCACAAACACTTTCTTGATTATGCTTTTCAAACTAAATGTCTAATATCCTAATTTTATTTCATCCCATGAAGTGCATTATGTGGAAATCAAGGAAAAAGTTTCCTAGTGTTTAACCTTGGTGAAAACAAATGATGATAAAATCCAAGCACTTAGAAACCTCTAAGGATAGAATCCCTAGGGTAAGCAAGAGCACTTTGATTTGTCAAGGGATATTTGTTTCCTCCAGGGGGTTTGAAATTTGAAAGCTTTCATGAATGTTTGTTTCTCAATGTTTTAGAACCAAGAAATGTGTCTCAATAACATGTACAACCCTAGGCTGAAAAGACAATATTTGTTGGGTTCCCACTTTGACCAATCCAGCTGCGCATATTCTGTGTGGATGACTAGATGATTGACCACACTGGCTCCCCTCCACAACACACACTTCTCAGGTCAGCCAAGAATCAGTACCCATGAATCTCCCATGGCATACTTTTCATCTCTACAATAGAACTGCATGTATAATGTGGGGCGGCTTCAGAGGACATGACCTCTTGCACAAACAAATATAAGGTATTTTTTGGCCTCTAAACAAAATTTTGTAGTAAGGGCATCCAGTTTAGGGGGTGCAATGATAAACTCCTTGTGAGAGATCTCCCAACCCTCAGAACAAGGGATTTATGCATCATAAATATATTGGGGGATTGTTATCATGCGTTGCTTCCCATCGTCCATGGCTTTCACCGTGAACACAAAATTATATAGTGGTTTGGAAGAGCTTGACTTTAGCCCGTTATCACTTGAGTCGTTCCTTTAGGGTGAGTACTTTTTCCCACCAAAGCATGCCCTCTAAAGGTATACAATAGCGAGTAAGTGCATTCATAGTTCGATCATCTTTTTTTGCATGCACAAAGAGAGAACACTCGCAATGCTTTTTTCCCACACTAAACAAGTTTTGTTCAATTTTAAGTTCCCAAATCGAAATGTGAAGGCAATCCTTTTGACAACTTAATATCACCAAAATTCTTTTGATTCTCAAGATCGTTGTGAAGCGCAAGAGAAGTGCATATGCATTTGAAATGATGTTAATTTGTGAAAAGGATTACAAAACATGATAAACACTTGTTCATTTTAAGTCCATAAAGTAGTGATGAGTTCATTTTAAAAGCACCAAATGAGATGTGAAGTTTTCCTTGTTCAATTTTAAGTCCAAATCGAAATCTAGTATGTTTCTAAGTTCAATTTTACAAAGCTAAAAGGATCAAGTCAAATGGTTAATTTTAAACCCAAAAAGAAATGTGAGCTGGTTTAAAACAAAAAACAAGGGTAGAAAATGAACACTCTAGCATTTAAAAATGCTTTGTAAACTTCAAGTTTTAAGGCTTCAATCTTCTTTAACTCCAAGACTCTTCATGTATCGTTTCCAATGCTTCAACACTGTGAGTTCTTCATGCAAATGAAAATACCCCCTCCTTCGTTTTCCTATTCCATAGTGGATTGGTGCTATCCTTTATGTAGAAGATAGCCCTTTCCCAATCCTTGATAAGCTTAATTAGATGATAGACAATGAGATGCTAATGAACTCAAGCTGCCTATAATGATAGTGCACAAATTGTAGATGATAAAATGAGAGGAAGAGTCTCTCATTTATAGATTTCAAAACATGAAGAATGAGTGAAATTGAGCAATGTGGGATCATTCAACATCCAATGTCCAAGTGCCATTTGTCAAGATGTGAATGGTTGAAGGTTGAACACATTTTGATCAATGTGCAAGTTTGAATTTTTAATTTGATGAAGTGACATGTTTAGGGGGGATGAAAGAAATGAAGTTAATGTTACTTGGCTCAAGGCCAAGGACATATAAGAGAAATTAAATGCCTTGTTGGAAGGACCAAGCCCATTTGAATTTGAATTCAAATTTGAGGGAATATTCCCTTTTGATGCCATGTGAGGGAAAATAGAGATTTAATAAATCAAAGTAATTGATTTATTGTGCAAGTTGCATTCTCTAGAGAATGTGACATAGATTAAGATTAAATTAATCAAAGTCTAATTAATTTAATGAGGAATTTAGGAGATGTGACAATTTAGACTTAAATTTATGAATTGATTTAAATCAAATTGAGAGGAAGGGTCTAATTAAATAAATGATTTGATTTATTTAGCTAAAGGGGATAATGTTAGACTAAAAAAAATAATGTTTAATTTATTCAATTTAATAAGAGGATTTTAGAGATTTAATTTAAATAAAATAAATTATTTAAATGACCAAAGACAAAGGATCAATTAAATTAAATTGATTAATTTAATCAACAAGGGAGAAAGACCTAATTAAATAAATAATGATTTATCTAATTAAGAGATGAAAAGTGATGATAAGTTGAGAGTATGATTCAGGAAGAAATGGTGTTAATAAATCAAGATCCAGTGTGTCAGATCGAATTGTATATTTTACGTGTCTACAGGTGCACGTTCCACCCAATCAAGTGGTACCCGAAGGCCTACCCCCATGCTAGAAGATAGTAACAAGGATTCCTAGACAAGACCAACTACCTCTAGACACAGGCTAACACATAACTAAATTAACCAAACACAAGTACAACACTATCACATTGGTTACATTGCTTCAAGACTTATAATAATCGAGTATGTCAACTGAACCATACACACAGACTATTGTCATAGGAAGAGTGTCATCACACTAGTTCGACATGGGTTACCCAATGCAGATCTTCATAGGTTTTTGGCCCCCTAACTGGTTAAACACTGGCAACCTCAACTGATCCCCAACCCCCATTCTCACCCATGCAAGATCAACATACCTTTTAAAGAGACAAGGCAGATGACCTTCACCATTCTAGGCCTTCCCAGTCATCCCAAGCCCAAATGAGCACTTGAGTTCATGAGTGAGGCTATCTTATCTAAATTAATATGAGTTACTACCCAATCCCCTAATTACTTTGAATTATTTTTTTCACTTGATTAACTACTTCCTCTAGGGTTACATGGTGGGGCATTACAAAATTAATGTAACAATTTTGCTAATTCTACCATTAATTTTTTTCAGGATACTCAATTGTAATTCCAAATTTTTAGCTCTTTCATTAGGATTTCAAATGATGAAAAAGACTTGTATTTATATGCATTTCTTTAATTCCCAATAAATTAATTACCAATAACTAAAAATGGAAATTGAATTTTTAAATGTTAAAATGTCAATAATGAAAGATTTAAATTCGGTCAAAAATAGGCTAGATAGGGGCACTAGTACCCTAGTCTAGACCTATTTTGGGGATTTTTGTGTCATTAAATAAATATTAAATAATAAATCCCAATTTACTTCTGAATTTTTGGAGGTGACCATACAATGGGAAAATTAAAATAATAATTAGGTCCAATCACATAGGGGGAGCTAAACCTTGTGTACAATTATAAAGGATGACAAGTTATGAAATTGTAGTAACAATTAGAAAAAAGTTGATAAAAAGTAAAATAAACAAATAAACATATTTATTTAAGTTAGGACAAAATAGGATAAATTCCTAGGTAAATGAATATAGGATCATTATTTACCAAGAATTAGAACTTAGGAGTGATGGACATAAATAGAAGAAATATCAATAAAATATGAATTAAATGATAAAGATGTTACATGATTAATAAAAATGAATGAAATAAGGTAATTGATCAAATTTAAATGACCAATTATGAGAGATATGATTGGGATTGATGAGATGCCAATTTTAGGTGTCTACATTTTTCCCCTCATTAAAATGGTGTTTAGAATTATATTATTTTATATCTCAAAAAAGAAATAGAGAAAATATGATAGAAATATGATGCCCCCAAGATGTTAGGTTGGAAAAAGAGGCACATATGAGATATCAACAGAAAAAAAATAAAAATCTAATAAAGGAGTAGGAAAGGTGATGAATGAAAGAAAAATGGAGGAAGACAATGGTGAAATGGATAAATTATAGAAAAATAAGTGAAAGGGAATGAATAAATAGGCCTAGTGGGGTGGAAAATATTTATTTTCATCCTAGAAAGTTGTAAAATTGAGATTAGAAAAGGAGTAGTATAGAAAATATGAGTGTGTACCATTCAATGATCATTGAACAAAATAGGTGAGGTGATATGGACATTCAAAGGATAGTGGGCCAAGGGTGAGTACCAAAAGCCTAATAATTTATTACAGTTGTGTGTTATTAATGGGGGAAGAGGGTTAGGTAGTGAAATGATGATTTCATGAAAAAGTCAATTTTTTGTGTGCAGATGCATTAGAAGATGCAGTAGATGAAAAGTTATTTTATGTATCTACTAATAATGTGATATTTGAATAAAAAGTAACATGTGTATAAGGGGTCTAGTATATTTACATAAAGTAAAATAATTGTATAGAAATTTGGGTGCATGCACAAAACAAAACATGCATAAAAATGAGGTGTGTGCATCAAATAAAATGGAGCATGCATCAAGGGAGGGAAAAGGACTTACAAGGGTTTCATTGGAAAAGAGATACAAGTGTGGTGTAACATAGTTGCACTAAGTTAGGAAAACTAGGGGACACATGCATAGAAGTAGGATAATATATTTATTGCAAATAAAATGTGATGCAAAATTATGTGTACAAGTGGTTAAAGATGCTAGAGACTCTAGAGAGGAAATCAAGACTACTAAGCTAGATGGAGGGTTTTGGGAATGTTGAGAAAATGATATTGCAAACCTACAAGTTTGAGTTCATAAAAAATATTCTAGTGATTAAATCATATTGATCTATGCTTATACTCTCAAAAATATATTGAGGTTGGAGATGATTACAATTCATTTACTAAGCATGTAGAAATAACAACTTTAGAGGATGTGTTGAAGACTTAACAACTATTGATTTTGACATAATTATTTTATGTCTAATCAAATATATAGATAAAATAATGACATGGATATTTTGGAGAGTGGACCTATCATAGATAGGAATAGAACTATATTTAAAGGGATGCAGAGTATTCAAATTAGACCTTCCCTTGGTGATGGAAACTATTATCAATGGAATTATACTACTTGAAAAGAGGAGGAGGACCATTTTTGTCACCCTATCCAATTCTATTGTTGACATGGTGTCTGATGGGTGAAATTTTACATGGGGATCATGCAAGCTATGGCACTTATATAGGTATTTACACATGGTTATGTAGAGAGGTGGATAGAGTATCAAGGGAAGTAAGGGTGTTAGAAGATGAAAGTTGGTGGATGAGTTATATAAATGGATGGGAGAAAATGGTTGTCATCAAAAAGATATTTAGATAAAATTTTCTACCTTTTACAAATGATTATTGTAAATAGGTTTTCACCATGGTGCTTTCCCAAGATGCCATGAGAAGTAGTTTTCACTACAACAAAATAATCTCTTTATCATTTTTGGATTTTTTAAATAGGATATTTCATGGATTAGGTATAAAAATATTTATGATTGATGATATTAAGTGGATCATCCAATATTTTTCCTTCTAGAGTTGCTAACTAATATGCACTTGAGTCATACCTAGAAATGATGACATAATCACATAGCTAATTATGACCAAAATTTTCATTATTTTCCCCACGTTAAATATTTTATACTTCTCCTTGAGTAAAATATCACCAATTTGTAATTCTTTATTCATACTTTCTTGTTATAACATATATAGAGAAAATTTTGATAGGCCTATAAATGGTTGAAGGAATTAAGGTACCATTTATGAAGGAACTCTAATTGAAGCAAGAAAGAAACCCATAACTATTCATCATTAATGGATACAGAGTAGGGGTACCAGACCTTTCCTTCGTGATGATAACTCTTGTCATTGTAGTTATGCTACTTGAAAAGAAGGGGAAAACCTTTTTCATCACCCTATAGGTTTTGTACAACTACTTGAGTACAATTGAGAATACCTTATTCTCTCATTCATTTGTCATACTCCTAAATTTGAAAATATAAATTTAAAACTTCTTACAAATTACTAGATTTAGGTAAGAGAACCAACATATTCGAAAATATATTTGGGAACTGGTTTATATTTTCTTGGTCATTCTTGAAATATTATAATAGTTTTGGGTATGTGTAGGATCATCATGGGCCAAAAATTGAAGATATCTAAGTGATATGATGGCCCATGTGGCTGGCGACTTTTTTTTTAACCCAAAATTGATCAAACGAAAAGGGTTTTTAAAGGATATTCTCAGCTTTCCACCAATATAAATTATGCTTTACTTTGAATTTAATAAATAATTATTATTCATTTTCTATTTGAATTATGACTTTAGTCTTGATTGATAGGTTGATTGAAAAACATCTATAGCTTTCAAATGGTATCACATTTTTTGAATCCAAAACATGCATCACATTCTATGCTTCACATACTATTGGATTAAAAAATATGAATTTCATGAAGTTTTGACCAAGTTAAGGTGGTTAGACATATGAGTTTTTATATCTTTTAAAGTTTGTAATACAAAATTCACAATTAATTATTTACTTGGAAAAAAATTACCAAAAAATATGTATCACATTGGGACATGAGTCCCCTACTTATATCTAAAATCTTATAAAAAAATATTATCATTTTATTGTGGTTAGGGTGGTCAGAGAAACAACTAATTCTTATTCTTTCCCTGAAATTTAACTACTACTGCATTGAAATTTCAAATTTTCACCAAATAGATTTTAATTTTTAAATAAACCTAGTAGTTTAGAAACTACATTCAATTTTCTATAGATTTTTTTCTTACATATTTTTGAAATAATATAGATAACTTATTCAAATTTTTATGTCAAGTTTCCTAACTCTAATTTTATGAATTTTATTGCCACTTAAGGGCCTACTTTTTCAATGATGATCCTGCACATACCCTTTTATTGATATTTTTATCATGTGTTGTGTTTTTATTTCATGTTGTTTTCCTTGCAAAGATTGTAGGCTATTTTGTAAATATTTAGATAATTTTTAGTTTTTCATCAAGTGTAGAAGGGTATTTATTTTAGATTTTAACCTAATTTGGTACTATCTCAAAGTCTTCAACAATTCTTATTTAGTCCTTTCAAACTTTAGGTGGTGGGAAAATATTTGTCTTCTGATTGAAGACCGATGTCTCTATTTTACTCATACATAAAATTTAGTAACTAGATAGTAGAATTTGACATGGAGAGAAGTGATAGTGTAATTAGGTTGAGCTATTTTTAGGTCAACATTAGGGTTGCATACTTTTCTTTTATAAAGCAAATCATCTCATTGTAATCTTTGAATTCCTGAATATATCATTTTGCACATTCGCATGCAAAGCTCTGCTTTTTTATGTTTTCTCTTCTATGGAAGGTGTTTAGGTTTGCATGTCTGATCTAGGGTTTCTAACAAGAAGAAGGTAGTTAGAACATCAATAAGAGCGTGAAGATCCAAAATACATACAAATATAGAGAATAGCATGTAAAGCTTAAAAAATTATAGGTCACCTAGACCCACCTATCAAGAATTAAAATTTAGAGTTTCAAGTAGAGATGTTTCATGCATTGCTTATAGAGTGCAATACCTATTTAATTTTGAAAACTCAATTGATATTGTCATAAAGAATAAAATAATATAATGGATTAGGCCAAAAGAGACAAAAGAGACATATTTGTTTTCTTGGAAGTGGAGAGTGTATTTGATAAGTGTTGAATACTTACAAATTTATGACATGCAACATCAAGATTTACTAGAGTATTTTTATGGACATCATCCCACTTCTCCCAGTATGGAATATAAGTATAAAGTTGCACATGAGTGATTTCCAAGTTTCCTTAATAATATGATGAGTGATCTTATAGAATTCATTGATTCTTAAAATAATTACATATACAAGGTTATGTTGAGCTTATTGGTTGGAAAAATTTGGATCAAATATTTGAGGTTTGTATGAAATATTTTTATATTATACATAAAAAAATTATTGACTAATATTCCTATCATCCCAAGACATCATGGAATGATGAAATTTAATCATGATGAAATTTAATAGTATAAGATAATCTTTGATCTGCTAGAAACTCAAAGAATAAATTTTAAACATCCCTATGATATTTTGATGAGTAGAAAGGATGATTCTATTTCTTATGATTATGAATATGATAATAATTAAAAGTATTCTTAAATTCAAGTGTACAATATAACTATTGGTGGAATAAATGAGGACATATCATATAAGGTGAAATTTGGCATTATACATCAAGATATATAAATACATGATATTGGACAATTTTATTTTTTTTCTAGTTTGTCACATGAATAAGATAAATATGGGGTGAAATTTTGATTACTTATGAGAAATAAATTCAAAAAATTGTTATAAAGCTAGAGTTGAATGAATATCAACTTTCTACAATGAATAATTTAATTTTTCCTTAACGAGTGGAAAGGATGAAATTATTTGTGAGATTTATCTCAATACTATGAGAATGATGATAATTAGTATGATGCATCAAGATGTGACTCCATTATAAAGAAGATAAAAATAATGATTGTGATGAAAATAAATAATATTTTCAAGAGGATCATACTAGTAATACAAAATGGTAATATTTTCCTAATCACATAATAGAATATCTAAGACAAATCATATAGGTGACCCATAAGTGAAATACACCATTTGAATACATAAAAAACCATATAGATGCAACTATAATGTAGGTTAGAAATGTCTATTTATTGAGAGATGAAAAATTTCCTACATGAAATGGTATTGCTTGTAGGTTAGAAGGGAATTCTAATAGCTATACTAATAAATCAAAATGAGTGGAGGATAAGATCAAAAGTAGAAATATTATAAAATAGGTAATAAAGGGAAAGATCAGTCCCATGAAAAAATGGGTAGTGAAGAGGAAAAAGGAGGTATTACTAGATTGTGATCATAAACATCAGTATAAAATAAATCTGATTGGTGAAGCACAATTAGTTTATCCCATAACATTATAAATACTATGTGTAGCAAACGAGATGAAGAAAGAGCCAAATGTACTGTTGGTACTCAAAAATGCAAGTTTTGACCATAAGATTTTTCTAGACCATTATAACATTCTTGGACAACATACAAGGCCAATTATGCAATTAAACCTTCTACTCTTTAGGTTCTTCTAGACCTAGGTGGGTGAACCTATATAAGATATGTAGATTTGAAATGAATTTCCTGCTAAACAGTTTATCCACAATGGCAAGTAGGCATGGATAGACAAAAGGACACCACAACTAATCCTACCACTCAAATTAAATGAAAAGTTTTTGAATCAATTCTTTATTTATAATGAATTTATTACTCTAGGATATGGCAGATCAGTGCCTTCTATCTACTGGGCAATGGAGTTAAAAAATGTTACTGATTATACATACATATTTCTCCTTGACACAATTTAAGTTGTTAGACACTTTATGGGATGAAGTTTTGATGACTGGCATGTGACTTCATCAATTTATGATTAGCATAAATAGTGTTGAAATATTTTCTTGCTTAGCTCTCTTTCAATTATCCAAAAGAAGTCTCAGAGACAATATGATTCACTTAAAGTAATTTAACTCTGACTTGCAGACACCATTAAATGAAATCATAGAAAGTGAAGAAATGCACATTGAAGAATTAAAATATACTTGATATTTGAACTCAAATAATTGAAAAAGTCCAAATTGGGGAAAACTAAACATAAATTGATAGTTATAACATCACAACAACAAAAATCAGACAGGAATTCGGTCAAGAAATCATCTCCATTGCACTATTTCTAGAAGGTTTTTCCCTTTTTTACATTATTTCGTTCCTAGAACCCCCTCTTTTCTATTACTGAGTTTTCAAAATATATATACATCATATCTGAAGTCACAACCCTTCACCATTTTAGTAAAACCGTTTAAATTCTATCACAGAGATTAAAATATTCAATTATATTGCCTTTCGGCAAATTAAATATTTCTTACAATAGTTTCTCCTTCGATTTTTTCATTTTATCCTTTCCCACCTATATTTCTTATCTTATCGACATTTTATACTTTTCATTTCCTTTATTATATTCTCCCATGGCTTCCATTACATTTACCGCTCTACTAATGGTTTGACTTTTCCACCTGTGGTTATGCGGTGCCTAGCCTTGATGGTTAACCTTGCCACTTACCTCATTATCGTGGTCTCTTAGATGACCCCCTACGGTACCGCGGTGGGCATCCTTCACCCTAACTATCTCTGCTAACCACTTCCTCCTATTTGACTATGTTCACCATGACGGCTATCCCCACATTCACTACGCTACCATAGTCACTGGCCTGACTGCCAATGGTACTGCAGTAGTCACCAACGGTTACCTCTGCTGCCTCACCATTGTTACTGTGTTACCACAGTCTTTATTTTAATGGCTAGGATATAGCAGTAACCGCTCACTGACCACCAACCATTCATAATCTCCTAATCATCAACTGTTGCCTCATTGTTTACCACTGTCGCTTACTCACCGCCCACCATAATACCGTGGTCTATGCTTAGACCGCATGCAGTAGTGCGGTAAACACTTAACACCAGCCTCCTAACCGCCACCGCCATATCGCGAGCCTATTTTGGGAGACCGTGATAAGGTGGTAAAAGCATACAGAATGCATATTTAGAGAGTGGTAAGGATTGGAAAGGCATAATAAAATGGACGAGGAATAAAGTGAATAATTTTTGTTGAAAGATAGGCAAATATGGGCTTGAATGGATAAGAAGGCTTAGGATTTTAATTTAAAATTTTTGTTTCTAATAGTGGCTCCTATTGGGGATGAGTGGTTGTGCAATTAGGCAAGAATCTAGAATATCTACTGGGAGAGCAAACCAAGCGAAGAAAATGATAAATGAAGGCAATGACAAATGGAGGGAAAGAAAAGATGAATGATATGAAAGATGGAGCAAATGGAGAATGGAAAACCCTAAGCTACTGTGCATGGAAGAGAATTTTTTAAAGAGGCATTGCTAAGAATTGTCCATGCACTGGCAATCCTTAATCCTTTGTACCTACTATGGTTCAAAAATCAAACCACAAGGATGGCCCTAGGCCACGCAAAAAGAAAAAAACTGCCCTTTCCTCTGTCATAGAGTTTGTTCTGATCAGAGCTCGTCAGGTTTCTTTTGAAACTATCCATTCCACCTGCCTTGCAACATGTACTACCATTGAAAACCTTTAGGAAATCATTGCATTCAACTTGATTCATATTCTTTTTACCATTCTTCATTTCATCATTCTCATTATCATATAAAAAATACTTATAATTTTTTGCATAAAAAGTGTACCCAATCTCAACAAAACATTCATAGGTATGGTCACTGTCATATGTTACTGAATGTGCCTGCAACTGCACTAGGGCCTAAAAATCTAAATACTCCTTATGGCAATCAAAAAATTCTATCTCATTAATATTCTTTGAATCAATCAAATCAGAAATACTCTCCAGTTATTTCCAATCATCAATTGTTATTGACACATACTCTTGATCTAGACAGTCAGCCTCACACATACTTGAATCAACAAATGTTGGACATCCATCATCAATAACATGCAAACTAGTATCTCTATATTGCAAGCATTAATCATTCAATTCACATACCTCTTCCTGGACACAAACAAATTCATTATCAACTTCAATATTTTCATCACTGTGAGAGATGGAAATGGAACCATTTGAATCACTACACATAGTATCTTCACTGTTACAGCATATGTAGGTTGGGACCAAAGTCTTGGAACCATCTTCATGTGCATACTTCTAGTATTCCAGAGTTAACAAATCTGAAACTTGCTCACTGCTAAGTGAACAAGTCTCTACTTCCATATCTTCTACCATGTCTCCAACCTATTCTTGATCTTCATAATAGCTGAAACAACCATCCTATTGAAGATCAATATCCACTATTTCATCTTGACAATTTGACTCACAATCTGTTATGCAAGAGGAACTCTCCACATCTTCACTGTTAGATAGCATGATATCTTCTTCTATTGCAGCTTCTGAAACATTACTGGTAGTATCCACATCCCTTGTCTGAAGAATGGAGTCAATAAATTTATTTACTACATCAAAGGCATGTTGTTTTATTGACTTTGACCAATAAATTGATTCAGGCTTTGATGCTCTCAAAAATTATGCAACAAATGTGGGTCTTGTGGGCCCAAAGTGAGGAGGTAATTGCATACAAATATATGTCATCCTTTTGTATAAAAAACTCATAGATTCTCCCTTATATCTCCTTATATCAAAAAAAACATCCACAAGATTTTTGCCTCTCTCTTCAATTTTAATATACTCATCAAAATTACTTTGTTGTGAATAGAGTACATTACCTTTGTTTCTAGAGTTCTCCTCGTTTGCATCATATGGCACTTATGGTGTCCAAGATCTCTTGGCACTTATGAATTCATTCTCACTATATGATGACCTATTTGGTGATGTATTTTGAGCACCTTTGACTCCCAATTGCAGCAATTGTTGGTTCACTTGTATCCTTTGTTGTCTCAATTCCTTCAATTCTCTTATTGACTATTGTCTTCTCTCTTCTTCTGACATCTTGAAAAAATGTGACTGTTCCACAATATCCATGCATTATTTATCAAATATAAAACAAAGTCGCCACCTACTTTTCCAAAAGTAGGAAAATGAAATGGATTGCTTTTGATTTTCCCCAGCAGAATCTCCAAAAAAATTGTAAAACTTTGCTGACTCTATAGATGGAAAGGCTGAAAAATTTCTGGAATGTGTTCCCTAGCAGAGTCACCAAACTGTTGGTACTCAAAAATGTAAGTTTTAACCATAAGAGTTCACTAGACCCTTATAACATTCTTGGACAACATACAAGGCCAATTATGCAATTAAACCTTCTACTCTTTAGGTTCTACTAGACCTAGGTGGGTGAACCTATATGAGATATGTAGATTTGAAATGAATTTCCTACTGAATAGTCTATCCACAATGGCAAGTAGGCATGGATAGACAAAAGGACACCACAACTAATCCTACCACTCAAATTAAATGATTTTTTTTTTAACCAATTCTTTATTTATAATGAATTTATTACTCTAGGATATGGCAGATCAGTGCCTTCTGTCTACTGGGCAATGGAGTCAAAAAATGTTAATGATTATACATACATATTTCTCCCTGACATAATTTAAGTTGATAGACACTTTACGGGATGAATTTTTGATGACTAGCATAAATAGTGTTGAAATATTTTCTTGCTTAGCTCTCTTTCAATTATCCAAAAGAAGTCTCAGAGACACTATGATTCACTTAAATTAATTTAACTCTGACTTGCAGGCACCATTAAATGAAATCACAGAAAGTGAAGAAATGCACTTTGAAGAATTAAAATATACTTGATATTTGGACTCAAATAATCGAAAAACTCCAAATTGAGGAAAACTAAATAGAAATTGATAGTTATAACATCACAACAACAAAAATCAGACAGGAATTCGGTCAAGAAATCATCTCCATTGCACTATTTCTAGAAGGTTTTTCCATTTTTTACATTATTTTGTTCCCAGAACCCCCTCTTTTCTATTACTAGGTTTTCAAAATATATATACATCATATCTGAAGAGGCAGGACCCTTCACCGTTCTAGTAAAACCGTTTAAATTCTATCACAAAGATTAAAATATTCAATTATATTGCCTTTCGACAAATTAAATATTTCTTATGATAGTTCCGCCTTCGATTTTTCATTTTGTCCTTTCCCCCCTGTATTTCTTATCTTATCGACATTTTATACTTTTCATTTCCTTTATTATATTCTCCCATGGCTTCCATTGCATTTATCGATCTACCACTGGTTTGACTTTTCCACCCACGGTTATGTGGTGCCTAGCCTTGATAGTTAACCTCACTTCTTACCACATTACCACGGTCTATTAGATGACCCCCTGTGGTACCGCAGTGGGCTTCCTTCACCATAACTATCTCTGCTAACCACTTCCTCCTATTTGACTATGTTCACCACGACGGCTATCCCCACATTCACCGTGCTACCGTAGTCACTGGCCTGACTGCCAACGGTACTGTGGTAGCCACCAATGGTTACCTCTGCCACCTCACCATTGTTACCGTGTTACCACGATCTTTATTTTAATGGCTACAGTATAGTGGTAACCGCTCACTGACTGCCAACCGTTCATAATCTCCTAACCGTCATCTATTGCCTCAATTTTTACCATCGCCGCTTACTCACCGCCCATCGCAATACCATGGTCTATGCTTAGAACGCGTGTGGTAGCCCAGTAAACACTTAACGCCAGCCTGCTAACCACCACCGCCATACCGCGAGCCTATTTTGGGAGACCATGGTAAGGCGGTAAAATCTTATGGAATGCATATTTAGAGAGCAGTAAGGATTTGAAATGCATAATAAAATGGACGAGGAATAAAGTGAATCAGTTTTGTCAAAAGATAGGAAAATATGGGCTTGAATAGATAAGAAGGCTTAGGATTTTAATTGAATTTTTTGGTTCTAACAGTGGCTCCTATTGGGGATGAGTGGTTGTGAAATCACTGCAAGAATCCCGAATATCTACTGGGAGAGCAAACCGAGCAAAGGAAATGATAAATGAAGGCAATGACAAATGGAGGGAAAGAAAAGATGAATGATATGAAAGATGGAGCAAATGGAGAATGGAAAACTCTAAGCTACTGTACATGGAAGAGAATTTTTGAAAGAGGCATTGCTAAGAATTATCCATGCACTTGCAATCCTTAATCCTTTGTACCTACTATGGTTCAAAAATCAAACCACAAGGACCGCCCCAGGCCACCCAAAAAGAAAAAACTGACCTTTCCTCTATCATAGAGTTTGTTCTGATCAGAGCTCATCAGGTTTCTTTTGAAACTATCCATTCCACTTGCCCTGCAACATGTACTGCCATTGAAAACCTTCAAGAAATCATTGCATTCAACCTGATTCATATTCATTTTACCATTCTGCATTTCATCATTCTCATTATCATATAAAAAATACTTATCATTTTTTGCATACAAAGTGTACCCAAACTCAACAAAACATTCATAGGCATGCTCACTGTCATATGTTTTTGAATGTGCCTGCAACTGCACTAGGACCTAAAAATCTAAATACTCCTTATGGGAATCAAAATATTCTATCTCATTAATATTCTCTAAATCAATCAAATCAGAAATACTCTCCAGTTCTTTCCCATCATCAATTTTTATTGACACATACTCTTGATCCAGATAGTCAGCCTCACACATACTTGAATCAACAAATGCTGGACATCCATCATCAATAACTTGCAAACCAGTATCTCTATATTGCAGGCATAAATCATTCAACTCACATACCTCTTCCTGGACACAAACAAACTCATGATCAACTTCAATATTTTCATCACTGTGAGAGATGGACATGGAACCATTTGAATCACTACACACAGTATCTTCACTATCAAAGCATTTATAGGTTGGGACCAAAGTCTTGGAACCATCTTCATGTGCATACTTTTGGTATTCCAGAGTTAACAAATCTAAAACTTGCTCACTGCTAAGTGAACAAGTCTCTACTTCCATATCTTCTACCATGTCTCCAACCACTTCTTGATAGTCATAATAGTTGCAACAATCATCCTGTTGTAGATCAATATCCACTATTTCATCTTGACAATTTGACTCACAATCTATATGCAAGAGGAACTCTCCACATCTTCACTGTTAGACAACATGATATCTTTTTCTATTGCATCTTCTGAAACATTACTTGTAGTATCCACATCCCTTGTCCCAAGAATGGATTCAATAAATTTATTTACTACATCAAAGGCATGTTGTTTTACTGACTCTGACCAATAAATTGATTTAGGATTTGATGCTCTCAAAAATTGTGCAACAAATGTGGGTCTTGTGGGCCGAAAGTGAGGAGGTAATTGCATATAGACATATGTCATCCTGTTGTATAAAAAGCAAATAGATTCTCCCTTATATCTCCTTATATCAAAAAAAACATCCACAAGATTTTTTCCTCTCTTTTCAATTTGAATATACTCATCAAAAGTACTTTGTTGTGAATAGAGTACTTTACCTTTATTTCCAGAGTTCTCCTCAGTTGCATCATAGGGAACTTGTGGTGTCCAAGATCTCTTGGCACTTATGACTTCATTCTCACTGTATGATGACCTGTTTGGTGATGTATTTTGAGCACGTTTGACTCCTAACTACAGCAATTGTTGGTTCACTTGTAGCCTTTGTTGTCTCAATTCCTTCAATTCTCTTATTGACTGTTGTCTTCTCTCTTCTTCTGACATCTTGAAAAAATGTGACTGTTCCACAATATCCATGCATTATTTATCAAATATAAAACAAAGTCACCACCTACTTTTCCAAAAGTATGAAAATGAAATGGATTCCTTTTGGTTTGCCCCAACGGAATCTCAAAAAAATTTGTAAAACTTTCCTGACTCTATAGATGGAAAGGCTAAAAACTTTTTTGAATGTGTTCCCTAGTGGAGTCGCCAAACTGTTGGTACTCAAAAATGCAAGTTTTAACCATAAGAGTTTTCCAGACCCTTATAACATTCTTGGACAACATACAAGGCCAATTATGCAATTAAACCTTCTACTCTTTAGGTTCTACTAGACCTAGGTGGGTGAACCTATATGAGATATGCAGATTTGAAATGAATTTCTTGCTGAACAGTCTATCCACAATGGCAAGTAGGCATGGATAGACAAAAGGACACCACAACTAATCCTACCACTCAAATTAAATGAATTCTTTTTGAATGAATTCTTTATTTATAATGAATTTATTACTCTGGGATATGGCAAATCAGTGCCTTTTTTCTACTGGGCAATGGAGTCAAAAAATGTTACTGATTATACATACATATTTCTCCCTGACATAGTTTAAGTTGTTAGACACTTTACGGGATGAAGTTTTGATGACTAGCATGTGACTTCATCAATTTATGACTAGCATAAATAGTGTTGAAATATTATTTTGCTTAGCTCTCTTTCAATTATCCAAAAGCAGTCTCACAGACACTATGATTCACTCAAAGGAATTTAACTTTGACTTGTAGACACCATTAAATGAAATCACACAATGTGGAGAAATGCACTTTGAAGAATGAAAATATACTTGATATTTGAGCTCAAAAAATTGAAAAACTCCAAATTGGGGAAAACTAAACAGAAAATGATAGTTATAACATCACAACAACAAAAATTAGACAGGAATTCGGTCAAGAAATCATCTCCATTGCACTATTTCCAGAAGGTTATTCCCTTTTTTACATTATTTCATTCCCAGAACCCCCTCTTTGCTATTACTGAGTTTTCAAAATATATATACATCATATCTGAAGAGTCATGACCCTTGACCGTTCTGGTAAAACTGTTTAAATTCTATCATAGAGATTAAAATATTCAATTATATTGCCTTTCGGCAAATTAAATATTTCTTACAATAGTTCTGCCTTCAATTTTTCGTTTTATCCTTTCCCACCTATATTTCTTATCTTATTGGCATTTATACTTTTCGTTGCCTTTATTATATTCTCCCATTGCTTCCATTGTGTTTACCGCTCTACCATTGGTTTTACTTTTCCACCTGTGGTTATGTAGTGCCTAGCCTTCATGGTTAACCTCACTACTTACCACATTACCGTGGTCTGTCAGATGACCTCCTGCGGTACCGCGGTGGGCCTCCTTCACCGTAACTATCTCTGCTAACCGCTTAATCTTGTTTGACTCTATTTCCCACGACGGCTATCCCCACATTCACCATGCTACCATGGTCACTGTCCTGACTACCAGCGGTACTATGGTAGCCACCAACAATTACCTCTTCTGCCTCACCATTGTTACTGCATTAGCGTGGTCTTTATTTTAATGGCTATGGTATAGAGGTAACCACTCACTGACCGCCAACCATTCATAATCTCCTAACCGTCAACTTTTGCCTCATTGTTTACTATCGCTGCTTACTCACCGCCCACCACAATACCGCAGTCTATGCTTGGACCACATGCGATAGTGTGGTAAACACTTAACGCTAGCCTGCTAACCACCACTGCCATACCACGAGCCTATTTTGGGAGACCACATTAAGGCGGTAAAAGCTTATGGAATGCATATTAAGAGAGCGGTAAGGATTTGAAATACATAATAAAATGGATGAGGAATAAAGCGAAGAATTTTTGTGAAAAGATAGGCATATATGGGCTTGAATGGATAAGAAGTCTTAGGATTTTAATTGAAATGTTTTGGTTCTAACATGTACCTCCTTGCATTCAATCTATACCTTGTCTATCTAATGAAAATTAATATATCTTCCCACAAATTATAAATAAACATATTGGAGGAAAAACAGTGCATAAAAAATAAGGTTGATAGTTGCAACATCATACATGGAGCTCCATCTATTGATGTTAGTCCAAGATATCTTTTGGAAGTTAAAGATGGAGAAGGGACTATTGCCAATTTATTTATTTTATTTCATCATATTGAGAATGAAAAAAATTAATTAGTTACTTGGAGAAGGGATCCAATTAATACATGTATGTATTTCAAGGAGTCTCTTTAGGATGTACCAACCATGGTAAGATTATTTTTTTCTAAATCTTTTTATATTTTCTTCTCTACCATATCATAGAATACTACTTTATTGCTTTAAAATGAGTAAGGTGTCTAGGAAAAACCTATTACATTAATTATTATGTATTCAAAATATGATAATTGGAGGCATGGACCATAGGAAGAAAACATAATATCCATGGGAGATATTGGTTCACATGTGGGTATAGTAGTTCAATGAGGTATATTTCAAAATTTTCATCCACCTTTTCCACCTCAAGAGTTATCCAAGTAATAGGGATGATATGTTTAACCTAGAAAATATGGAATCTCCCACTAAATGGAATCTAGTTAGAATGGAGAATCTGAGTTGTATTTCTATGGTTATTTATTGATGCTAGGAAATATTTAGAGTTTGATCTTCTCAAAGGGTTGGAAAGGAAAAAATTTGTCTTGTGGCATGGCCATATATAGTTTCTAAAATAATAATTATTATCCATGCTACTTTAGGAGCTTCATTTAGTTGCTTATAAAGTTATTCTAGTTCATTATATAATTGATTAGCACTGCTTCTTGTAACTAATGGATTTTATATATACATATTTTATGTTGTATTGTATATGTATTATTTTCTTGTAAAATTACTATGAAGTGTGAGTTTTGGTTCCCATTTTCTTTGTCTCCACTTTGGAGGTTATTTAGATCCTCACTATCTTTCTTTAATATATACATCCAAAAATAAGAACATGTCTTGGATCTCTTTTTCACATGCCTTAAAATACAAAGCTTATGTTGGAACCTATTTCACATGCCTCAAAATAAAAAATAATATTAATTACCTATCCACCTTGTTGTAGTTTCCTTCTATTAACCCAACATTTATATCCAATATAGGAGATTATAAGTGAGTTTTTCATTTGTCAAAATTTATCTAAGTATATTACTTTTTCATCCTTTTTGTGCTAATAATTATGTTTAATTTTATAAAAAAGAATCTAAGTGTGGGGGATTATGTTGGTCAAGCTCTTAAGTTTGTGTAAGTTGTTAGGCTTTCAAATTTTTAAGGATTCTCTTATAAAAATATCTTTCCCTTGGAACCTCTAAACCTTGAAACCCTAGCTATATTCCTTAAAGATATTTTATTTCCATAATTATATACATGTGCTTGATAGCGTACCATTTCTATGGCATACCCAAACTTTGATCCCTTAACATTTACACTTTCTAATTAAGGTCCTTTATGCACTAAATTTTTAGGCTTATCCTTGAGTACAATTTTATTGAAACCTCTAAGCTCTAAAACCATTAAATTTTAACTTTATATCCTTTTAATGTTAGAGTTTCAAAAAAAATCTTTCTAGAGGCCAACTTCCTTCATTTTCTCAAAATATGAAACCTTGACTCCTTATATTTTATTCCCTTCAACACTAGAGTTTCAAACATCTCCCTACAAGGGTATATTTACCATGATACCCTTAAACATTGATCTCTAATTATTTTAACTAAGTACCTTATTGAGATTGTAAGTTCAAACCTGTCCATATTTAGGTACCTATTATGAAGTAAGATCAACTCTTAACACCTAATTCCTTAATCCATTTTACTAAGTTACATATAAAAGTTAGAGTT
The DNA here is from genome assembly GCA_007115665.2 of Sequoiadendron giganteum. Lineage (NCBI taxonomy): Eukaryota > Viridiplantae > Streptophyta > Pinopsida > Cupressales > Cupressaceae > Sequoiadendron > Sequoiadendron giganteum. Next base: position 439,311,440 of record CM021103.1, on the reverse strand, counting down.
ACAACCATCCCATTCCCTAATTATCCATTCCTCATAATATATAATTTTTGAAATCTAAAACTTTAAAAATTTCACCATTAATTCCCAAAATTTATGCTACAAGATATATCTCAACACTTTCCTTGTGCCACATATTTTTTTCATAAGTGAAAAAGGCTAAAAGACAAAAAAATTAATTCCAATATTTTAGAGTTTTAGCCTTATTTATACTTAAGTACTTGTTGCTTGATATCCCTAACCCACACATTCTAGTGTTTTACCCTATGCATCTTCTTAGAGTTTAACTATTGGTCATCTCCTTACTCAATTACTTCCTCCTTGGAATATTTGATGAAAAACGCCCAACAAATCCTTGCATATACCCTATTGAGTTATAGATGTGGTAATACATTTATTTTTGTACCAAGTATGATATATTCCCAACCTCCAATAATTGAAACTTTAATAACTCTTATGTTTTCCATTATTCATTCTCACTAACTTTCCTAACCATCCCAAAGCACCATAAATGACCTAGTCTAATTATGAAAATACCTAATCAAAAGTTTCCAGCCTACAAATAGTTTTTAACTTTAAAAGGAATATAATTTCATTTCCAATAATTAGAAAAATAAAATTTCCCATGCCTCTATTGATAGAGAATTCAAGATTACAAGTGTTGATGGTCCTCAAACCATCTCTTGGTAACCATTTTAGTAGATCTTGTGGTATTTTCCTTTTATTACATGAAAACTTATGGTGGCCTTCAGTGTGAAAATAAGGGATGTGATTTGATCTAATTGATGTAAAAACCTTAGCAAGTTCATGATTTCCTATGAGGGTTTCATGTGTTCTTCTCCACATAGTTTTTTCGTTATTCATATTGTGATATTTTATTGAAATGTGAAACTCACCAAAGGGGACTATCTCTATAATTTTTCTATACAAAGGATGAATTTTTCATTTGTAAATGTTGTATTCATGAGTAAAATAAACCATTGTATTGTATACCATTGATAATTTTTAGAAATCTAATTGATTCAATATTCACTATGTAATTTGTAGTGATACAAAATTATAGTTGATTTATATGAAAAATGGTTTGATTGAATTTATTGTCTCCTTTCATATATTATTTATTCTTGAAGATAATTACACCTTTAAGGAAGGTAAAAAATATTTGCATGTTTATATTCTATTTAGTACACCTTCAAGGATGGTGATTAATATTTATAGAAATTAAGCAAAATTTGTAGTATTAGAAAAGTGTTTATTAAGTATATCTTTATATTTAAATTATATTTTTAGGTTCATATTATTGTAAGGTAATAACAACAATCATAAGGTAGTGTTATAATTTATAAACCAAGTGTAGAAGATTATTTGTAAAGACATATTGGTAGAAATATATAATTTATTTATTTTCTATAAATAGGCATTGGTAAATAAGAGAAATTACTCCCGACATAGACTCATACAAATGAGAAAAACGTTTTGATGTGTAATGTTAATAACTAAGCATTTAGAGAACAAGGGATATTTTAATAGAATGAGGAATATTGTAAAATAATGATATGTTTTTATGAATATATTATCTATTATACACTATGATACTACTTGTATTCATACAAAATATATTGTGTTTATCAAGATACTTTAATAATTTTTAGAAATCCTGAAGTGAAGGAAGTAATAGCTTATTCTCTCATGAATTGACCATCCTCTTAGTAAATTCGAGCTTAGAAAATTCTAACTTCTTAAGAGTCATTGGATGTAGATTGGAGAACCAATATGATGAAAAAAATGGATCTTACCATTAACAAGATATATTCTTCATATCTTTTTTTAAGTCTTGTTTCTAAAATTCCCCAAGTTGATATTCAAATATTTCTTACTATTATCAAAATATATCACTATATATAGATCTACCTTTGTGTAGCTACCCGAGAATTTTAGGAGTCAAGTATTATTGTGTCACCCAAAGATAATATATTTAATCTTTATTTTTTATAAGATTCTAGTAGTTTTATAATTTAAAATTATTGCCACAAAAGATAATTCTGATTGCAAAGGAATTTCAGACCTAGTCACGGTTTTAAAGAGTTTAAAACTCTAAGTTGAAATATAATTGCGCAGAACCACATAATACCTCTAGTAAATCACAATAAATTTCAAAATAGGAACACAAAATTAAAGATAAAAATAATTTGACACTAGATCAATGTAATGTGATTTATCAAAATTAGTCATTAGTCATCTGCTCAAGAATCTTGTTTAACCCTCTAAAGATAGATTAATTGATTACATTGAAGTTCATGGATAGAACCAAATCAATTTTCACTACATAGATCTCACTTCTTATAAAATTCACTTTATGGGTCATCTTAATTAGGAGGTTGTATGAGTCCTCTAATAAAATGATAGAGGAAAAAAATATTTTCAATAAGGTAAATTATCCTTCCCAAATTTTATTTATAAAATTAAAATAAAAATATAATTTAGAGTAAAATGATAATTCATACCTCAAAACGTATCATTATTTTAAAATTAAGAGGAATTCAATACCCAAAATATCCAATGTTTTCTAAAATTCTCAATAGATAACAATTTCTAGGGAAAATGACAAAATTGCTCTACAATACCAGGAATCACCCCTTTTAAGATCAAGTTACCTATACTACTAATCTAGTTTTATCTAACCTTCTTTGAGGCCAACCCTAGTAAAATTGATGAAGGGAGACTCCCCCTCAAACACAACCTTACACAAACAATGAAATTAAGGAACATGTTTGCAAATTTTCTTATAAAAACATGAAATCATCTACAAACATGAAATAAAATGTAATAAAATTATTAGGGTGACAAGACCAATATTAGAGAAGTATGGGCCTCAAATACATGTAGGTAATCTGACATGAAAATATGATAATATCAATTATGAACACCCTAAGAAACAACCTTCACTTTATGCTCAAAAGAAAATAAAAATCTATCTCTTCATCCAAAGCGAGCCTCTTTCCACTTGTGACAAATTTATATGATTTTTTCAATTTCTAATGAATTGTGATTCCCACTTTCACACCAAATGAATCCAATTGTCCTTTTTCGTGTCTAAAGGAAATTTCCAAATTTTAGTACATCTTTTGCGAGCCATAAATTTTCACCCAAGCATCAGATTGACAAACCATCTACATTGTTAGGAAGATCTAAAATAAATAGTCTTACACTAGACACCCTTTAAGGATATTTGGGTTTTTGGCCAATTTTCGAGCCTATTTAGAGCCTCTAAATACCTCAAATTTTCCTTTGAAGATTTTACAAATGAATTTTAACAAAAAAACCTTAATATTTTATAAAACATAAATTATATCAAGATGATTTATTGACCATTTTCTTAATTTCACAATTTTGGAGGTTTGTGTAAGATTTAATGTCCATACATGCACAAATGCCAACTTACTAAAATAGTAACCTTACTATTTTTAGCCTTTATTGAAAATTTATTCATCAAACCTAATTTAGAAATTAAATTTTTTTTTTGGGTGATGCAAGATTTATCTTACACCTGATATGCTCTGCCATCAAATATAGGTGAACCCACACATTTCCCATACTACCAAGTTAGGTTTAAAACCATGGTAAATAGGTGAACTACAACTTAAGGAAGAACAAAAGGCTTCTCAAAGACCTATAAATTAATCACAAAACATGAAAAATGATCTCCTACAATACTATAAACATATAAAAAACTCAAAACTATATTACCACATTAAATGATAGTAAATGGAGCATAAAACCCCATTTTATGCACTTTTAAAATATAGTTTAAACAAAGAGAATTTATGTGTAAAATATCTTCATTCCCCACAAGATATACTCCAAAGACAACATTAATTTTTTTTTTAAAATTCCTATTCTAATCACAAGAATTAATGTCACACATGCAAAATTAAAAAATGCAAGAAAAGGAATATAACTTCTAAGAACAAGTTAACATTTCAATTAACATTTAATTATTCCTTTCTTAAACATCATTATAAAATATATTTTACACAAATTACATGTTTTGTTTTGAACAAAAAATAATATATTCTTTTGAACCATGTTTTATTATTTAACTAAAAATTATAATTTCATTAGAAGACACCTTAAACAAACTAATATAGGGTTTAACAACACCAAATTACAAAATGAAACTCATCCCACATATGTGGGTGTTTTAAGATCTAATATAATATTAATTCTCAATAAAAAATATCAAATTGATTATAAGTAATCAGATGTCTTAAGTTATGTATCAAATGATAAAACACATAATTCTAATACATATACATGGTAAACAAATCCTTTCATTTTATTCAAGATTATAAAAGGATTTGTGAGCCCAAATGTTGATCAAAATCATCCTAGACAACACAATCATAAATAATAAAATGACCATTACAAATAAAACTCATAATTTGATGCACAAAAGAACGAAGAGCATATCTTTGGCTACAATTTTGAAACATTATCATTAGATTCTCAATAACTTAAATTGATTTGATGAGTATGATTATATATAATTTGGGTCTTCAATAGCATTTATATCAATATAAAATATCAAATTAATATCTTGCATGGCCATAGAATGTATCTATATAGGCATATGAAAAACAAATGATGGTTAATCTTGTTAATTTTAAAAAATGTAGTGTCATCCATTTTATATATTATTTTATTTTTAACTCTTACATTCCATATCATATAATTTTGACCTTGAAATAGATGGCCATGAAAGTCTACTCCAGCCATACCTAGAGTAATAAATTGAAGGCCACACACACAAATACTCAATATGGTCATGTAGTGTCAAAAAATGTACTCCCTTCTTGGAGATAGTACAATTTCACACTTAGTTTGGACCTTTGTGTTCATGTCCCTCAAATCATCATTAATAGGCCCTAAGACCCATTATTATTCATCCCAAGGATTATTTCAATTGAAATCCCAACAAATTCAATAAATACATTTAATATTCTAACCTCCCGACATTCTCTCACCCCAAAAATCTAGGGTGGGACCTATATGCCACCTTGGGAATATGAGTCCCCCTAGGTGGGGCCCATATGCAACCTTGCATGTATTATTCTTGTTTGGGGAATTTTTAGGGTTTTGAGTGCGAAATTAAAGTTTTCGATTTAAATTTCACAAATTTCGGCATTTGGGATCTAATAAACAACAAATTAGATAAGATTCCTATAAAATTTATTTGATTCATTTTTTCAACTAGAGAAAACAAGACAAGCAATAAAGTAAGCAAGACATTCAAGAATTTTCATTCAAGAGCAAGGAGCAAGAAAAGTTGAAGTCTTGGGGCAGCATTATAGTATTTTTGTAGATCATCAAGCTCACTTCAATTTCAAGATCAAGCATTGACAAAGATTGATGATGGTTGCCTATGGAGGATCATGATGGATTTTAGGCTAGGGAGATGCAACTAGCCATTGAATCAAGCCTAATTAATTGTTTCCTAAGTGATTCCATCTTCCATTATCATTCTACTTCCTACCTACAGGAAGGTACATGCACTCTTATGGCTTATTAGGGTGATTGGAGATCTCCCAAAGTAAGTCATCTTCATGCATATTAATGTAGGGTTCTATTGAATTTTAGCTCTCATAATCTTAGAAACACAAGAATAGGGCTTTCACACACATTTCTAGTTTATTTATATACTTTCTATCAAGGTTTATTTACCAAACTAGGGGTTTGACCAAGGAAAATCCCCCATAATAAAATCAACACAACATTTTGTTTGTAGGTTTTTTTTCACAGGTTCAAATCCAAAAGTGAAGTTTGAAAGACATAGGAAGGGAGTATAGAGATAGGATAAAAATTTCAAATCCTTCTTTTTCAAAAATTTAGAGTGGGAATAAATCACCCTACCTGGCATATGAGTCCCTATATAGCCTTTTTTCCAGCTTTCTGTAGATCCAAATCAGTTACTAGAAGATTCTAGATTTTTCCCAAAAACCATGAAGTAGGAATAAATCACCTAGCTTGGCATATCAGTCCAAGTGCACTTCAAAAAGAATATTTTCAGAGTTTCAAAATCTTGTTTTGACTTCATCAGTCTACCAGGTACCTTTTTGTTTCATTCTTGTTTATCAATCTAATTTTATGATTTCAAGTTTCTAGGGTTTTGTGCATAGGTATTTGCATTTCTCCTTTGAAGCTTCATTTAATTAGGAACCCACTAGCCCCTTCCTCAATCAATTCACTTGTTTGAGTAATCTTGGTTCCTAATGAACTAAACTACGAAATAGGCCCCAAAGTTCCATCTCCTAAAAGGTGGACACCTATTTCCCTTGTGTTCATTTTGGAGAGCTCGACCTTTGAACCCTTGAATTTCTAATTTGGACAAATTTTTAGTCCTAGATCTAGATTGCATTAAATTTGTATTAGATTTACATTAGTTGAATTGTATTTAAAACTTCTAAATATTGCATTAGTGAAAAGTGCATACAGGTTGAATTTTTGCATTTTGCATAATTCAAAATTTATTAGGAATCTGTAATTGAAGACATCCATTAAACATACAACCTAGAAACCCTAAAATCAACTCAAAATTTATTGACTCTATTTTAAAAGCCCTAATCTAGGACTTGTTCACCCACCTGGGTGATTTAGTCCCTGTATTGATTTTTTTCTAGATTTTCGGGTATTCTATGCTCTTTATTTTCACTATCTGAATCCTTCAAAAACCCTAAGTGGGACCCATACACCTAGCTGAGTGTATTAGTCCTTGATTAGGTCTAAATCTGAATTTTACAACATTATAATCTTATCATTTTTTCTTTTGGTTGTTGTCTTTATATTATTGTTTCAGTTTCTACAATTACTATCATTAGCAATCTTTTCAAAATTGGATTCATTTCAAGTACATGTTTTAATTATGGATAGAATTTTATTACTACACCTTCATTTCATTTCCAACATTATTTCATAGTTTGATAAGATTGGATTACATTTGGCATTCTTTAGAAAATAAAAAATAAAATCTAAAAAACCCCAAAACAACCATAAATTGATGAACCCCTTAGAGAAAGCATAATCATTTGAGTATGTCAAATATTTTTTCCAAGTTAACCTATCTTTCAAGCACTTTAGTAGTGATGAATTTGACATACTAGATGAAGCCCTTGAAGATTTCATCTCATAAGGTTCATCCATTAAGGATTATTATTGGAAACTAAAAAAAGAGAGAAGTTAATGTTGTCCAACCTCAACTCATCCTTTACCCACCCTCAAACCAATGTTGAACTAAAAAAAAACTCGTTCTCATCCTCAAACCACCTAATAATAATTTTTTGCAACAATTGATTTATAGTAATATTTCTCATACATATAACACTAGAAACAATCTACAACCAAGACAAACAACTTCAACATCCCTCCCATTGCCTCAACCCATCTTGCCTGGTGCTCCTTATGTACCTTCACATAGTGGAAAGGAGTATGATCTTAATGAAAAACTTAAGAATACTCCCACAAAATAATCCCAATGGGATCTAACTCAAACTTCACCTAGCTATCATACTATGCTTCAAATGACCTCGGAACAAGTTGTGGTTCCTCTAGTGAAAATCCAAGTGACGTAGTAGCTCTAATTCAAGGAATGAATGTGGTTAACATTGACATTACCTTTCATAAAAAAAATTACCTCCCTTGGAAGTGAGAAATAAAAGTGAAGCCTTCATGATAATAGCTATCTTCAATAGGACAGGGATAAAGTGAACCCTTGTCAACAATGAATCAACTCTTAATGTGTGTAGTGTAACCCTTTTGGATGAACTTGGCATGGATAAATCAAGAACTGAACCTGATTCCTTATTGATTTAGGGATTTTAAAATGTAGGTTTAATGATAGAAATAGGGTGCTCCACCTTTTAGGGGATGAAGCACAATGAGGGGTTCCTATTTTACTATTATTACATTCAAGGAAACCCTAGAGATCTCAATCCAAAGATAGAATGGGGAGAGAAGATATGCTAAAGGGTGTCCTAGGGTATGATTAGAGAATAAAAGGGGGTTCAACACCAAGTTGTTGAATTTAACAAGACAACTGAGAGGGGGGTGAATCAATTCTATCAAATTGCATACACTATAGACCTTAATCAATTCCACATTCACTTTAATCTATTATTAAGTATAAATATGAAATACAGATAACAAAAAGAAAATACCAGAGACACCAAATTTATGTGGAAATCCCAATGAGGGAAAAACCACAGTGAGGATTAAATCACAATATAATAGTAATGCAAAACTAAATACAAAGGCTCACTTTCAGAGGGCTCACTACCCAGAAAAGACTCACTATCTGGATACAAAGGATCATTGCCTACAGATAGGACTCATTGTCTAGAAGGAGGCTCACTACCTACAGATAAAGAAATATAATAGAAAATCTACCACAATAGTTTCCACACACTCACAACCTTAATCAAAGAATCGTAGACAGCATCGACTCACTGTGTTTAGGAGCCCAACACATTGAATTATTGTTGCCTTAATTCACACTTTCACACACTCTACTTCTCACACTTGTTTCACAGTTGTTACTTGATTGTCTTTTGAGTCACAACATCTTAACTTGTATTTATACCATCTTCAACCTTAGAAACTTTCTCCAAGGTCGGCTACACATTCTTCATTTTACAAATTAAAATTAGGTTGGAAACTCAACATTCCCACAATGGATAAGAATGAGAGTGGACCAAATTAATACTTAACTAGGACCCAAAAAAATATCTTGGATCAATCAAATGCTTCCTTAATTGATACATATTCTTCATTAACGTGTAGACACCAGGTTGGCCAAACCTAATGAAAATGCTAATGAACTTTGAAGTACACACATCCACAACTAGGTGATAACAAGTGGATCACATAACACACTTCACTAGATATTGAAACACTCCTTAGATGCCTTCAGATACATCTACAACAACTGCACCAAATTCCATACACACAACTCTTTCCAACACTCCAACCAGACCATGCAAACACACATAGTAGCTCTGGAACATTCCTTCTAGAGCACAAAACCACAAAAACTTTTGCCAGAGCACAAATAACACCATTATTAACTTCATTCCAGATCTGTAAGATATGAGACAAACCATCAAAGGAATACAAAGCAAAAAAATATCTCGTAGTCTGCAAACAAACGCTTTGTCAAACTAGTTCACACACTAGTGAACACAACTTTCACTCTCCATCAAACCAAAAGATATAACTCAAGATATATCAACCAGAAATACCCATAAACAACACTGTAGATCCACACAAGAATAGGATCAACATATAAGAAATGCATAGCACAACACTGGAGCACATACATAACACACACACAACTTTGTCTTCACTATTTATTAATTTTCTCAAAAGCACTTGATAACTCATCATATCAGAACACCCGAAAAACCATAAGATAGCTCCATGTACTCTGAAAATTTCAATGGTATCTCAACCATACATGTACCACCTACAATCACATGATTTCTTTCTCTGCAACAACCTAAACTGTGTTGACATCAATGACAACATTAAAGAAAAAACCACCAGACTCATTCATACTTGCAACACAAGCTAGGGCTTGGAAAGAAAAGTAATATGCAAGACCTAATTATGAATCTTAATGATATACAAGACTTGAATAAAAGGCCTGGAAATGACTATAAATCAGACCAAAAAGTTGAGAAACTAGAGATGTGCACCTGAAAATTTGTAGAGGCATGAAACAAGATCTAAAATGTTGAAAAACATGGATTTAGGGAATACTAGGACTCATATGCCACTTCTGGCATACTAGTCCTGGTCTAGGGTTTCTAGACTGGAATATAAATCTAGTATTGTAGACTCAGAATCTTCAAAAATTTACAAATTTTCCTATAGTGGGACTTGTTGGTGTTTTAAATTTGCCAGCTAAGGCTCTGTAATTCCCTAAGAGGTAGCCAACCTCTATACTCAAGAACTAACAAAGTTAGTGGAAAACTAACAAGATTCAATCAAAGACTGAGATCTCCTACACTTTTGGCTCTGTGAAACCAAGGAGGGATTTCCTAAGTGTGTTCATAAGAATATTTTATGACCTAGTAGGAAAAATTCTTCTTACAGATACAATCCCCACCAACACAATTATATAGCAATTATCCTGGTTTTGGTAAACCAAAGAATAATAAAAATTATCTTAAATCAATGAGACTGAAAATTTAACGTAAGATTTATATCTCAAAAGAGATAAGGTTTGATATTTTAGATTGTTTAGATTTTGAACCACCGTGCTTAGAACTACAACCCTATACTCTCAAAAAAGGAATCCTGAAGAAATTACCCAGTGCCTCATCCATTGGGTGGGAGTCACACAAAACATAACCCAGATATCATGCACGTATCACCATAATGATTTACACTATGATATTTTCAGTTTTCAAAACAATACTCCTTAAGGAATCCTAAATACAACATCACAATTCTGTAATTCTTTTTTAAGAAATTTGATTAACTCATTAAGTTAAAGCATTAAAATGAAGTACACACTCAAATAGACCATTGAAGCTGAATGAATATATCGTTAATAAACTCATTCACAACTCATGACATGAAACTAGGAGAGCAATTGTTCTAAAGATTTTCATTTATTGCTTCAATATCTATTATTACATAAGAAGGGTCTGCTTGTTTTATAATATTCCTGCCCCAGAAAAGACATACTAGTTAATACCTTTAAGAAACCTACAATAAACAAATTGACTGTATACATACTAATACCTAGGACCCATAAAATTTTACCCTTAAAAATGAGCCATAAAATCTCCTTTATAGAACAAGAGAGGAACAAGCATCGGGATCCATTGGTAATTTCAAAAATCAATTTCATTCAAAATGAAATGAAATTTGAATTCACCTTCCAAAAAAATATTCCTCATCATTAGAAATAGTAGTATATGATCTGAGGAATCAAAAATGGTTACACCTATTAACCATTCGAAGAAAAAACAAAAGAGCATGCCACACACGTGCACGTTCACATCCACAAGATGAACCACCAAAATAGAACCACCCATGAGCAACACACACAACCCCAGTACAAGAGACCGATTTTGGTTCTCGCTTCAGTTTGAAGTGGAACCACTCTCTTTTTCCTATCCACACCAGCACTAACCCCAACAACATGGCACGGTGCCACTAAATTTATTGGTGAAATGGCAAGGACCTCCTCATCAACACCCATGAGCTTGGTCATGGCCACAAGATAGCAATGATAGTCTGAGTCAATCTCAAACCCATTGCCACTAGAGCTCGAAGAGAGCATGACAAGGGAATTGTAGTGCCCAAACCGCTTGCCCATGCCTCGGTCACTCTCTTCAGGAGCACTAGGAATAGGTTGTTCCTCTTTGCACCGTGAATTTCTCACACTTACTCTTGCACTTCAGCGCACCTCAGACTTATCCATTGAAGATGTGCAGCTCGAAATTACAAACAAATCCACTACCTGCAAACATATCAACTCAAAATGCAATGATAATACTAAGCAATTCAACAAGTATTTATAGAGTAAACTAGTGTAGGGAATATTAATTTCCCAAATGCTTGTAGGAGCATGCAAACGATTAGTGGCTGATGTTTCCACCATAAAATTATTCCAGGCGTACAACCCATCATTGCATTTATCAGGAGGATATTGCTCACACGCAAGGAAATCAAAAGAAAATCCACTTAAAAACTCGTGCCATTAATGAAAACAAGTTGCAAAGCACAAAAACTCCTCACACGGATGAACAGTAGCCCTTTGAATTTGAGCCATAGATGTGGAACAGATCTAGCAAGTCGGATGACTCAGATTGAGTCAATGATCGTTCAAAAGCCACATCACCACCTAGGAAAAACCATAGCCAATCACAACCCATGAAAATAGGAGGTCGTGATCGGGCAGCAGGCCCCATCTTACCACGTTGTTCCAAGAGGCAGGCCACGTGTCACATTTTTGCAAACCTCAAGGTACTTTTAGAACATTTACTCTAATCGTGTGAGGCCTACGAGGGCGTTTATCATTAATCCCTATCATTAAATTCCCACTGGTGAAATGACACCTGCTTTTCACTACTGGCACATCGGGAAAAGGCCTCACTCCTCTATATATGATAGATGGCGGCATCTTGCACACCTCGCACCACCTAAGTGAAATCAATAGGATATCCTATGAGGTTCGCGAGGAATGGTCCAGATCAAAACCCATGATTGGATGGTTTTCCAAGATTCATAAAACAAATATAATATACTAGTGGGGCCAACCGAAAAAACCTTCCGTGGCATAAACATTTAGGCCCAAGTGGCAAATAGGAGACTGATAGGTTGGGTGAAAGGGGTTGGTAAGAGCATGAAGGAAAGGCTCAGTCAGATAAATTAAGTGACTGGTAACCCTCAACAACAAGTCAATATTAAACCCAAAATATCAAACCTCGAGTCTTTTTTTTTTAAATGTAACCAGTCATGCCCAATTTACACAGAATTTTGACAAATTTTAAAAGTCTCATCAGTGGCTCCGACTAGGGATGTATGCCTCCTACGGGCATAGCAAGAATTCAAAATCTTTGGCTTCGCAGACTAGACTACTAAATCACACAAGTGCCTTGATGAATTTTCTACCATGCTTGTCAATTAGAACTTGTGTATATCCAACTTGGTGGCCCCAAGCCACCAAACAAGAGAAATCAAATTTTACCCTTGTCAAAAACAAAATTCGTTGTTACCTAGAGTAAACCAAGTCTGTAAATTTCACCTCTTGATGCTTCTAAGTTTCTGGAGTAATCAGTATGCCTAGAAGTATCATAATGTTTACCTATACTCCCATGCATTTGATCTGTCAGCACCCTGTGTCCAAACATTAACTATAACATATGACCATAATGACATTTTACCCTACCCTACACTTGGTCAAACTTCATAGAATGATTACTCAATTGAGCTGATAAGTGGAAACATTCATAATTTATCTAGTCTGCAACATCGCACATCCTGGCATCATCATCAGCTAGTACATATAACTAGAAAATTTCATATAAAACTGTGTGCATGTTACATCGACCCTCATAGCATAAAAAGGAGGACACATAACTCGGGGAATCCTCATCTTGGTGCTTTCCACACAAGCTTGGTTTCCAAAACTTGTGTTCAGATGTTTTGGAACACATCCTGCTACCACAAAAGTGGGAGATATAAGTTACATCTTTTTCTAGGGAATATGTAAAAACATTCATCTCAGGCCCCTCAGTATACATCCGTTCCTACAATCCTTCATCCATTCCCAAATAAAAAACTTCAAAAACAGAGTCAAACACATCAATCTCATCATGGGGAATAGAAAAACAACAATATGCACTGGCCTCCTTTTATTCAACACCACCTACTATATGTGTTAATTTATAAGTGAAAATTTTGGCACAAGATGAAAAAATTTCACCAACAATATCAATGTCACCTTCATTATAAGCTGGAAACTTTTCACCAACAATATCAATGTCACCTTAATTATAAGCTGGAAAATTTTCACCAGCAATATCAATGTCAAAAGGTAACAACAAATCAATCTCATCTTCATACAAACAATCAGGAAAATCAATAGTACCAATATTTTCATCAATATGTTGGTTGTCTCCAATACTATTCTTTTAATCACACACCTCACTGTCCTCAAGTTTCTCAACATTTATACAACAAACTTGTTCCATTGCTAGTATACCTAGAGTATACTCCAGACATTCATCATTTGAAAACTGCTCCTTCATTTGGAAACAAGTAAAATCATGAGGTTTCACATTGTCATACAACTCTAGTAAAAGGAGAGGCTCAACTCCATCCTCGGTAATGCAATCATCACTTCTAAAATCACAATCACTAGCATGTAACAAGATCTGAGTGACATGAGCATTACAATCAGAATAAGGAAAAACAATGGGTGTCTCACTTAATCCTTCATCATTTTTCCCCTCAAATTCTTGTGTAGTTATCCAACTTTCTTCAAAAGGGAAAGCATTATCTTCATTTTGTGTATATACACCCTTGGCTGATTCTGCAATCTCTATCCATTTAAGGACTTGGGCCAAGTTAGTAGGTTTCAATTCTTCTGGCAAAGAATTCAGCCCTAGTTCATAAAGTTCACAAAACAAATCAATGCATTCAAAGTCACTAGGTCTAAGACCTCTAGGAATTTGTATTAAGGCATCCAAAAATCTCAAGAAAAACTCATATGGCGATTCTTCCTCTTGTCTCTTCATCTCATACAATCTTGGCACAAAATAAGTTTGATCATCACCATTCAAATTGGACTGGATTTCAACTTGGATCTCATCATCATCACACTATAATGGTGGAGATATTACAATTTTCAAAGCACTCTTATCATAATCAGTGTTCTGTGCAGCCAATTCTGAAATTTTACTAGTATGAGCTAGGCTAGGGTAATCAATACTTGCAGCCAGATACCCTTTCATCATTGAGTATTAGATGTTGTTCTCAATCTCTATAGCCATTTGATATGCTTGGTGCAGGTTTGTAGGTTCTTTATCTCTTAATAGGTAACCCATCCTTTTGTCAAAAGAACCAAGATATGCAACCAAGCATTCAACCTCACTTGGTCTTATTTCTCTAGGGATTTCTCTTAAGGCTCTTGAAAATCTGAGATTAAAATATGGGATTAGCTCCTCTTCTTTTATGTGGATTCCCATAAAACCTTTTCTTAATATGTTGGGATTGACTCTTTCACCAAATTGTTCAATAAAAACTATCACCAACTGATTCCATGAGTTAATAGAATAGGCGGGTAGAAATGAAAACCAATCCCTGGCATCACCCCTTAAGGATTGCACAAAAAGTTTCATAAAAACATCCTCATGACTAACTTCATAATCCCCCATTACATCTACAAAATCCTGTAGATGCTTAGAGGTGAATTTTTCACTTTGCCCTGTGTATTTAGGAAAACACTTCCTAATCTTCTTAGGAATTAGATTAGGGTAACTAGTGACATCACTGAAAATAAAAGGCATACACCTTTGAGTTACAAAACCCCCTGAAGGGCTTACTGAAATGTGTTCCCTTTGCATATTTATGTCTGACTTCTCATATGGGAAACCTCTTATACCCATTAAAATTGTCAAAATAATACATTTTTATCAAACATATCATTTACCATTTCAACCATGATTCCATCAATGACTGAAATTATTATTCCTTGCTTTCAGAAATATGATGCAACATAAACATGTTTCACAAGTGCTTTTACATATTGCATCATTAGAAGTATGGAAAATCTAATCATTGTTCCTTTCTTGATTCTAGAACATCTAATTTGGAACCATTTTTCATCCTTAATTACAAACACCCCTCACAATTAGAATAGTGCTTTTTTTAGATTTAATAAAAATACCTTATAACTTTGGCAACAGTTGCTAATCTTCTTTCCCTAATTGTAAATATCATAGATCTAGGACTTTTCCTTCATATATCAACTGGTTCTTCAAACAAAGTAGCCACCTCTTCAACAAAGGACTGAATTTCAAAAGAAATATGAAATTCCTTTTCAAATCTTGTGACATTCTCAGTCTTTGTCCACAATAGAGTCATACCTCAAATATTCTAACACCATGCCGCTACCAATCTCTTTCAAATCCATAATCTCTCACCATCCAAACTTAACATTCAAATCCACTAAACAAATGATTCTGGATAGCCACCTCCAACTATTGTGGTTTCTTTTTTCTCTTTTTCTTTTAAATTTCTCAAAAGTTCTCCTTAATAAAACCACCATTCAACTAATAATTCAGGTAGAGATCCTATTCCATAGAGTTTAACCTTTAAGGTTCCAAGTAATATGTCAGTTATTATAATGAAATTTATAATAGGACTATCTGCACCAAAAACTCTTGAGTCTTTTTCCAGTAGAGCATCACATATCATAGGATTTTTAGGTTCATTTCAACAACCTCTTCCTTCTAGGGTTAAAAAAGTTCACTATTTAAATTCAAAATGTAAAATCATTTGACTTTATGCAATGAATCTTAACAACACCGTCAGCAACCAAAACTTATGAGTTTGTTCCCCAGTAGAGTCTCCATTCCTTTGGTGTTTTAATTTTCCCAACTAAGGCTCTATAATTCCCTAAGAGGTATCCAACCTCTATATTCAAGAACTAACAAAGTTAGTGGTCAACTAACGAGATTCAGTCAAAGACTAAGATCTCCTATGCTTTTGACTCTGTGAAACCAAGGAGGGTTTTCCTAGGTGTGTTCATAAGAATCTCTTATGACTTGGTAATAACACTTCCTCTTACAAATACAATCCCCACCAATTAAATTAGATAGCAATTATCCTAGTTGTGGCAAACCAAAGAATAATAAAAACTTATCTTAAAGAAACGAGACTGAAAATTTAACGTAAGATTTGTATCTCAAAAGAGATAAGGTTTGATATTTTAGATTGCTCGGATTTTGATGAACCGTGCTTAAAACTACAACCCTATACTCTCAAAAAAGGAATCTTGAAGTAATTACCCAGTGCCTCATCCATTGGGTGGGAGTCACACAAAACATAACCCAGATATCATGAACATATCACCATAATGATTTACACTATAAGATTTTTAGTTTTCAAAACAATACTCCTTAAGGAATCCTAAATACAACATCACAAATGTGTAATTCCTTTTCGAGAAATTTGATTAACCCATTAAGTTAAAGCAAGAAAAAAAAGTACACACTCAAATATACCATTGAAGCGGAATGAATATATCGTTAATAAACTCATTCACAACTCAAGACATGAAACGAGGAGAGCAATTGTTCTAAAGATTTTCATTTATTGCTTCAATATATGTTATTACATAAGCAGGGCCTACTTGTTTTATAATATTCCTGCCCCAGAAAAGACATATTAGTTAATTCCTTTAAGAAACCTATAGTAAACAAACTGACTATATACATACTAAGCCCTAAAATCTCCTTAACAATGAGCCTGAAAATCTCCTTTATAGAACTAGAGAGCAACAAGCATTAGGCTCCATTGTTAATTTCAAAAATGAATTTCATTCAAAATTAAATGAAATTCAAATTCACCTTCCAAAAAAATATTCCTCATCATTAGAAATAATAGCATACGATACAAGGAATCAAAAATGGTTACACCTATTAACTAGTCGAAGAAAAAAAAAAGAGTGTGCCATGCGCGCGCATGTCCACATCCACAAGATGAACCACCGGAACATCACCACCCATGAGAAACACACACCACCCACCAACAATCATTTAGTCAACACACGACCTTGGTACAAGTGACTGCTTCTGGTTCTCACTTCAGTTTGAAGAGGAACCACTCTCTTTTTCCTATCAACACCAACACTAACCCTAGCAACATGACACAATACGATTGTAGTTATTGGTGAAACTACAAGGACCTCCTTGTCGAAACCCACGAGCTCGATCATGGCCATATGATAGAAATGATAGTCCAAGTTAGTCTCAAACCCATCACCACTAGAGCTCAAAGAGAGCATGACAGGGGAATTGCAACACCCAGACCGCTTGCCCACACCTTGGGCACTCACTTCAGGAGCACTAGGAACAGGGTGTTCCTCTTTGCACCATGAATTCCTCACACCTACTCTGGAACTTCAGCGCCCCTTAGACTTATCCATTGACGATGTGCAGCTCAGAACTACAAACAAATCCACTACCTGCAAATAGATCAACTCAAATATAATGATAATATTGAGCAATTCAATAAGTATTTATAGAGTAAATTGGTGCAGGGAATATTAATTTCCCAAATGCTTGTACAAGCATGTGAACAATTAGTGGTTGATGTTGCCACCATAAAATTATTCTAGGCGTACAACCCATCATTGCATTTATTAGGAGGATATCGCTCACACTCAAGGAAATCAAGAGAAAATCCATTGAAAAACCCGCACCATTAATAAAAAAAAGTTGTAGAGCGCAAAAAATCCTCACATGGATGACTAGTAGCCCTTTGAATTTGAACCATAGATGTGGAACAAAACTGGCAAGTCGGATGACTCAGATTGAGTCAATGATCATTCAAAATCCACATCACTGCCTGGGAAAAACCATAGCCAACCACAGCCCACGAAAATAGGAGGTCACGATCAGGCAGCAGGCCCCACCTAGCCTCATTGTTCCAAGAGCCAGGCTACGTGTCACCTTTTCGCAAACCTCGTTTTACTTTTGGAACATTTACTCTGTTCATGTGAGGCTTGTGAGGGACATTCATCATTAATCCCTGTCATTAAATTCCCACTAGTGAAATGAAACCCACTTGTCAGTGTTGGTGCATCGGTAAAAGGCCCCACTCCTTCGTATATGACAGATAGCGGCATCTCGCACACCTTGCACTACCTAAGTGACATTAGTAGGAAATCCTATGAGGTTCATGAGGAACGGTCCAGATCAAAAACTCGTGATCAAATGGTGTGCCAAGCTGCATAAAAAAATATAATATACTAGACCAGAAAAACCTTTGGTGTCATAAAAATTTAGGCCCAAGTGAAAAATAGGAGACTAATAGGTTGGGTGAAAGGGGCCGGTAAGAGCATGAAGGAAAGGCTCAGATAGATAACTTAAGTGACTGGTAACCCTAAACAACAAGTCAACATTAAAATATAATGCGAGGGTCTTAAAAGATACCAATCAATCTTTCATGACTGTTCAAAACCTTAAACCCAAAATATCAGACCTCTAGTCTTTTAAAAAAAAAAAGTAACCAGTCATTCCCAATTTAGACAAATTTTAAAAGTCCCATCAGGACTCATATGCCACTTTTGGCATATCAGTCTTGTTCTAATTTTTTTGAAAGTCAAAGTCTAGATATGCTCCTTAATCCTTGCTCTTCCTTCCCAGCCTAATTTCAAGATCTAAACCTATAAAAAGACTCACAAAATAAAATGTAGTGTTGAATTTCTTATGGCTGGTTTGCCTCGGTCAAACCCCTAATTCGGTAGTTAAACCTTGATGGAAACAATCGATCTTGAATGCTAATGTGAACATAACCTCTAGCCTTAAGTGTATCTAAGATTAGGAGATCTAAAATGCAATGCAACCCTATTCTATTGTGCTAGAATGAGATGAACGAATGAAACATGAAGATGAATGACTCACTTTGGGAGATTCCTAATCACCCAAATAAGCTCTAATAATGCATGTACCTTCCTTAGGCTGAATGTAGAATGAAAATGGAGGATGGAATCACTTAGGAAAAAAATCATTAGGCTTGTCTTGATGGCTAGTTTCATCTCCCAAACCTAGAATCCATCATGATTTACCATAGGCAACCATAATCGATCCTTGACAATACTAGATATTGAATGAAAATGAGCTTAAAGACCTAAAAAAACACAATAATATTGCTCCAAGACTTCAAATTTTCTCGCTACATGCTCTTGAATGCTCTTGTGAAAGAATTCTTGAATGCTTGTGAATGTTTAGATCTTGAAATTGCTCTTCTAAATTGAAAATAATGACTTAGAAGCTTGTTTATATGGTAAATACACCAAATTTACCATTGTTTAGATCTCAAAAGCTGAAATCAACCAAAAATTTGAATTAAAAACTTGAATTTCCCACTCAAACCCTAAAAAGGGGCCAAATAGGACTCATACACCACTTTAGGCATATGGGTCCCACCTAGGGGGACTCATACACCCAAGGTGGCATATGAGTCCCACCGTTGGTTTTTAGGATGGGTTCCTAGAAATTTTAATACTTTTGATGATTTTGTTTAGTGTTTAGTTGAAATAATCCTTGAAATATGAAATAAAGGAGCTTAGGGGCCTATTAATGTTGATTTAAAGGGTATTTAATGTAACGGTACTAAAATGGGTCTAGATTAAATGAGAAATTGTACCATCTCTAAGAAGGGAGTATAATTTTTGTCTTTATAGTAGGAAAGAAACTGCTTTGTCTGATCACTTTACCTAATATAGTCATAAATTCCACATTAAAAACTCATATCCATGTTATGCCTCAAGATCTTTCATACAATATCCTTTTAGGAATACCTTGGATTCATGAGATGCATACAGTTCCTTCAACTCTTCATCATACCATGAAGTATGTCTATAACGATAAAGTGTACCAAATTAAAATATATCCCAAGCTTGAAAGTTGCTTAAAAATTGAAAAATGAATGACAAGTCCCCTAAATACATTAATCCCAAATTCAAAGATAGAACCTATGAAATAATATCAATAAGATATGGAAAAAGTGTCAAAGTTATTAGAAGATGATTAGGATTCATTAAACTTCACACATTTTTTCATGGGAGATTACAACATTTCAACAAAAGTGGAGAAAGAAAAAGAAAAAGAGAATATAATAATGTCAAAGAAACACATGGAAGAACCATCAAAGGGTGAATATTCAACATGCATTAAAAAATACAACACTTACACAAAAAACTTTGAAGGAAACAATTATGACCCACCATCGACATCAAAAGAAATGAATGAGATTTACAAAAAAGGATATCAACTCTTAAAACAATTAGGTCACAATGGAAAAGGATGTGGTGTGAATGAGCAAGGCATTTGTGTCCCTATAGAACCTTATCCGCAAGAAAGTACAAGAGGTATCAGATATTTACCTTCAAATATTACAAAATCATCAAAGAAGACTTCACTTAATGTCAACATTGTCACACAATATAATCCTAAAACCACTCTTACATTGAAGTATCGTGAATTGATAGACATGGCAAGTAATGATATGAATTTGGACGAATTTCAAAATGATGAATCTATAGCATATTTTCTAGCATTCTATGATCATTTACCAAGGAATCATCACAAGAAAAAAAGTTGTCATGCTTTAAGTGCACAAAAATCCTTGGCAGATAATTAAAAAATAATTGACAATGAAGAAAAAAAAGATGAACAAATATCAAAAAATCAAAGTCAAAGTGAATTACTTATAGGAGATATAATCAATGTGCCAATGAACATGTCTAATGAATAAAAAGTAATTCCAATAGGAAAATGCCTTGATGATGATGAACAAGAAAGTCATGCAACATTGTTACAAGAATTTTATGAAATATTTTCTTGGAAATATTTGGACATGCCTAGTATTGATCCTAAGATCGTGATGCACAACATAGTCCTAGAAAGTGATGCTAAACTAGTGAGACAAAAGATATGTAAGGTGAATCCTAAAATAACTTTGTTGGTCAAAGTTGAAATTTAGAAGCTCTTAGATGTTGGTTTTATTTGACCTATGGACTATTCACCATGGATTTCAAATATTGTAGTGGTGGTTGAACTTGACAATCATATTAGGATGTGTACAATTTTTTGTGATTTAAACAAAGCATCTTTAAAATATGGCTTTCTCCTTCCTAGTATTGACATGATATTTGATTCAACTACGGTCCATTCTCTATTATCATTCATGAATTTTTTCTTAGGATATAATCATACTTTTATCAACCCTCAAGATCAACACAAGAGAGCTTTCATGACACCTTGGGGAACATTTTTTTGGATTGTAATACCTTTTGGACTAAAGAACACTGGTGCAGCATATCAAAGAGCTATGACATTGATATTTCATGATTACATATATAAAATATTGGAAGATTATGTTGATGACATCTTGGAAAAATCCTTGGCTCATGAAGACAATGTTAGTATTCACAAGTACAATATGAGGTTGAATTCAAAAAAGTGTGTTTTTGGAGTTGAAACTGGAAGGCTTTTAGGTTTCATTGTGTCACATAGAGGGATAGAGGTGGAAATAAATAAAGTTTATGCCATCATAAACATGTCACCTCCTATACATATTTTGTGATTATGTACTTTACAAGGAAAGATTCAAGATGTTTGTCGCTTTGTTGCATCCTTAGCAGATTAGACCTTACCTTTTACTCAACTTATCAAGAAGGAAGCATAATTTAATTGGAATGAATTTTAAGAAAGATTTTAAAGGATTAAAAGAGTACTTATCCACCTCCTATATTACAACCAACAATCCAAGGAAAACCTTTCATTCTTTATATATAAGAATCTTCCCACACTCTCCAACATTGTTGGCTCAAAAAGATGAAGATAATAAAGAGAATCTTGTTTATTACATTATCAGGACATTGATTGATTATGAAACTTGATACACCACTCTATAAAAATAATGCTTAGCCCTTGTATTTTCCACTAGTAATTTGAGACATTACTTGCTTAATGTCGAAGTACAAGTGGTGAGCAAGTTTGACCCTTTAAAACATCTCTTTAATAAAAAAAACTTATTAGGACACTTAGCCAAATAGGTAATGTTGATTACTAAGTTTGACCTTAAATTTTCCATACAAAAAGTAATTAAGGGACAAGCCTTGACCAACCATTTAGTTTAAGCTCCTTCACCATTAATATCACCTAACATTGACCCATTCCTTGATGACAATGTGTTGATGATTGAAACCAATACATGGGAGTTATATTTTGATGGATCTAAGTGTAGAATTGGCTCTCGCATAGGGGTTATACTAATCCCACCTTTGGGAAAGCCTATTCCATTGTCTTACCACCTAAACTTCCTATTAAAAAAAAAACAATAGAGTATGAAGCTTTAATTGTTGGAATACATTCCGCTTTAACTCCAAGAGCTCGAAGCATTAAAATATTTGGTGATTCACAATTAGTAATTGAGAAAATAAATAGATCATATCAATTGAAGCATGAAAAATTATCAAAATATAAGGATCCCATAATGAATCTCTAGCTTAGATAGCTTTGATTCATATACCATTGATAATATCCCATGAAAAGATAATCAGCATGTAGATGCAATGGCAAGTGTAGCTTCCCTTGTATCTTCTTAAGATCCTTCAATAGATTTCACATTCATTTTCCATACAATTATGCAACCGTCAATTGAAGATAAGGTCAAAGAAGTGTTTTTAACCATCACAAAAATCTCTAGTAAATGGTACACACTAATATTTAATTATTTGAAAGAAGGTACCTTTTCTGAGCCGACAACTAAGAATACTCGAGCCTTCCTTCAAAAACTTGCGTCTAGATATATAATACTTGTAGATGTTATATATAAAAGGTTTTTTGATGGTCTTTTACTTTAATGTATTAAAAAAGCCGAAATCCCTATAGAACTTGCAGAAGATCACGCAGGTTCTTGTGAAGGCCATTTTGGAGGAAGATCATTAGTTCAAAATATAACCCACATAGGATACTATTGGAGACATATGGAACAAGACTGCTTTGATTATGTTAAGAAATGTCACAAATGTCAAGAACATACAAAAAAAATTTCATGCTTTGGCTTCCAAGCTTCATGCCAAAGTTCTTATCTAGCCATTCTCAGTATGGGGTTTGGATCTTATTGGGAAAATATCACCACCCTCTTCCATTTTCATACATTTATAATTAATGCAACAAATTATTTCATGAAATGGGTGGAAGTCGTTCCCCTTCATTCAACAACTACTGATGTAATATTTCATTTCATATTGGAACACATCATTGCTAAATTTGGAATCCCTTCCACATTGGTTTTAAACAATGGGAAACCAATTAAGAATAATTATGTGAAGAAGTGCTTAGAAACATTTAACATTCAACATCATTTTTTAACACCCTGCTACCCACAATCTAATGGTTAAGCATAATCCACTAATAAGAATCTTGAAAAAATCCTAAGGAAAATAGTAAGCAAACATAATAATGATTGGCACATGCAATTAACATATGTGTTATGGGTTTATCCTGCTAGTATTATAACATCAACTAGAAATACTCCTTATAACCTTGTCTATGGTACCGAGGCGATAATTCCGTTGGAGTTAGAGATTCCTTCATTAAGAATCATTCTTCAAGGACTTATTGATGATAATATTTGTAAAGAATAATTATTGCATCAACTTGAAATTCTTGATGAACAGTGCATCAATGCTCTTAAGCATCTCCAAGTTTACTCTAGATGAATGCAACATAGCTACAATGATCATGTCATCCCTCATTCATTTAATAAAGGTTATTTGGTGTTATTTGAGAATCAACGTAACGTAAGTACCACCCCAACTGAAAAAGGAAAATTCAACCCTAATTTGTTAGGACCTTACATAGTTAATCAAATTTATGGGTCTAGAGAATACACGTTAACATAAATGGATGGTACATCTCTTAAAGAACCTATTAATGACGTGCATTTGCATCAATACTATGTCTAATCTTCCTTCTTGAATATTGTGAATGATAAAGTAGTGTTGTTAGAGTTAGTAGATAGTATGCTATTTTATCTCATATTGCTTCATTCTTGATAACAAATTATTCATGTGTTTTGAATATTGAAGTAATTATTCAAATTAGCTTTAGATTATTACTTTAGGTTTCATAATATTCAAGCTAATCTTGTGTGTTGTGTTAGACTAGATCCTTATATGCATTTAATGTTCTACAATTATATCGTAGGTGCATTTAATTTACCATAACATACCCAATCATAATGTTGCATCTAAATAAAACTAAGATAGTTTTAATTACATCACCTAAAAAAATGTTAGATCATGGAGACATTTATTAAATATTCTTACAAATATTATTTCATAATTCACATTATCGTCTAACTTAAACATATAAACATAAAGGTTAATATATATAAGAAAGTTTTAAGTACATATCCTCAAATAGACAATGCTATTGTGTCCTATGACTACTAGAACCCTTGAGGTATGGTGGTGGCATCTATCATGAGATAGTGGTATGTAATCATAATCTAATCATGGATCTAAGTGCATCCTATAGGCCCTTTTCTTGTCCAACAACCCCAGCCTCCTATACAACAACCTCCATACACTCTCGATCTATGCAATCTCTCTCTGCCTATAGCTTGACAAACTCTCCATGTAGTCTCTTGAGCTTTTTCGGATCTCTAGATGATTGAAGCTCATCATAGGTAGCCTCTAGTGTCGATAGATCACCCATGGCTTGATTAATAGACCTGGTAGCACTCTCGTCCGCTCCTCTCAACCTCACAAAAGGCTCAAATAGATCTAGATGTTGATTTATGATCAGTGGGGGCATGCACTCTTTAGAGACACCGTCATCTATAAGCAAAGGAGGAACCATCTTGGTGGAAGCCTATCGGTAGAGATCATGTAGCTCTCTCATGGATGCTACAAGATGAAAATCATAAAAATAATTAGTAAACATCATGACATATATATAAAAAAAAAAAATGAACATGAGAATAATCATAAAAGCATAAGCATAAATACTATGACATCACCTAGGTCTCCTACCTACTGTGTAGGAGGTATAGAGGATCCAATACCCTCCACATGCTCATAAGTGTTGGCACGTGCTATGACTACTGACTACGATCTAGTAACCTAGGTAGGAACTTAATCTCTCCACTCAAGGGCAACTAGATCCTCACCTGTTGTATCACTCTTTTCACTCATTAGCTAGCTCTCCTCCTCCTCCTCATCGTAATTCTCCTCATTGGAATGTATAACACACATGTCCTTAGCATTAGAGATTGGGGACATGTCGAGAGCCTCATTATCTAAATCAATAGACACAACATCATCGACTGTGTATCATCTTATTGTTACCCAATTTCACTGTTAGCTCAATCAGGTAGAGCTCTTGGAGTTTTTTAATATAAGAAGGGTTCATTTTAGTACTGCTATATTCATTTATGTGTGTTAAAAAAAAGGGGGGGAATATTACATTACTGAACTACATTTATGCTTATGCATACAATGTAAGAAAGATTGTACAAATCTTTTCAAAAGCAATCTTTATTAACAATGTAAATGCATAAGGTCTCACACAAGCCATGAGACTAACTGCTTCAATGCAAGGAAAATAAAATATTATACACTTATAGATATTGAAAAGGAATGCATATATAAAGGAAAAAGACTAGCCATTGCTTGAATGATTGGTTCTAGTTGAGTTGTCCTGCATCATTCCACATCTTCCGCTTGTCTTGCATCCAACTATCATTTCCTTTATGCTCCTAATTGCCTTCATTTGAGAGAGAAGGTTTTGTTAGAGAAACGGAAGGTCTGTAATCCATACATGCACATACCTCTATAAATATACAATATAATCCTCAAGTGCATAAAAAAGTTAATATCATGTTAGAATGTAAAAAATTTGAATTTAATGATGTTATTATAAATCATTAAGTCATATTTCTATTTTAAATGCAAAGACATGTAAAATGCTATGTAAATGCCTTGAATGATCTTGTTGAGCCTTTATGTTTTGTGGAGAGCATATAGGGGGAGTTGATAAAGATTTGCAAACATTTGGAGAGCATATAGGGAATTTTTGTTCATCTTGTTGGAGGATTTGAGAGCATACAGGGGTGGTTTATTGTGCCTTCATGTTTGACATGGTCAAATTTGACCTTTTCAACACTTTGGATCCTTTGTGGAGGAGATGTAGTTGCTAGATTTTAGGCTTTATTGGTGCATCCGACCCAAGAAGCTTCCAAGTGCTATTTTGGTTAAGAGTTGGATATAGTCACTTGAGAGACCTTTTTGTAATCAGTTCTTACTTGGTACTTTTTCTGAATTAGTGAATTTTCCAATCCTTTGGTAGAGAGAACAAGATTTATGTAACTCATGTTTTGATATGAAATATAGTGAAGGCCTTGAATACTATTGACTTGAAGATTTTTCCTTTTTGTTCTTTGCATTATTGGGTTCAATAGCTGATTGATCAAGTTATTAGTGAGGTAATGTTTATTTCCTTATAGGTTTGTCTCAGGTTTTATAACCTTAATGTAGAAAGTATACTAATGCAAGTTAAAAATTGTGTCAAGAGGTGTTAATGGCTTTTGGATGTGAAATTATTTTCCTTCTTGAAGTCTAATCATTAGGACCTATTTGTGAAGCATTTATGTAAAAGTATACATCAATAAGTTGTGCAGGTGTAATTTCTATCAGTATAGCATGTGCATAAAACTTTGAGTTTCATAACCTTTTCAATTAGGCGTATCACCATATAAATACTATTTTCTAGTTTTTATTTTTTTAAAGAATCTCCTTCTACCCTTTTCCTCTGCAAGATTCAGTAGATTAGGTTAAGTGACACCAAAGGAAGATGATCTTCTTTAGAGGTTCTTTTCCATTATAGGTGACCCACAACCTGGAAAAGTTCCCATGTTTCTCCAAAGTGTTAAGTTTTACAACTTAACCAAGGGGCAACTTTAAGAGATAACAATTTTTGGCATGCCTGGTGGGACTATCGAATCAGACAATTAATAAATTTCATGTATATTGGTGGTTTTGATATGCAACTAGTATTTTTCAGCCTTTAAGAGCTTTAGTTTTCATATCTGATGACTCCAAGTGTGGAAGCAACAAAGACAACCAGTGCTTTTACAATTTTATGAAAGGGATACATACAAGGAGGTCAGGGATTTCAATTTTTTGTAGCTATCACTACCTACAAGACAAGGTAGATCAGCAAAAATAATTGCTCCATCAAAGAGAGTTCAATCAACACCACCTCGTGTTAGACCAGAATCATTTTTACCACCACCAAGGAGGAGAGGTAGACCACCCAAAAGGTAGAGTAATACTCATTCTACTTCACCAAGCTATAGAACAATAGGTTCATCTTCAAGAAGCCCTCAAAAAGTAACTATATTAGTTACTATACCTATTTTAGCAGTACCAATTCAAGCTACCCCACCTCCAGCTATTCATATGGCATGGACTCAACCATTTTTTTCTTTTGATGGAGGTAGTCCATTAAATTTGCAACAACATAGTGATATACCTATGGCAGCCTTGAAAAGCCTGCCTATTTTCATAGGAGAAGATCAAACAACCCCTATCGAGCATATCAGAGATGTGGCATCTTTGTGTGGGGTTCATCATGTAACTCAAGAAAATGTAGCTATTAGGCTTTTAGCCAACTCGTTTAAAGGAAAGGCTTTATAGTGGTTCAAAGGCTTACCGGTTGGTACAATAACAATGTGGGATGAATTGGGTGACAAGTTACATAAGCAATTTCAAGACAAATTAGACCACTTTTATTTAGTTGAGCAAATGAGAATGATAAAGAGAGCTCCTCAAGAGAAAATGTTTGATTTTAATTTATGTTTTCAGAAGGCATGGTTCAGAATACCTGAAACAGTAAGGCCTTCTCCTTAGTATGCATTTTTATACTATTTAAGAGCCCTCAATAGTGACATCTCTATCATGATACAATCAATGGGAGGGGTTTCATTACCAGATGCATATGATGTGGCAAACAGGGGAGGAAATTGTTTGATTCAGGATGGTAAGATTTCCCTCAGGACACCAATGCCTATTTTTCTAGATATTCAACCCTTAATACCTCTGCAAATACCACATGTTTCCCCTTTACCTATTGTACCAACATTACCAGATTCTATCCCAATTATTGCTAGTCAAGGAACTACTATTCTAGGTTCTAATTCAGAGCTACATAAAATCAAAAGTTTACCTCAGACTTTTGGTAATAAGTTAGTAAACTTAGAGAAGCAGCAGTCCCATAATAGGCAGCCTTACTAGCAACAAAACCAAGGTCCAAGTTAGTCATACCAAGGCCAAAATCAACAATATCAAGGCAATAGGCAACCTTATCAAGGAAACTATCAAGGTACATGACCAAACGTCAACCTGAGGCCTTTCCAACCTTATGCTCTAGCTCATGTTAGTGCAGTTAAAGACCTTGTTCCTATGTAAAACAATCTTGTAGAAGACTATGAATGGTGTTTTCCTTGCAACCAGCCACACAATCAGGCCACATGCTTGAATGGAGTTATCAACCAATAATTTATGGTGTAGAAAATTACAAGTTCACATCAAAGTGTACCTAATAATGAGCTCCTACAACAACAAGAGCATCTTGCAAGGGATGCCACTCTATTAAACTGGTAGGGAGAAGAGTTTTGTGGGGTAAGTACGGATGACTCTCCAGTTGCAGAAAACACAAGAGACAATAAGAGATCTCTTGAGGCTAACCAGTCAACAAACAAGGGAAAGGACGTTGTTGAACTATCCATATCACAAGTTCCTCCAATTTTGTAGAGGAATACACAAGTTGCTGCCAAAGAGAAACCTCACTTGCAAATAGACCCTGCTGCTACAAAGGCCCATCATAAGGTAAATCTTAATGTCCCTTTTAATATCATTGAAAATATGAAGAAGATGAGTGTGTCAATGTATATGTGGGAGTCATTATCCATCCTAGGTCAAAAATATTTATTGTCGACTGCCTTATCTGATTTAAAGGTGTCAAACGATCCACCAATAGGTCAAGTTAGAGTTGTTTTCACAAACACTTCTCAGGATAACAACAAAAAGACAAGTAAGGAGTCATGTAAGGATGTTAAACCTTCCCCTTTTTATGTATCTTTGATAATAGGGGACAAGATAGTACATAACCGTATGGTTGATAGTGGAGCTAGTAGTTCATTCATGCCTAAAAATATTGCAAAACAATTACGAATTAAATACTAGCCTCTTGAGAAAGGAGTACTCCAATTAGATTGGACAACTGTTAACATTGTAGGTGTTGTTAAGGACTTAGGTCTCACATTACATGCCTGTCCAAATTTTTTTGTACTGCAAGACATATTTGTTATTGACCTATCGCCATTTTTTGCCTTATGCTTTTCGAGAGACTTTACAACTAAAATAGGAGGTTATGTGTTAGTTGATTGGTCTCACATGCTATTTAGAACTAGGTATGGGAATAAGGTCACTATTAAATATGAGTTGCTAGATAAGGACCATATTGAACCTTATGTGCCAAGTGTAGTTAATTCCAATTGTGTTGTTTTCAAAGATAGTGAAATTGTTGTTGCTCAAGAATTGCAAGTTGAAGGTGTACCAAAGGTAATTTTGAATGAGTGGGTAGAAAAAAATGTTATGGATAATCCCAATGATCACATTTAGGAGGCTAGTTTGGTAATTTATGTGTTGCATGAACCTAAAATAGTTATTCCAAATTTGGAAAAAGGTGCAGAACAATTGTTAGAGCAGAAAAATGAGGTGTGGAAAATGTTCTTTGATGGCTCTAGAAGTAAGAATGGAGCTGGTGGGGGTGCAATGCTTTTTTCCCCTCAAGGTGACAAATATTACTCTACTTTTAGATTTTAGTTTTCTTTCTCTAAAAATAATGTTGAGTATGAAGGTTTGATCCAAGGCTTGGAATGGGCAAGGAAAAGAGGAATTAGCTTCTTATAAGTATTTGGTGACAATGAGTTGATTGTCAATTAGGTAAGAGGCTTGAACATAGCTAAGAATGATGCTTTGAAGTCTTATAGAAATAGAGTTTGGGATATGATTTAGGAATTCAATTCTTTTTGTTTAGTTTCTATTCCTAGGAGTTAGAACAAGCATGCAGACAGATTAGCTGCAATAGGTGCACAATTTGACAGACCTAATGATATTAAAAAGGATAAAGTACAATAGTATATTAAGATTGTGGCTAGGCCATATATTCTTGATAATAATGTTCACTAGCAAGTCTTTGAAAGTGATGAACAGGTTTTGAGTTTTCTGCTTGAGGAGGATGAATTTACTATTGTAAATCAAGAGAAGTTAAAACATCAATACGATGATCAGATCATACAACTAAGGACAAAAAAGCTTCCTAAGGGTCTAGTCACCTTGGAATACATTTTCAGCATTGATGGTCAGCTTAAGAAAGGTAAAGTTGGTTTGTAGATCAAAGAAGAACACTATGAAGAGTTGGAAATTTTCAAAGGTAATCTCCTTAAAGTTGGTAAAGTTTGTTCATCTAAAGATAGGAAACCCTTTATTGCACTATGTCAAGAATTTCATGATGTGTTTGCATGGGATTACTCTGATTTAAGAGGGTTGAATCCCCATATTGTTCAAAATACCATAGAGTTAGAGCCAAATTCTAAGCCTGTTAGATAGAAATAGAGGCCTTTAAACCCAAAACTTGAGCCTTTAATGGTTAAAGAATTGACTAAGTTAGTTGAGGGGGGTATTATTTTTCCAATTAAGCATACCTCATGGGTCTCTAACCTTTTACTAGTTAGAAATAAAAATAGAGAGATCAAACTCTGTGTAGACTTTAGAGACCTTAATAGAGCTTCATTAAAATATCATTACCCGTTGCGCTCTATGGAGAAGATTCTTCAGGTAGTTGTTGGTTTAGAAAGATTTTCCTTGTTAGACAGTTATTCTAGCTGTAACCAGGTATTGGTCAAAGAAGAGTATCAATACAAGAATATTTTTACCACAAAATGGGGCACTATGGCCTACAAGAGAATGCATTTTGGCCTGTCCAATGCTGAAGCCATTTTTCAAAGGACTGCGGACTTGGCATTTTAGGGGCTGATTCATAAGCTAGTGCTAGTTTACCTTGATGATGTCACAGTATTCTCCAAGAATGCTGATGAACATCTGTCTCATTTGAAACAAGTATTTGAAATATTTAGGGAGTTCGATATATCCCTTAATCCTAAAAAGAGTATCTTTGTTGTCCATGAAGGTAAGCTTCTTGTACACATAGTGTCAAAACATGGGATCAGTATATCCTTTAATCCTAAAAAGAGTATCTTTGTTGTCCATGAAGGTAAGATTCTTGTACACATAGTGTCAAAACATGGGATCACCATTGATCCTGAGAGAGTTAAAGACATTTTAGAGCTTCCTTTATCCAATCATAAGAAGGGGCTGCAAAATTTCCTTTCTAGAATTAATTTTTTAAGAAGATTTATACCTGATGTTGCAAATATTTTAAAGCCACTAACTACTATGTTAAAGAAGAATGTAATTTTTAGCTGGACTAGAGAATCCAAACATAGTTTTGAGGCTATTAAAGAGGCTTTGTTAACAACTCCAAAATTGGTAAACCCAATTTTTTTAAAAGAATTCATTTTGTATTCATTTGGTAGCATAGATTGAATTTCTACAATGCTAGTGCAACAAAATGATGATGGGTTAGAGTATCCCATTGATTTTTTTAGTCAAGGTTTAGAAGATTATGAACAGAGGTATTCCTTTGTGGAGAAACATGTTCTTGCTATAATCAAAAGTCTGAAATTTTTTAAGCCTTTGGTTTCTAACAATAAAAATACATCTAATGGTTTCTCATCCTAGTGTGAAGGAGTTTCTATTGAGCAGAGACCTGAATGAAAACAGGGTTGGATGGATTACAAAGGTTATGAAGTATGATATTGACATCAAGGTAACCAAGCTGGTAAGAGGTAAAGGGTTGTGTGAAAAGTTAGCTATAGGGCCTGAAAATGAATAAAAGACAAAGAAAGAGAATATTTTGGTCAATGAAGATGAGCCTCAAAATGCTACATCTACATTAAGTGTAGGTTGGTTACAAGATATGACTCATTTCTTGTGGACTGATGTGTGTCCACCAGGTTTAGATAAAGCTAAACAAACTTATTTTAGACTGCATTCCATTCCTTATGTACTGGTCAATGATGTTTTCTTTAGGAAGGATATTAATGGTGTTCTTTTAAGATGTATTGATCATGATCAAATAGACAAAGTACTTCATGAGTTCCATGATGGAACTACTAGGGGTCATTTTTCCCCAAGAACTACTGCATGGAAAATAATGGGAGTTAGCTATTATTGGCCTAGATTGTTTAAGGATGCTCATGCTTGGGCAAGCAAATGTGTGAAATGTGCTCTATTTGTACGTAAGGAGAGGCTGCCAACTCTGTCTTTACAACCAATTCAAGTGGAACAACCCTTTATGAGACGGGACATTCATTTCATAGGTTCCATAAATCCTCCTTCAAGCGTAGTTCATAGGTGGGTACTTATTGCTACCAATTAATTTACATGATGGACTGAAGTAGTGGCTTTGAAAGACGACAATGAATCTATTGTTTTGAGATTTTATGATGATATAGTAACCACGTTTGGAGTACCTAAATCAATTATCTCATATAATTCCTTAGCATTTGTTGGATTAAGAGTGAGTGATTAGGCTATAAAGAATGGCATTTACCTAAACACATCTTTAAACTATTGCCATCAAGTTAATGGTTTGGAAAAATCAAAGAATAAGAATCTCATAAGAGTTATCAAAAGAACCATGGAGGATAATCAGAGAACTTGGCATACCAAGTTGAAATCTGCTCTGTGGGAAGATAGAATAACTCCCAAACAGTCCATTGGGAATTATCCATATGTGTTGGTTTATGGTAAAGAATCAATATTCCCTTTATTTGTAGAGTTGCAAGCTCTTGATATTGTACATCAAATGGAAATGTTTGAAGAACAAGATCCAAAGGCAGTTAGGTATGATCAACTTATGGAGCTAGAGGAGACAAGATATAAAGTAATGAAGTCTATGGAGTATCATAAGCTCCAGACAAAAATGGTTTTTGATAAAAAGGAAACTCCCAGAGTATTCAAGGAAGGTGATGTTGTTCTCAAATGAGATGAATTGAAAAGAAAGCCAGGTAAGCACACTAAATTTGATAACTTCTAGAGTGGCCCATTTATTATTACTAAATGCAAGGAGCACAATACATTCCAGTTGTCAAAAATGGATGGAGAAATTCTTCCTATCCCAGTTAATGGGATACACCTCAAATGGTGTTTTGAGGTATGATCTACCTTATACATGTTAGGTTAGGTTTATGCTTTCACTAAACTATTGTTGCACCTTAGATTAGTTTTTTTTTACATTCCCTAAGTTCTTTTTAGCATAGTTAGGAGGTGTCCTTTTTGTAGTTTTTTCTTTCAATAAGTATCTTGGTGTTCTGATCTACTAAGTTACAATAAAAAAATTTCTTTTAGATCTATTTTGAAGGTTTTAGAGTGACTCCATGCCCAATAGATAAGCCTAGGAAACTGGTCTAATGTTTAGCAAACAAAAATTTAGCAGAGGTCACCAAAATGTTACCCAATTTCATTGTTAGCTCAATCAGGTAGAGATCTTGGAGTTTTCTAATATAAGAAGGGTTCATTCTAGTACTTCTATATTCATTTATGTGTGTTAAAAAATAAGAAGGGAAGATTACATTATTGAACTACATTTATGCTTATGCATACAATGTAAGAAATATTGTACAAATCTTTTCAAAAGTAATCTTTATTAACAATGTAAATATATAAGGTCTCACACAATCCTTGAGACTAACTGCTTTAATGAAAGTAAAATACAATATTATACACTTATAGATATTGCAAATGAATTCACATATAAAGGAAAAAGGCCAGCCATTGCCTAAATGATTGGTTCTAGTTGAGTTGTCTTGCATCATTCCATGTCTTTCACTTGTCTTGCATCCAACTGTCATTTTCTCGCCACTCCTAATTGCCTACATCTGAGAGAGAAGGTTTTGTTAGAGCAATGGAAGGTCTTTAATCCATACATGCACATACCTCTATAAATATACAATATGATCCTCAAGTGCACAAAAATAGTTTGCATCATGTTCAAAAAACAACAAGAATACCAAATAACTTTGTTATATGCACATGTTTTTCTAACTTGTTTGCTTCCTATGTAGGTATAGGAAAATTAATGTTGTTGTTTTGATTCATCTAATTACAGCATGTGGGATAAATGTGGCTCCCACAATGGTTGAGCCCGGCGTGTTGCTTTGTTATGTTTTAAAGAAACATTGAAAGATAATTCATCAAATAATTCATCTCTTTATGTTTTACTCAAACAAGTGTACATCATTTATAATAATGAGTTTTATGTCATTGCCATAAATGATATATATTTTCTCATGTAATTCATAAAGAATGAATTCAATATTGTTGTATCAGAAAATATTTAAAGAAATGCAATGATGTACATTTCCATGAAGATATAGTATGAACATATGTATATGTTGTGAGACAACATGAATCAATAAGTGTAATCAAAAGTTGTTATGGGTTACATGATATAGTAGATAACAGTCAATAGTCTTTTGATCAGACATAAAGAGAGATTCTTGACAGTGTATGAGGGAGTTCTCTTGGATAATGTTCCATTGTTTTATCCAGAATAGATCACATGTGCCTATTTTGAGGTTCTGAATTGATAGAAAGTTATCATTGATAAGCCAAGAAAATTATTAAAAGACAAATCTATTAACTTTCCATCAGGCATGCCTTGGAAGTTATAAAGAATAAAGCTTTAAGGATATATGCATTCAAGACAAAAATCTTGTATAGTATGAGCATGTGTTTTCTGATTTTGCATCTTACTATGAGATAGCAAGATTTATCAATTGTTGTCAGAGACTAGTATAAATTATCAAGAGGGAATAGTAAGTCACATAATTAAAGAATTTTCATTTTTGGATATCAAAAGTAACTATACCATAGTTGTTTAAATGCATTGCAACAAGAAAAATGTATTTGATTCAATGATAGAACTAAACAAAATTCACAATAAGAATGAGCAGTCTAGAGGGTGACCAATATCAAGGTCATAGTTCTAAAACATCATAGGGAAAAAGGATATGTTGGCTATGAATAATATTACAAAATGAAAATCAACAATCAAAATGATTTTTAAATAATGTGAAGGTCCCAATCATCATGTATGGAAAAGATCATGGTTGAAGATATTGTACACTCATAATATCATGCAAGTGGTAGTGTTTGCAAGTGACATGACTAAATCAGTGTATGACAAAGGTACCAAGCAAGAATGGTGGTTGCTAGGGTTTTTGATCCCTCAAAACTAAGTTAAGCCCTAAAAGCTTAAACACCTGAGCCACAACCATAAAAATTTTGAGGAAAAGAGAAAGAATTAGAATTTAGAAAATATAGAAAATGAAGAGAAATAATGAAACCCTGTTGATGTTAGGGTTTCCAATAAAAAGGTCGAAGATTTTCTATAAGATTAAGGAAAATTTCTTCAAAAAATTTGAGCTATAGCTGCAGCCATCAAAAACCATTTGCATTTTGGTTCTTTATCAAAAAGCAAAGACAAGATTTAGAATACAAGTGCCAAATTTTGGCTATAAATAATCAAAAAAGTCTGTGGCCCTTTTGACAGCTATGTCAAAATGTCTACAAAAAAAATTGATTTTTCTTATAGAAGAATCAAAGGGAAATAGGGAGGCATGACAAAGAATAAAATGACATTATTTGCACAAGAAATAGTTTACCTTGGATCAGTCTCAAAAATTTTCCAACTCAAACTTCCAGATTTAAATAAACCCTAGCGGCCTTGAAAACTTTTGACCGAGAGATGCCACATCAAGAACAAGTGAAAAACAAAGTATAGGGTTACCCAGAATCAAGAAATGAATGCAGAAGAAATCAAAGGATGTGGCCATTTCTTCTATATTTTTACATAAATTACATGAGAATGTACAAGAAATTATAGATGGTATTATGGGTTTTGTTAACCCTTACACTATCTTTAGTGCTTGCAAAATCATTGAAGTCGTATCCCAGAAAGTCATAGCCAAACCCAAAATGGCTAAAGAAGCACAAAGAGATGCATTTGAGTACTATTTCATAAAGAATAAAGCAAAAAAAATGCATGAATATACAGAGGCCGAGTCATGAAATGTAGTAAAAGAGCATAGTTAATATACAAGTCTCAAAGCATTATAAGTCATGCCTGAATATAATTTAAAGTTATAGAAGATTGAGAATCCTATAGACAAGTATCACATAATCAAGGGATCAATTTTGATCATTTTTTGCCTTCAGAAAATGAAATACAATGAATGAAACTGCTTCCAAAGGGCTTACCTGAAGTTCTCTTTGATACTTTGTCAAGAGATCTGTTGATTATGTCATTTTGAGACACCCAATTTGACATCGAAAACCCATGAATGTCTCCTTCAGAGATTCCAAAAATCCTCGTTGGAGGCCAAGCTTCCTCCAAAAGCTTCAAAACTAATGAACATGCCTTGCATTTTTTTGCTTTGTTTTTCCTTTTAGGGTTTTACCCTAATGAATACCGATGGAATTCTATTTTTCCTTTGATTTTAAAAATAATGCAAGCAACTAATATGTGGTGTGGGATAAGGCCTTGGTTCTTATTTTCTCCTTTACATGCTATGAAGTCTTTTAAAGAATTATGTTTTTCTTTTTATTTACATGGGATGAGCCCTTAATTGTTTTTTGCATTATTTTAGAATGTAAAGCATTTGACTTTAATGGTGTTATTATAAATTATTAAGTCATATTGTAATTTTAAATGCAAAGACATGTAAAATGCTATGTAAATTCCTTGAATGATCTTGTTGAGCCTTGATGTTTTGTGGAGAGCATATAGGGGGGAGTTGACAAAGATTTCAAAACATGTGGAGAACATATATGGAATTTTTACTCATCTTTTTGGAGGATTTGAGAGCATATAGGGGTGGTTTATTGTGCTTTCATGTTTGACATGGTCAAATTTGAACTTTTCAACACTTTGGAGCCTTTGTGGAGGAGATGTAATTGCTATATTTTAGGCTTTAGTGGTGCATCCAACCCAAGAAGCTTCCAAGTGCTATTTTGGTGGATTTTGGTTAAGAGTTGGATATAGTCACTTGAGTGAATTTTTTGTAACCAATTCTTACTTGGTGATTTTTTTGAATTAGTGACTTTTGCAGTCCTTTGGTAGAGAAAACAAGATTTATGTAACTCATGTTTTGATATGAAATATAGTGAAGGCCTTGAATACTATTGACTTTAAGATTTTGACTTTTTGTTCTTTGAATTATTGTGTTCAACAACTGATTGATAAAGTTATTAGTGAGGTAATTTTTATTTCCTTATAGCTTTGTCTCAAGTTTTAGGACCTTTATGGAAAAAGTATACTAATGCAAGTTACAAATTGTGTCAAGAGGTGTTAATGGCTTTTGGATGTGAAATTATTTTCCTTCTTGAAGTCTAAGCATTAGGACCCATTTATGAAGCATTTATGCAAAAGTATACAACAATAATTTGTGCAAGTGTAATTTCTGTCAGTAGAGCAAGTACAAAAAACTCTTAGTTTCATTACTTTTTCAATTAGGTGTATCACCATAGAAATACTATTTTCTAGTTTTCATTTTTTTAAAGCATCTCCTTCTACCGTTTTCCTTTGCAAGATTTGGTAGATTAGACTAGGTGACACCAAAGGAAGCCAACCTTCTCTAGAGGTTCTTTTCCATTACAGGTGACCCAGAGCCTGGAAAATTTCCAATGTTTCTCCAAAGTGTTAAGTTTTACAACTTAACCAGGGTGCAACTTTAAGAGATACCACTTATATCTCCAAGCCTATGGGCACCCTACACTGATTTTATATAGAAAAGATGTGGTGCTGGTAGAACCTGTATTTGTCCAAATTGCCCCATGACATGATCATAGTAGAAAGATCTCACTATGTAGTCATGCCTCCCTAGTATAAATTGATCCCTTTGCATCCTAGTTAGCTAGTGTGTCTCGTCTGGCCACTCAGGTATCAAGAGGTAATGCCTCCATACAATATCCTTCTAATCAAGATGGTCAAGCCTAACTCTCTAGTATGATAAATCCCCATACTTCCATGCTCATCTAAGTGGATAGATGAAGGAGTGTGGGTAACCCATTGCACCAATAGTAGGAAATCCTATTAGTTCAGTACATGTGATATGCTCTAGGTATGAAACCTATAATAGTAAACAATGTACCATACTGTCCACCTCTTTATAAGCAAACCATAATAAGTCATAATAGAGATGTTCTACCATACTGTGACCCCAAGCGTAGATGGTCCTATGTTGCTCCATCTCCTGAACCATGTGTACCAGTCCTCCATCTAGGTGTGCTCCCCGACCATCTGGAACTAGTACTAGTTTGTAGTAATAATCATAATCCACCTAAGGAGTGATGATCATGCATGAAGTAGCCACCTTAGCTCAATACATGGCCCCACAATCCTCTCCTGAATTAGACCTCCATGTAAATACTGAATGTTTTCCCTCATCTCCCGATAAGATCGATCCTCTACAAAGTGTATTGTCTTGCCTTGGATATGAAGCAAAAGAATGTGATGAATTTCCTCTAGAGTAATGGTAATCTTTCCAATGGGTAGATGAAAAGTGAAGGTATCTACATCCCATCTATTTGCTAATTCAATAAGCATGGAATCATGGTATCTCATGGGTGGCATGAGATAGGCCCAATATATGCCCGTCTCCTATAATATCTCTACATCCTCCTCTAAAATCATTGTAATGAGCTCTCATAGGTGACATAAACAACTTTCCACCTAGACGCTATCAAGATCAAGGAGGAATCTAATAAAAAAGAAAAAAATCACTTATAAGCATCCTGAAAATCTTAAATCTATACATCAACAGTCAAAATGTTTGATAAAGTTTCTCTAGGATACTTTTTTGGGGGTCCTAGACACTTTATTCCTCTTTTGGGATGCTTTGCAACAAAGTGGGACACTTTACAAAAAAGTGGGAAATGTCACAAAAAAGTGGGACACTTTGCCAGAATGATGAACACTTTGCGAAAAGGTGGGACACTTTGTGAAAAAGTGTGACACTTTGCAAAAAAAGGGACCCTTTGCGAATTTTCCTTCTAGGGTCCTAAATCTATCTAGAAATACATATAAATATAAGGTAAATACATAAAAATGAAGCAAAGGTAGAGAAGAATCCACTCACTGTATGTTGCAACTCACCCTACACCACCTCATCATGTAGGATCTTGAGTCTCAAAGGCACATAAGGTCGTATGCTCGACATTGCCAATAAATCTCCACCAAAGTAAAACTACACAAAGGTAAAAGACAAAATGATCTCAAATTACCTAACCTTTTATTCTAATAGAGTCAATTAGGTTATTTACATGTTAAGGTAAAAAGTGATTTTTCATTAAAATTAGCATATTGAGGGCTAGAGGATGCCATTTTCGGCTCCATTTTTTGTGTTGGATTCACAATTCCACTCCTAGTCTCATAAAATGTCTATCACTATGAGGTATGGTACTTGAAAATACCATATGATATGACTTATGCAATTCAATGCAGTTAGACTACTACCTTGATTTCACCTCCATAAAACAAGCGAAATCAAGGGGGGGCATACATATACCCTTGAATTTTATTTCTTGAAGAAATTAGATAGGAGGAGTTTTGGATGACTAATGAATTGGTTTTGCAAGATGTGGTTCATAACATTGTGGTTTTGTAGATAACTATAATGGGGGCTTCATTCTTCCATGTTTATGAATGAATCCATATGGGTATCCTTTTATAAGATAAAGTTTACTTTTTGAAGTACTTTAGCTTTCATATGCATGTAGTGTCATATGGGCACTGAAGTGGGGGCTAAATGTAGTGTAAAAAATTGTACTCCTTTCTTGGAGATAGTACAATTTCACACTTAGTTTGGACCTATTTTTTTATCCTTGCATTCATGTCCCTTAAATCACTATTAGTAGGCCCCCAAGACCCTTTTTTATGCATCCCAAGGATTATTTCAACAAAAATATAGACAAATTGAATAAATATATTTAATATTCTAACCTCTTGACATTCTCTCACCCCAAAAATCTTGGGTGGGACCCATACACCACCTTGGGAATATGTGTCCCCTTAGGTGGGACCCATATGCCATCTTGGGCGTATGAGTGCCATTTGGGGCCTTTTTAAGCTTTTAAGAGGGAAATTAATGTTTTTAATTCAAATTTTGCAAATGTCAGCATTTGGGATCCAATAAATGGTAAATTAGATAGGATGCCTATAAAATCTAAGTCCCACATTCATTTTTTCTACATAAAACAAGACAAGCAAGCAAGTAAGCAAGAGATTCAAGTATTTTCATTCAAGAGAAAGTACCAAGAAAAGTTGAAGTCTTGGAGCAGCATTATAGTGTTTTTGCAGGTCTTCAAGCTCACTTCCATTTCAAGATCAAGCATTCCCAAAGATTGATGATGGTTCATATTGAGGATCATGATGAATTATAGGCTGGGGAGATGCAACTATTCATTGAACCAAGCCTAATGACTTGTTTCTTAAGTGATTCCATCTTCCATTATCATTCTACTTTCTACCTGAAGGAAGGAACATGCATTCTTATGGCTTATTAGGGTGATTAGAGCTCTCCCAAATTAAGTAATATTAATGCACACTAGAGTAGGATTGTATTTTATTTTAGCTCTGATAATATTAGAAACACTTAAGATTAGGGATTTCACACACATATTTCCATTTCAAATCCATACTTTCTATCAAGTTTTAATTACTAAACTAGGGGTTTGACCAAAGAAAACCCCCCATAAGCAAATCAACACACCATTTTGTTTGTAGGTTTATTCTCTTAGGTTGAGATCTAGAAGTGAATTTTGAAAGACATAAGAAGGGAGTGGAGAGATAGGATAAAAATTTAAGATCCTTCTTTTTCAAAAAGGAAGAGTGGGACTAAATCACACTACTTGGCGTATGAGTCCCTGTATAGCCTTTTTGCTAGCTTTCTGTAGATCTAGATCAGTCACCAAAAAATTCTAGATTATACCTAGAAACCCTGTAGAAGGACTAAATCACCCAGTTTGGCGTATCAGTCCTAGTGCACTTCAAAAAGTAGATTTTTAGATTTACAGATCTTGTTTTGACTCCACTAGTCTACTAGTCACCTTTTTGTTTCATTCTTGTTTATCAATCAGATTTCATGCTTTCAAGTTTCTAAGGTTTTGTGCATAGGTGTTTGCATTTCTCCTTTGAAGATTAATTTAATGGTGAATCCCCATCCAATAACAATAGGAACCCACTAGCCCATTCCTCAATCAAGTCACTTGGTTGAGGAATCTAGGTTCCTAATGAACTAAAGTGCGAAATAGGTCCCAAAGTTCCATCTCCTAAAAGGTGGACACTTATTTCCCTTGTGTTCAGGGAATAACATGGTAAATCAATCCCTATCATAGAAAATATAGTTCTATATGATTCCCCTACCATTTCCATGAAATAATATCAATCATGAAAAAAAAAAATGCACAAAAAATTTTACTATTAAATTTTATTTTTTTTAGAAACACCCAAAATATTCAATTTTCAATTTTTATGGTGGAAAGCTCAAAACCCTACAAAATTTTAAGTTTCCAAAGTTATAATTTGTAATAAAATAGCTTTGGGGAGTCACACTTTTCCACTCAGATGATTTAAAAATAACATCCAAAGTTTTGGTGTAAAATGAAGATTTTAAAAAATTTAGAACTATAACATCACTCATTTAAGCTCTTTTGGATGTTTTATTATGATATGCTAGTATTGATTTTTTAAGACATTTTATTAATTTTATTTGTTAATGTTATGTTTAGTAATGGTTTGTTCAAATTCTATTGTGCTTTCATATCATATATAGAGAGAGAGATAAACTAATAAATGTTAATTGAAATGATTATACATGCATACATACATAAATTCCAATTGATAAATGATATGAAGATTTTGTGTGGAAAGATTTGTTGTGAAATAGGTACTAGTAATGTGGGAGGTGAACTGGGTTTTGGGAACAAAGTAAATTTTATAGTTCAAGT
Source organism: Sequoiadendron giganteum (assembly GCA_007115665.2). Classification (NCBI taxonomy): domain Eukaryota; kingdom Viridiplantae; phylum Streptophyta; class Pinopsida; order Cupressales; family Cupressaceae; genus Sequoiadendron; species Sequoiadendron giganteum. The sequence continues at coordinate 439,268,935 of CM021103.1, read as the reverse complement.
GTGAGAAAATATTAATTAATTAATACAAGAATAATTAATTAAATTTTAAATGGGTACATAAAATTATTTCTTTTATTTATTTATTGTTTTATTTAGTTTATTTATATATTGAAGGTGCATGTTTAGATTAAGAATATAGGAAATAAACTATTATATTTATCTTAGTGGTGAATTAGAAGAGATAATTTCTTAATACTAGTTCAAAAAATTTCTTTATAAAAAGAATCGAAAAAACAATATTTAAAAAAAATTGCTTTACAAAAGACAATGTAGATAAGGGAAAAGCTATTTTAAAATTATATTATTTTATTAAGAATATTTAATATTATATTTATTCATTTTGAAGTTTTTTTTTTATAAAAGGCCGAGGCCTAACTATATTTTATATTAATATATTTAAAAGCATTACTACCATTATCAGATTTATAGTACTGATTATATCATATTGTCCATTTGGAACAAAATTATGCCTAATTCTATATGCCACATCCATCTTTCATTGCTATCACAGCCATATCTATGTTTCTGATAGATAAACATTTTTCATACTATCAAAATTGTGCAACATATGTATAGCACATGTACATTTGATACACTAAAAATAGAAAAACTCATATACAAAATGGCACTATGTAGTATGTTCATTCTTCCATGTAAGTGACTGCTTCTTCAGTCTCTTGGCAAGTTGATTTTAAGTCGATGCCATTCTCTCCCTCACCCTCTTAAATATTACCATTCTTCCCTTGACCTTCCATAAGGTCATGTTGATTCAAAGGTCTGAAGCTGGGAAAAAAATACGTATGTGCCTTCTATGGTGATTGAAAGGAAAGAAAGAGCATAAAATGTATCCTTAAATCTATCAACCATTCGATATCTCAGTTTATTTGAAAAAAAATTTAACACTCTGCACATCACCCATGGATCATCACTTTTAAATCCATTTCTTACTCCCTCGAATGCTACCCTGAAACATTGATTTCTTTTTAGAAACTTCTTTGGAAACAACCCTCCAACAAACCCTCTACCTTTATCTAGGTTGTATGACTGCACACATTATAACAACTTTTCCTCTCCCAATACATTTGGTTGAACAACCACCTCCACTACAATTTCCAAGAGCTCGAGTGACTGTTGAAGGTCCATTATATTGGACAGGAAAATATACAACATTTGTGAAGGAAAAAAAATCATTGGTGCTCTTAGACTTAGAACATGCTCGCCAATCACAACCCTAACACACTCAACTAAGCTAGGGCATGACACCCTAAAAATAAAAGAAAATTCAAGTTCATGGATTTCCCTATAAAATGGATGCTCTCCAACTTTAATTTGAACATGCATCCTAAAATTGTTTGCTACGTATTCCATCGAGATCCCTTAATCAACAACCTTAAAACACTACAATTCTTTTAAATGAAACAAAAGACCTAGAAAAATACCTGGCCCAAGAACTTAAACCCTTCAACACTCTCCACTTATACCAAAGAACCAAAATACTTAACCCACTAACATTGAAAGAAGCAAATACTTCACCCACTTACACTGAATGAACCAAAGAATGACCCGGTCATAAAACTTGAAGAAAATAGAGCACTCTAAGGAAGATAATATCAATTCAATATTCTCTACTAGAGAAGAAAATTTAATACACGTATATCTTACCACTTTGTTGTACACCTCCACAAATATTTCCTACAAAAACTTGGAGACAGAAATCCACCCAAAAACTCGAAATTCAACAAAACAATGCCAAAACATTAATGTACAAGGTGCTTTATAAAGATGTCGATGTGCTATTGGAAGTCTTCTGCATTTTTTTTGAAAGTATTTTCACACGAAAAAAATATTTGAAGCCTTACACAGCTGAAACAATCATGATTACTGATATCTTCAATTACTCATATGATATTAAAGTCTTTCTTTAGAACACATAACTTTCAAAAATGATTGAAAGCTTTGATTTAACCTTAACCTTGAGTTGTGTACTAAATCACCATAAACAAAGCATGTGCCATCATTAGCAATCACCAAGAAACAATAATAATCTCAAAGAAAGCATTACATACCACCAAACATACACCGTAATGATTATCCAAAATAGTTATAAATATCAAAGCATGAGCACTTGGAATGACACTTCATTCTTGACACCATTATACCACCACATACATGACACTGTCATCCTTCGTGAGATTTGAATAGGTACCTTCCAATAGAGCACACAAAGCCTTGAATGTACATAGGGATCGAACAAGATCACCACTATATAAATAAGTTAAGATTATTATTATACAATAAATATAAAAATTATATTGTATGACCCCTGCAAAAACCAATAAAACTCATTAGAAATCAAGATCTCATTACTATGCTTTTCTCATGATTGATTATATCTTGAAGAACTCCTATGTGAATAACTGACTCAATCCCATAGAATATTTATGATTATTGCTGCTCACAACCAAGATTTGCAAGATAGTCAACTAATTGATTCCCTTCTCTATAAACATGATTCAATTGAAAGGACTCCAGGGTGTTAAATAAACACCATATTTTATCCAAAACATACTATAACTACTAGTTTTCAGACCCTCTAACCTTGCAAGTATTAACAATAACCAAAGAATCACCTTTAATTTGAACCTTTGAAAGATTAAGTTGTTTGATTAATTCTAACCCAACAATAAGAGCCTAAACTTATTCTTGATTATTAGTCCCAATAAGCAGTCAAATTGATTTAGCTCCAACAAGCACTCCATCATGATTTTTGACAACTACCCCTGCACCTGATTTCCCAAGATTACCTTGAGCTGCTCCATCAAAATTTAAATTTACAAAATTTGCAGAAGGAGGAGACCACACCTTTTTTTTTCTATCTTGTTTCACTTCTACCTTTGGCTTATGATTAACTATGAAAGGGGTAACTAGTGAAAGCCAAACCTTAATTTTCTTAGAATCCCAATCTGTGAATTCAAAACCAACATGTTGTGAATTGAGTACATAAGCATTAAAAATTTCACAAATTGAATTCTCCAAAATAATCAACACTTGTTCAACACTTGAGGTTTGTTTGTGAAAAATCCTTTTATTTCACTCCCAAATAATACACCAGACCACTGAGGAAGGGATGAATTTCCATATTCTTGTAAATAATTATGACTTATACAAGACAAGCCAACTTGTCAATGGAGAAGGAGAGGACCACCCTAATTTTTGTTTAACAAAATCCCAACAGGAATTTGCAAAAGGGCATTGCAAAAGTAGATGATCAACCTCATTCATTCTTGAATCACATAGCACACAATTAAAAGGAGCAACAATTCCAAGATTAACTAACATATCTCTTTTCAAAATTATGTGCTTCAAAGCTAACCAAGAAAAAAACCCTGCTTTAGGAAGAACCACTTGATTCTAACAAAAATATAAAGCCCTTTGAGGCTGACTCTGAGCTTCCATATTCATAAATACATTGTAACCCACTTTAACAAAATAATTGAATGACTTTGATGGTTCCCAAATGAATTTGTCTTCCATGTTACGAGAATATACAAACCTTTCACCCAAGATATTAACCAACTTGATTGATGTGAATTTGTAATAGAGGTATGGCTCAAATCTTTCCATTTTGTTCTCCCCGTATTTTTATCAAAGCCCTAAATATATTCTATGACTTTCATACCCAAATTTTGGGTCCAATAGTTTTTTGTTGCTTGGAAATCATACAAAGTGTAGAGAGGAGGATACCCATTCCATGAGTCCCTCCAAATTTTTTATTTTAAACCAAAATGAATTTCCCATGTTAAACGAGGAATAATTACCTTTCTACATGTAAATATGAAATTCCATATTGCAGATCCTTATGGAGGATTATATACTGTAAGTATGCAATCTAAAACATCACAATCTAAGTATTTCGCTTGCATGATCTTGCACCACTTAGAATGTGGTTTCTCATGCATATGCCAAACCAACTTGGCACTAAGAACCACATTTCTTGAAGACTGATTGTGAACCCCAACCTCACCTTTTAACTTATCCATAAATTTTTTTTGTAAAGAGATAAGCGATATTTTATTCTTTCTATTCATATTCCCCTTCCATAAGAATGATCTAATCAATTTTTCAATCTCTATAATAACAGCTCTAGGAGCCTTCAAAAATGGCATAAAATAGTTTGGAACTGAAGAAAGGATAGATTTTATCAATAAGATTCTTCCTGAAATAGATAACCTTATCCCAATATGAGATCCTATTTGGCCCTGAAAAGAAAGGAATACCCAAATACTTGCAAGGAATATCGACCACTTGAAAACCCAAAAAATGAATGATCTTAGCTTTCAAAAAAGGATCTATATTAAACACATAAACTTTGGATTTATTTTCATTCACTCTCTGACCAGAAGCCAAAGTGTATTTATCCAACATATAATATGCTTTGCTTTAGATAATGTTGCTAAACCAAACAAAAGTGTATCATCTACAAACAAAGAATGTGTTACAAATAAATTTGTGGTAGGTATCTTAATACCTATTAACAAACCTTGTGGATGATCCTTATTTACTAATCTACTCAAAGCTTCCACTAATATGATGATCAAAGAGGCAAGGAGAAAAAGGATCTCCTTGTATCACCCCCTTAGTTGAGCTAAAGAAACCTAACAATGTACCATTGACCAAAACTAAAAACTTTTCCCCTAACAACAATGAGTAAATGCATTTGCACCATTTTGATTGAAAAACAAATTTATTTAGGATTTTCATTAAAAAAGACCAATCCACTCTATCATATGCCTTCAGCATATCCAACTTAATGATTATTGAAGATAGATAATGTGTGGATATGGAATGCAGTACTTCATGTGCTAATAAAGCACCTTCATTTGTCTTTCTGCCTAGAAAAAACTTACCTTGCTCTATGAAAATAATTCTAGGAATTTAATATGCAAAAACCACAAATAAGTTGCTTTGGTGAAAATTTTGTAATCTGTGTTACACAGAGAAATAGGCTTGAATTCAAAAAAAGAAGAAGGATTGATAACCTTAGGAATAAGAGAAATGTGAGTTACATTGAACTACTTCAACATAGAACCTGAGCTTCTAGACTCTTCCAATGCTTTTAACAAATCATCTGTAATGAAATCCCAACACTTCTAATAAAAATAATGTTGTAAACCCATATAGCCCTGGCGCTTTATCAGGAGGCATAGAGAATACTACTATCTTTAATTCAGTTAAAGTGAAAGATTTAATAAAAATATATTCTCTTCCTATGAAACAAGAGTTCGAATAAAATCCAACATTTCTTCCATAGCACTCTCAAGCTGAACTGACTTACTACCTAATGTTGTTGACAAATTTGAAAATAAAGAAACCCCTTCATGTTGAATATCATCCTCCTTTGCTAGTATTTCACCCACTTGACTATCAAGTATTGAAAAAATTGTATTCTTTTCTTTTTTAACTTGTGCTGATCTATAAAAAATATTTGTATTTTTATCACCCTCTCTCAACCACAATTCACGAGACTTTTGACTCCAATAAACCTCTTCCCTAGCTACAAGCTCTTCTCATTCTTCTTGCAACTTTTTTTGCAATTCAAAAGAAGTTGGATTCAAACCATTTACTATGATCTCAGCATTAACCTCTGCAAGTTGTTTAAAAATAGCCTCATGTTGATGAAATTTTTTCTTAAATATAATAGTATTCCAATGCTTTATCTTACCCTTCACATGCATTAACTTTCGAAAGAGAAAATAAAAAAGAGTAGGTTAAGGAAGCTGAGAGATTTCAAAGTGTTTCTTGGAAGAATTGCAATATTATGGTAAGTATTGAATTGATTGATTCATCTTCCATTTTTAGCCAAATCTCTAGAAGGATTGAGATAAGACTCTTTTATGAAAATATTTAGGAAATATTTAATTTGATAAATAATTGAATGCATATATTTTAATGAAGAAACTATTATTTGTGTGTTTCTTATAAAAATAAGGATATAGAAAACTTATAGATTAATATATCATTGAGAGAAAATCAACAATATATTATTCTTTTAATAATAAAATATTGGAAATAGGAATTCCAAAATATTTTATATTAGGTGTGGAACTAGGTTTTGTAATTGCTCAAAAATATCATGCATGTCTAGTTTCACTAGTTTTAGATATAAATGAATTAAGGATTGTTTATCTCTTCTAATCTTCTTAGAATTATGTTTTAATAGTGAATATGTTGAAATAATAAAATTATTTTAAAATATTTATTGTATAAATATTTTTAAGTTTTTTTAATCTCCGTGTCTTGTTTCTAGTATATTTTAAAATCACAAAAATATTATTTTTTGAGAAAGTTATTTCTATTTTGCTAAAAATTATTTTTGCATAATTGCTAGATAAATTTTGATATAAAAAGGTCATGTTTACCATTGTACCATCATAAATTATCACCCATGACAATTTCACCTTGATTAAAGGTGAAATATGGGGTGATGAAATGTCACTCAACATTCCCACTAGTCATTCAATAATGTCTTAAGAACCCTAGTTGGATTGACCATCAACCTCACAAGGTGAGTCAATTACCAATTAGGAGGACTTAAGAAAGGGGGAGGGTTGTGTTCTTTTAGATCTTTATGGGGTTCACCACCAAGAAAATTCTTGGAAAGATAAATAAGCATTCAACCTACAAAACCTAGTTATACAAACTAAATGAAAGATGCAAATGATGAAATTGTGCAAAAAAAAGTTAGGATGTGTGTACCTAGGAAATCTGGAGATGTAATGAGGATTTCAGCAATATAAAAATGTTGTCAAAATATGCCTAGGAGGACTAAGATGCCCTTACTGTTGTCTTAGTCCCACTGCTATTTTTTGGAGCAGATGCAGAATCTTCAGATCTTAGAACATAATCTCAAAGAATCTCTAAAAAATACCCCTAGGAGGACTAAGATGCCAAAGGTGGCATATTAATCTTGTTCTAGATTTCTAAAAACTCCAAATTTGATCCTGAGCTCCAAGGTTTACACTTGCTTCCTCTCAAATCTTAGGTTATGAAAATTCCATATTTGACCAGTAGGTGAGTTTCCATGAAGATGAAAACTTTGTCATGATACTTTGCAACTTTTCAATATTGCACTTCAAATGATCTCCAAGTCTTCAACCTAAATCTGAAATCACAAGCGTACAAGAGAGAGAAAACTTGTTGAATGCTAGTGAATGGGGGTTTGCCTTGGTCAAACCCCTTGTTGGTAATTAAACCTTGAAATGAAATAGAATAAAGGAGGGAAATGATGAATGAACAACATGCAATGTTACAACTCACCAAAACCTTGTTGTAAAGTCTGCAACCTTGTGTGAAACCACTAATTCGAATGTAGATCTTGCTTGAATTGCTTGCTTGAATCAAAACCCTACATAACACATGTTAGCACCAAAACAAACATGATGCAAGAATAACCTTTGATATGATGCTTGAATCTTGATGATGGCTCCAAATTCTTGAAGAATTTCTATTGAATGAATACTTGAACTCTTTCATTAATTCTTAGGATTGCTTGATATTAAAATGAGTGAATGAACCTTGTATTTATACTTGATTATGCTTAATATCCCAAAATTACATCACACCAAGCCAACATAGGAAAATATTAATTAAAGGAGGCTAAATCCTACTAGAATTTGAAATTAAATCCAAAAAACTAAGCCAAGGAGGACTAAGATTCCCTAGGTGGCATCTTAGTCCCGAGGCTCAATTCTTGGGGCACAAACTCCAAAAGGGGACCTTTTTAGGTGTGTCCAAAATTAGGGTTCCAAGACCCATGGAGGATAAAGATTCCCTATGTAGTGTTTTAGTCCCAGTCCACAAATTAGGGACGCAGACAAAATCATTAAATTCTCATTTTCCCTTTTAGGATTGTCAAGATTAACAAGAAAAATATGTAGTTTATTAGGCTTGTGGATGCAAAATAAGACCAATTAACACATAAAGAAGGATAAATAAAGAAAGGCAGCCAAAAAAGTGTGAAAATGCAAGGGTATGCATTTTACTATACTACATTTAGCCTCCATTTTAGTGAGAGGATTAACTTACTTCAAACTCACAAAAAAGTAGCCAACCATGCAATTAAGAGGGGTTCAAATGTATGAATGCTAGTAAGATAGGATGACAACAATAAAGAGGGATGATCAAGCCCCCATGATCAAGATCCTATGGAAACCCAACGTAGGCACAAAGGAAGGCACATGTAGATGATATATGAAACCATAATTAGATCACAAGCATACACCATCAAAAGAAAAAAAAGGAAAAACACAACGAATCAAGCTTCGACAGGCCATCCAACATGGTTGACTAGGTCTAGGTTGTTTCTCCAAAAAGGTTTACAAGTGGAACATGCTTTCCACTATGCAAACACAAGTGCATGCTCACAAGGGCTAGTGGGATCTAGGTGTCCACTAGGTGAGCCCCAAGAAGTCCATATCAATGTCATACCCCCATGACTATGATAAGGACAAAAAGAAAATGCATGCTCACAAGGGCTAGTGAAGCTAGTTGTTCACTAGGTGAGCCCAAAGAAACCATATCAAAGCCATACCTCCATGACTTTAATAAGGAACAAAAATAAAATACATGCTCATATGGGATTGTGAAGCTAGTTGTTCACTAGGTGAGCCCCAAGAAACCATATAAAATCCATGTATCCATGACTTTAATAAGGCATACAAAACAATGCAAAAATAAATAGGGATGTTCAAAGGGATTTGGATTAGTTCATGCAAGGTCTAAATCTTAGGGGACATTGTTCCCAACATCTCCGAGAGAGGATAAATACAAGGTATCAACCTGGGGAACATCATACCCAATGCTTCAAAGAGAGGACAAGCGCAAAAGGTCTCATCTTGTTTCCAAGAGAGCACAATTACAAGAGGTCTCATCTTGGTGAACATTGTATCTAATGTTTCCAAGAGAAGAAAAGGAGATATCATGCTCTCAAAGGAAGTCAACACCCAATGACACCACCAAGAAAAGGATGCATCACAAGAAGAAAGGAAATCACATAAGGAACATGAAAAGTAAATGCAAGTGAAATCATGCCAAAATTATGACAACGTATGCCCCCACTTTAAATAAATTTCTATCGCCATGTGAGAAATTAGTTTAAAGTAGACAAAAATGGAAAGGAAAATGGAAAAGAGGGTTTCCCCCCATAAACACATAAGGGATCTATGAATTTAGGGTTAGTATTGTCTTTACTGCAATGATATTAGAGAGCTCATAACTATCATCATTCCCCAGATACACATAGAACTGGAAGAATGACACAAAGAGAGTGAAAATAAAGAAAAACCTTTTGGTTCAACATGGAAGAGACATAGGGTGTCTTGACACCTTGGATCACCTCCAAAAGGAAAACACAAGACAAAAGAGAAATGAAAAGCAAAGTTAATGAAATATATTTTGGGTCAACATGTAAGAGACATAGGGTGTATCGAAACCCTACGTCATCCCCAAAAGGAAAACCCAAGACAAAAGTGAAATTGAGAAAGGCAAAAAGGTTTACAACATATAGAAGAATGGAGGTAAAAATGGAGGAATGTACAAACAAAGATAAGAATGAAATAGAACATCATGGGGGATCGTAATACATACATGAAATCATACAAAAAGAAAGCAAAAAGACTAGAAAAGCACATGCAGATCAACCATCCAGCAAGTCATCTGCATCCCAGTCTTGTTCAGTATATACATAATTCAAATCACTAGTGAGAGGGATCACACCAAGTTCCACGTGTGGTGCATCTCTTGGTTCAAGTGGATCATCACAGTTATTATCATATAAGCTCATAGAATAAGAAAATAACAAGTTCAATTCATTAGGTATTTGTTCATCAATTTTAGCTATTTCTTCATCCTCATCCAAATTAACCACAATAGGAGGATGAAAGATAATATCCATAGAAGGTGTTGGTATTTGTTGTATTGGAGGCATATGATCTGTTTGTTCTTGTAAGAGAGGAGGGTTGTTGTTTATTGCTTCTGTCAGATTCATATTTTGATTTTCAATATTTGTTTTCTTTGGTCATCTTTCAAGAAATAGCACGATGTCTATGCCTATGCTCTTGAGCATTTATGTTTCTTTTATTATGGTTTTCAAGCTGTGTTTGTGTGAAAGTGGGTTTATCAACCATAGGTTTTTTTTCTTCTTGTGAGGAAAGAACAGAAGAAGCCATGGAGGGTTGTTCAACCAATTTATCTTTGGCTTTATAGATTTTTTTAGGAGGCGGATTAGGAATTGTTTTCTTTTCTCTTGGTCTTTTGTAGGAAATATATAAACTATTTTTAATGGTTGGGTCTTGGTTAGATGGAAGGTTTTTAAGCTCACTATTGATTTCTTACAAAGGTGGAGGTTCAAGAATGGGTGAAGGAAAATTTTCAAGGGATAACTTGGTTATGCATTTTACTTTGAACTTCTGGTAGGATAGGAAAATGAAGTCCTCACAGGGTCTTATAGGTTCCATGGGCTTAGGCCAGAAATAGTCTAAGGGAAAGTTTCCATGGGAAGATAGAGAGATAAAGCCACTATGGTTCATGGTGAATATTTAATTTCTGACTGAAATATTTAAGCACTTTTGGAAAATGGATGGGACCCCATTCATAGAGTGAAGCCATTTGTACCCTAACTTCACATGAAATTGGTATGAATTAGAGATGATAGAGAATGATACAGTTAATTTCTTAGGTCCTACTTGTAAAGGGAGTGTGATCGAGCCCATCATAGCATGAGCAAAACCATCATGTGTTTTAATCTATGCTTTAGGTTTTTCATATCTATCTTGAGTAAGTTTATGCACATATAAGAGTTCCTCTATGATCATATTCTCTCCACATATGAGATCAATTAAAATCCAAAGAGTGGGCCTACTATTGATTATGTCGTCTATGTAAAGAGGACCATTAGGTGCATGTTTGATTATCTCTTCTTAAGAGAAAGTAATATTAGTAGGAATTATAGTTTGTTGTTTATGAGGCTCGATGTCAATCACTCCTATCATTGTTCTAATAGGACTTTGATCATTAGTATCCATAGGATTTTGTTCATTATTATCCATAGGATTTTTTTTTTTATTGGTCATGTTATCATCATCCATATTGGTGTTCATCACATCAGGCTTAGTTTCACTAGCCTTAACAAATGAAGTATTGTGGTTCAATGTAATGCCCCGCCAAGTAACCCTAAAGGAAGTTGTAATTAACATCTTAAGCAAACCAATTTTTTTTTTATAAAGTGCATTTAACATACACATTCACTTACTAATTAACAACAACCTCTAAGGCTACAAGGTTAGGATTACTTAAACCCACACATACATATTACATATAACCATAGCATTATGAACTTTATGAAATAAACATCATACATCATAAGAATACCACATAACCTAATAAGATAATCAACCAAGATACAATCTCGTAATAATTAGCTTAATCCAATAGTTACATTCCTCATTCCCAGAATGAGACACTAGTACAAATGTATTACAACTACATAATCTCACCTCATAAACATAAAAGGGATAAAATATCATATACAAACTGAAATATTACAATGTGAGAAATTACAACAAGAACCACGAGTTGTCCATTTGGATGTCTCACCACCAAGTACTACAGATAGATGGGGACCCAACATTTTTGGTGCATGTTCCACCCAACCAATGCGGTACCCGAAGGCCCACCCCCCATGCTAGGAGATAGTAACAAAGTAACATGGACAAAGATTCTACTACCTCTAACCAAAGGCAGACTCAAACTGACTCATACTGATATAACCAAATAAATGAACTAACAAGTACAACTCAGTTACCATACATGTACAAATCAAGTACAACTCAACATTACTGACATAGGTCACATTGCTTCCAGAAATAAAATAGATCAAGTATGTTCAAATAACCATACACATAAAATAATTAACAACAGTTGTCCTAGATAGAGTGTCATCGCAAGGTTTGTCATGAGATCTCCTTTGGGCATTCTTCATAGGCTCTGACACAAGTAATCCTGGTGGCCTCAACTGAATCCTGGAACTCATACTCTCATGCGGAATCAACTACCTCTCGCAAGGAAAAGATAGTTGATCTTGCCATTCTAGGCCTTCTCACTCATCCCAAGTCTAAACAAGCCCTTGTGTCTATGAGTGAGGATTAAATTATCTTGATTAGTGTGAGCTACATCCTAATCATCTAAGTACATTAATTTAATTATCACTTGTTTAAATCACTCCTGAAGGTTATCCAATTTACCTCTTTGGGCTCTGGCGCCTAACAGAAGCCACTCTTCTATTCGACAACACACACCCAAACAATCCACCAAGAGAAACACAAGTGCATACCAACTAGACATCATAATCCACTCCAACACAAGGAAGATACAAATAATAGAACTCACTCCAAACATCTTGGAGGCAACAAGATGAAACCGCATAACAAGGTCACTCCATACAAGGAGACACGGATCCCATAATCCGCTCCTAAACCAAGGAGGTGCAAACATCCCCATTCATGAAAATCGGGTAAAACTGAAAAGACGCCATGCACTACCCAAGGGAAAACAACTAGATGGCATAAAGATTCAACAACCCTTATCCTTTAAGATCTTCTAGAAGACTTATAATTTAGGACCAACACTAAATCTCAAAACCAACAATGCAACTTGACGACATAGTAACAAAAGCATTCAAGTCATTAATCAAATCTAATATTTGGATTTCCTAAATCCATACTCATTCAATAGGTAGTATTGATAAAGTCAAAAACACAATAACTAGATCATCTAAAATAATCATAACCTCTATTTCCCTTTTCATTATTGGAAATCTAAAACAATTAAACTTACTTCCCTTTACTGGATACAGAGAATTAAATCCTTTAAAATAATCATGAGGAAGATACTACTTTTGGATATACTAAATCCATATCTCTTTCATAATCCAATCACAATGATTCAATTAATCTAAATAGAAATTAATAAATAACAAAATTGATTGCCTCATCAATAAAACAACTTCTTAATTTACTTTTAAATCGACACAAATCCATGCAAGTAAACTCTTTTCATTTCCTAACCAATTCTTACATCTTATTCAATTTTCTTTTTAAAACATTCAATCACTTTAATATAATAACATATTGTTTCTCTATCCATATACACTAATCAATCCATTTTTTAATCTCTATTCAATAATATATTGCATGCATCTCATTAAAATAAAATACGATAATGAATTTTACACTTAATATATATATATATGCTCCATATTATATAGACACCAAATATATATATTAATAAATTTAATTACATATATTCTTTAATATTCCATTCATAATGACTAGATTACTCTATGGAACTAAATAAAAAAATAATAACTATTTGCCTTTTTCAATATAGTTAGTTCCTAAATTTACTTCTAATGCAACCTAACACTATTGCAAACAATCTTTTCAATTTTCTATCCGAAGTCTATGTCTCATCAACTATCCATTTAAAAACATGCAATTTCATCAATGTATAAAAATATCTTTTGCCTTATCTATTTGACCACGCATTCATATTGTTTTTAATTAAATCTCATTAATTAAAACAAACATTTAAATATAAATATTTCTATAATTCTTCAATATATTTAAATATCTTTTTCTTTATCAATTTTGACTATACATTCAAAACTTATCATTTAAATTCTTCATGCAAAGCTAAATTACATGCACTTAAATAAAAAAAAGTAAATACTGATTAAAAATACTCATGGATATATATATACATCTCAATATATTTTTTCTTCAATCATATTAACAAAATAAATATTTCCTTTTAAATCAAATAATTATTTTTATTAAAAAATATCTTTCTCTATACATTTTCTACGCATACTAATCATTTTTCTTTTAGAATACTAATAATACCCAATTTGCAAACAACGGAATAAAATAATATAAAATATTATTTATTCTCTCAAATGGATATATACCTTCAATATATATATACTAAATATAAATTAATATATTTAAATATATTTAATCATTAACATATCTTCTATTCTTTACAGAATATCAAATTGTTTAATTCAAAATAAAATATCCCTTATTATCAATTTTCCCAATATATATATATATATATATATATATATATATATATATATATATATATATATTTCTAATTAAATCAAATTAATAATCGGACCTTTTTACACATGAATTTAAATTCCATAATTAAATTTTAAATTATGGATTCTTTAAATCAAATATTTAACTCCTTCAATTAAATTTTAACATGTCATTTTAAAATAAACAATGATTTCTCCATACGTTTATAATTTTAATTCCACTAATCTAATATACAAATTTTATTTAAAATAGTATAAATAAATATAATACTTTAATATTATATATTATAATATAAAATATTATTAAATAATATTTTAATATTATAATAACAATACATAAAATATTAATATTTATAAATATCAATTTATTATTATTTTATTTTCAGAACAGCCATGGGAAAATAATTTAACAACAGTCTCATGTTTCAAGCATAACTCAAAAACTACGATCTGGGTATTTGCAATTTTTGGACAAAGGTAAGAAAATTTCCAAATACAAAAACCCTTTAAATTTTCAGACAACCCAGTTTGTGAAAGTGAAGTTATAGGCAACGCAACCAGACGATTCTACCATGAAAAATATAACTATATTGCAGATTTTAAAATCCGTTTTTTAATAATAAATAGAAGGTTTCATTTTCTAAAAACATTCTAAATGCATTGTTCAATCTTTATGTTTGATTTCAATAACAACAAAATCGATTTCCCCAAATAATTTAAATTCAACTAAGGTTTTCACAATTTTCACAAACAAAGGCTGTAAATTTATTTAATTCTTTTCTTCTAATGTCAAATTTATTTTCTAAAACAGATTTAACAAATAAATCTTTAATCATTACTATTTTAAAGAAAAACAATCTAGAACAATAAAACACAAAGAGGAAAACCTGGTACAAGAAGCTACAGCAAGAGATGAATTTCTCATGCAAGCCTCCTCCAAGGATTTCCTGAATTTTCTTCAATGTTCCAATGAATCCAATCCAAAATCCAACAAATGCAAACAATTTTTCCTTCAATCAATTCTACAATCAAAATTTTCTTCAAACCCTTCTTTGTGCAAATTTTTCCAAAATTTCTTCTCTGTTGTAAAATGAATTTTCCTAAAGACTTTTTTTTTTTTTTTGCCCTAGAATTAAAACATGTATTCTTTATAAATCAAAATACCTAATACAACCCTAATTCACATTACATGCAAATTATATATTTCAATTTCAATTTTAATTTCAATTTTTACAACCCTAATTCACATTGCATTATTTAAATTAAATAACCATCAACATGATTTAAATGCAATTATTCTAAATATCTATTTCCAAATCAAGAATGCTTCAGAATTAAATAACATCAAAACAAGACAGACAATGACTCGACACACACAACTGACGACACACTAAGGATAGGGTGTAAACTTGACACATGTTACCTAGCTACTATCTCCCGTTCAACTTAACCATTGGATCGACACGCTCAAACCTCTGAAACCAGGTGGAGTCGGTGTCATGTATCTGCAATCTTGCAACCAAGTAAACAACATCATATAATATATCCAGCATATAATACACACCGTGAAGAAGGAATTATGAATTCACAGGGTGTTCACAAGCGAGTGATGCGAACTCGTCCTTTTCACCCATACACTCATCAAAATTGACACTTCCATCATAATCCAGTAATCTCATAATAACATCTCATATTAATTCTACAACATCATTAATCCATAATGCATGTGAAACAATAATCAGATAACTACATCCCACAATAATAGTTGTTGCTCAATAGTAGCGATCAAAACATCATAACAAAATGTATCTAGTATCAAAGTAACTACAACCAAACATAGCATAAAGCAAACTGAACGAGAAGCAAAATGGAGGGGTATTACATTCAATATGGGATTAGTAAATATTTGAAAGTTTTGATTGGGAGGAGCTACGAACTTATTACCTTTGTCATTCACACCTCCAATTTGAATATGATTGGATTCAATGAGGTCTTGCACAATATGTTTAAGATGCTTGCATTGTTATGTATCATGTCCTATTTGTTGGTTATAAGTACAATAGGCATTGTGTCTAAAGATTGAAGGTAATGACTTGCTAGGTTCAAGAGACTGAACGAGAGGTAAGGTAAGCATGCTATTGTTTAATAGCTTAGTCATGATATTGTGAAGGGTGTCGGGTAAAGGTGTGAATTTTCTTTGTGGATCACCAAACATATAAGGATTACTATTTTTGATAGAAGCTACTTGGGTATCAAATTTTTGGGTGGGTTGGTAGGTAGGGTTTTGTTGAAGGAAGCTTTAATTTTGTCTTCGGAAAGGTTGGTAGGTTTTTTGGTTTGAGGATTTGGACTTTTAAGGATAGGTAGAAATGGGTTTCAGCTCACTACTACCTACAAAATTCTAATAATCATGAAGGGCAGTGCATAGGTGCATGAAGGAAGGGAATTTTATAATTGTAAGCTTGTCTTGTATTTTTCTTTGTAAATTTTCTATGAAAATATTTTGGAGGTGAGAATTAGGAACCTTCACACTGATTTGGGAATAAAGTGATTGGTAAGAGGAAATAAATTTACTGACCTTTTCACCCTCATTTTTCTTGCATCTCACCAAATCAGCTAATGTCATTTCAAGAACTATGTGCACTTGAAAGTGTTTAATAAAGGCTTCAACAAGTTCATTGAATGAATGAATTGAGTAATTTGGTAATGTGGAAAACTTGTCCAAGAAAATGTCTTTCAAGGATCGAGGAAAGAGCTTAGCCAAAAGTTTATCCTCAAGGATAAAGTCACTACATAAAGCAATAAATGAATTTACATGATTAGTAGGATCTCCCTTTCCTCCATATTTCTCAAATCTAGGGATCTCTATACATTGTGGTATTGAAGTTCTCAATATCTCCAACGATAATGGGTTACTTTTTACATAGTATGAAGGTGGACTATTTTGATTTATGGTAGAGAATTGATGTTGAAGGGACAAAAAGATTTGTAAGAGGTGGTTAATGATAGGGTCATTTTTTGTGGTTTGAGATTGAGGTGAATATGGTGGCATTGTGTATGTGTTGGAAGGAAAAATGAATGGATTGCTTGTGGGATGAGGTATGAGATTAGATTCCATATAGGTATAAGGAGCACTAGTGTAAATGTGTGAGGCAAGAAGTATATTACTATTAGGTTGCATAGTTGTGGTCACTTGAGGAGTTGTATAGGTGGGAATTGAGGTTATGGTTGAAGAGGGAGGAGTTTGATTTCCTCCTTGGCTTTACATATTGTTTGAAGTTTGAGCACCATTAGTGGTGGAAGGAAGATGTTTTCCAAAGATGTGAGCTATGTTATGTACTAATTTTGGTCCTTCATCAGTTTCCATCATGCAATGAAGATTATATATGGTAGGTACAATAGTGTTGGAAATGTTTTCAGTACTCACACTATCCTGTAAGTGGGCTAGGTCTTCATGCATTTTCATTATGTTTTCTTGAGGAATATGGTCAATCATTGTTTGAGCACCTGGCACAACACTTGTGGGTAAGGTAGGCATGGAAAAAGAGGTATCAAAGGCATGTTCTATACCTAGTGAACTAATACCAACACTCGGAGTAAGAGAACTTGATAAACCAAGATCCACAATGAGTGTTTTATCACGGTATGCCATGAGTCTCACACTTTTTCTAACAATAGTATTAGCAGTAGAACATCAAGTAGTACAACTCATACAAGGGATAAACCAAGTAAAATGCAATGCACAAAATATCCTATGCTTTCAATTACACTTGAAATGAAAGAAATAGGAATAATGACAATTTTGGAAACTAAAACAAAAAATTTAAAGTAGCCAACAAAAGTATAAAAAATCAGTTTAAAACCCTAAAATTTGGAAAGTCAAAGTCAATAGGGACTAAGACACCAAGAAGGGCATCTTGGTCCACCTGATGAGATTTTGAAGTTTCGGGGATTGAAAAAGACAACAAACAACACACAAAGACTTCTAAGAAAAAGACCCTAAGAGGGACTCTAATGCAAAGAATGGTGTTTTAGTCCTAGCAGAGGTTTTTGTCAAAAAATCAACAAATTCTAGGTTGTCTACAATGTTTACATTTTGCCTATTTGGGATTCAAATATTTAGAAACAAAAATCTATGCCAATGGATGCAAGAAAAAGTAACTTGTAACAAGCACTTGAATGCACCTTTTTCAATTTTCAATGCAATAACAATATTTGTAAATGCAATTAGAATGATTAATAATGCACTTTTTAGTTTTTGAATGGAATTAAATGATGCAAGAAAGTAAAAATGCAACCTCTATGCAATTTCACTAATGCCAATATAAGAAACCCTAGATGCAAATTCACTAATGCAAGATGCAAGAAACCATAGATGCACTTTCACTAATGTAAGATGCAATGAATGCAATCTAGATCTAGGAATTTTATGGACTCCAAATTAGAAAAAAGAATGCTCAAAGAAGTCAGGTTCACAAAAATTATTAAAGGTGAAATATAGGGTGATGAAATTTCACTTCACATTCCCACTAAATTCAATAATGTCCTAAGAACCCTAGTTGGATTGACCATCAACCTCACAAGGTCAGTCAATTCTCAATTAGGAGAACTTAGGAAAGGGGGAGGGTGTTGGATGTTATGGTTGTGTTGCTGATATGTGGTTTTCATTGATGTCAACAGTATTATAATTAATGGATTCAAGATTGTATATGCAAAGGTTATTGAGAAAATTGTAATAAATATATTGTAGGTAGTCTATTAAGCTAAGAAGGTCAGAGTGATGGAAATTTTTGTACGTTGATGGTGAGAAGATGCACATTAATGGGTTTGTTTCTAGGCCTATCTAGTATGTTGTCCAAAAGTTTTAGTGGTATGCATCAAGATTGAAGAAAGTTATGAATTTTTGTGTTCCTACAGTTATTTTGTTACTATAGCAAGTGTTTCTGGAAGAAGAGAATGAAATTCTGGTAAATTGAGTTATTATGTATACTTCTATGATGTTTAGTGATGTTTCTAGATTGTTCTCTATCATTGTGGTACTTCCACATTGATTGGTGTGTTCGTGATAGAATGTTTTCCTTTATGTGCTCAAATTTTTTATGTTCTTGGCTGACATGATGGTGGTAGTTTGTTGCAGATCCTTATGGATTAATCTTTTATTGTGTGGCATGTTCTAGGATTTTGATTTAGGTATTCATTACTATGTGATTGACTTAGGCTGGTGCACACTGAGATTTGTTCATGAATTGGGTTGACAATTGTAATTTATTCCTTATTTGTGATTGACAGAGTTGTTGATGTAAACTCATGTAGCGGATATATAAGAATGATTGTTTCTTCATTTTGAATTGTGTGAGTGTGTGGTGTGTATGTGAAATGTGTGAATAAAGATAAAATCATTTGATTTCAGAGAAGAGTGTGAAGAATATTGAGCAAAGTGTCAAGAAGTGTTTCTATGCCTAATCCGAATTGTCATCAAGCTTTTGTAGAAGCTAATTTCTTAGTTCAACCTCATCAGATGGATTTAATCTGATTGTTCTATGTAAGGTAGTGAGCCTTCCCTTTGAGAAGTGAGCTCTACGTAGTGTGCCTGAATGCATGTGCATTCCCTATTCATTTCTTTCATTATATTTCTAATAGGGTATAATTTTTTGGACTAACATCCACCGTGGTTTTTCCCCTAATAGGGTTTCCACATATAAAATTTTGGTGTTTACGTGTCTTTGATGTGTTGTTGATTTAGGCTTTCACTGTTAATTATCAGATCTGAGATTAAAAGTTGATTAAGGTTGAATAAGTTTAAATTCTGTAACAATTGATTCACCCCCCCTCTTAGTTGTCTATCCTTGTTTTTCCAAAATATTGGTATCAGAGCTAGTTCCTCTAAAGAAGTTTAATAGCCTAAGGTGATATGAGATGGAATCATACAAGAAGTATAGTCCTAGATTCAATGGTACAAAGTACTCCCTGTGGAAAGTTAGAATGGAGTGTCATTTGAAGTGCATTGGTGAGCCTTTCTGGAAGATTACAAAGAATGCATATACTATTCCTTAGAATGGCCCCTCTAATGTTGATGAGATTAAAGAAGAAAAAACTAATACTAGGGCTATAGAAGCATTGCTAAGTGCTTTGATAGATTCAAAGATGAAAAATGTGATAGGTCTGAAGACTGCACATGAGATCTAGAAAAAGTTGGAAACATTGTATGAAGGGGATGCACTAGTGAAATTTTCTAAGCTACAAAGTCTGAAAGGTAAGTAGGAGAACATGAAGATGAGTGAAGATGAAAACATTTTTTATTTTACACAAAATGTAAATGAACTAGTGATGGGCATTAGATGTGTCGGTGGAATCTTGGAAGAAGATGAGATTGTGGCTAAAATACTTAGATCTGTGCCTAATTCTTACAAGAAAAAATCTCATGCTATTGAAGAGCTCAAGACAGTAACAAATGTAAGAAGAGACATGCTGATTGGAAAACATGTTGCCTTTGAGTTGAGTGAATCTAGTGAATCATCTCCTAAGATAGAGTCTGTGTTCAAAGCTACTATATATGGAAAAATCCAATAGAGATATGATCCAGGAGAGAGCTCCAGGAAGATATTCAAGTATGAATATGAAATGAAACTAATTGAAGATGAAAAAAGAGAGCTAGAAGAACTAGAAGCACTGATTGTAAAAAGAGAAGCCAAAGGACAAGGTAAGTACAAAGGAAAGTTGTCTATTAAATGTTTCTCTTGCAGTAAGATAGGTCATTTTGCATCAAGGTATCCTGAAAGAGTTTCTAAGTATAAACTTGATAAGTCTAGATTTCAAAAGAAATGCTATTATGATGAAGAAGGTGTTACTGGCGATGAATCTGATAAAGAAACTAGAAATGAAGATGAATGAGTATTCATTTTTATCAAGGAAAATGGTCTAGTATCCACTGAATCAGCTAGTAATCAGAATATTGAGAAAGATCTTGCATCCAGGATTGATGAGAAAGATGAGTGGGTGATTGATAGTGGATGCTCACATCATATGATAGGTGACAAAAGAAAGTTTCTAATCTTCGAAAAATATGATGGTTGTGTTGTAAGATTTGGAGATAACAATGCTAGTGTGATTTGTGGTAGAGGCACTATTTCTTTTGGTGGTAAATGTAATACTGATGATGTTCTTTATGTTGAAGGATTGAAGCATAATTTGTTGAGTGTTGGAAAGATGGTTGATAGAGGTTACAATCTTTAGTTCAAAGATGGTAAGTGCAGGATACTGGGAAGCTCTAGAAATGTGATTGCTTCAGGTACAAAGACAAGAGGTAATATTTTTCACTTAAATGTTGCCAGGGAAAGTTGTTTTATTGCTAGAGTTGATGTAAGCTAGTTATGGCATAAAAGGCCATGTCATGTGAATTTTAATAACATTGTCAAAATAAGCTCGACACAAGCAGTCAAAGATCTACCTAAGTTAGTTAAGCCTACTAGCACTATATGCAAGGAATGTCAAATGGGAAAGTAGACAATAATTTATTTTAAGATCAAACAATATCATTCCAGTGGAGTACTTGATTTGGTTCATACTAATCTATGTGGTCCATCTAGAATCAAAAGTCTACAAGGAGAAAGGTACTTTACGTTTCTTATTGATGATTATTCCAGAATGGTATGGGTTTCCTTCTTAAGAGAAAAAAATGAGGTATTAGAGAAATTCAAAAGCTTCAAAGCTATGGTAGAGAATGAGACATGTTTTAAGATCAAATGTTTGAGATCAGACAGAGGTGGTAAATTCACTTCCCAGGAATTCAATTAATTTTATGAAGATCATGGAATAAAAAGACAATTATCTGCTCCCCAGACCCCACAATAAAACGAAGTTGTTGAGAGAAAGAATATAACAATTTTAGATGCTGCCAGAACTATAATGTTGGAAGGTAATGTTCTTCATATCTATTGGAGAGAAGCTATAAGCATTTTTGTGTATACTATCAACCAGGTGAATGCCAATGGTAATTCTAGTAAGACCATTTTTGAGCTATGGTTTGGTTATAAGCCTACTATTAAATATTTCAAAATATTTGGAACTAGATTTTATATCAAAAGAGATGAATATTTAGGAAATTTTGAAGCTAGAAGTGATGAAGGAATATTTCTAGGTTACTCTACTAAGAGAAAAGCCTACCGGTGTTACAATAGAATATTGAAGAAAATAGTTGAAAGTGAAAATGTCAAAGTTGATGAAGACACTGTCAGATTATCCAGGTATTGTGGATATGACTTAGAATTAAAATAATGCATAGACACAAAATCAAGTTCAAATTGTTTTGGTAAATCAAGAAAAACATGAAGGAGAAGATAGTGGAAATGCAGAAGACAAAAAAAAAGAACCCAAAATTCCAAGGTATGTAAAGCGGTCATTCTAAAAGTCAAATCATAGGAGACAAGAACAAAGGTGTGTAGACCAGAAGAAGAATTACAGAAGAATATTTCCTAATTTCCAAAATTGAGCCTAGTAATGTCAATGAAGCATGTAAAGATGAGTATTGGATGGAAGCAATGAAGGAAGAACTAATATAGATAGAGAAAAATGATACATGGATTCTTGTTCCTAGATCTCAAGACAAAAATGTGACTGGAACTAAATGGGTCTTTCAAAATAAGTTGAATGAGCAAGGTATGATGCAGTATGTAAAGGATACTCACAGATGGAAGGTATTGATTTTGAAGAAACCTTTGCCTGTGTTACTACAATTGAAGCTGTAAGGCTATTTCTTGCTTATGCCACTTTCAATAATTACAAAGTCTATCAAATGGATGTAAAGCCAGCATTCCTGAATGGTGGATTAGAAGAAGAAGTTTATGTTGAGCAACCAGATGGATTTCAACTAACTGATGAAAAAGACATGGTTTTCCAATTAAAGAAATCACTGTATGGACTCAAACAAGCCTCTAGAGCATGGTATTCTAGATTCAATAAATACTTGTTGAAACTTGGATTCAATAAAGGTATCGTTGATAGAAATCTATATTTCAAGATGGATCAAGATAAAGAGTTGTTTATTGATGTTTTTGTTGATGACATTATTTTTGAAGGTGTTGATGACTTATGCATTAAAATTGTTGATGCAATGAACAGTGAATTTTAAATGTCAATGATAAGAGAACTGAAATTCTTCTTAGGATTACAAATTACTCAATTAGATGATGGAATCTTTATTTCTTAGTCAAAATATGTAAGAGAGTTACTAAAAAAGTTTGGCATGGAAGACTCAAATCCAGTTCGTACATCCATAGTAACTGGATGCAAGCTAACACAAAGTAATGATTTTCCTAAGGCTAGTCAAACAATATATAGGTCAATGATTGGTGGATTTCTTTATTTGACTCAGACTAGACCATTCATCATGAGTGATATGTGCATGGTTGCTATATATCAAGATGATCTGAAGGAATCACATGTGAGTATAGTAAAAAGAATTTTCATATACTTAAAAGGAACAGTTGATTTTGGTCTTTGGTATCCTAAGGATGATGATATTACTCTGAATGCCTTTACAAATGCAAATTGGGAAGGAGATGTGGATGATAGGAAAAGTAAAAGTGGTGGTGTATTCTTCTTCAAGAAGAAGTTGGTGTCTTGGCTAAGTAAAAATAAGAACTCCATTTCCTTATCTGCTGTTGAGGCAAAATATATTGCTGCTACAAAAAACTGTACTCAAGTGTTGTGGATGAAGCAAATGCTGAAAGATATCAGAGTTGAGTATGATGAGCCTATTGCTATATTTTTTGACAATACAAGTGCCATAAAAATTTCTAAGAATCCAGTGCTACACTCAAATACAAAACATATATCTATCAAGTATCACTTTTTGAGAGACAAAGTGAGTGATAAAGAAGTCATATTGGAATATGTGCCCACTAAGGAACAAATTGTAGATATCTTTACTAAACCGTTGCCTAAGGATACTTTTGAGTATCTTAGAGGAAAGTTAAGGGTTATTTCCCCTCCTAATCTGAACTAAGATGCAATTCTTTGCATCAATCTGTGCACTTACAGTGAGATTTTCTTTTAGATTGATGTTGTGGTGGATGCTACTCAGGGGGAGTAGTCGGATGATTCAGATGATATATGGTTCAATGCTTGTTTACCTTTTCCATTGATGTCAAAGGGGTAGAAGTGTAATGTGAAAAACCTTGTACTATAAGGGGGAGAAGTGTAGAACAAAGGAGAAAACTATTGTGTGAAGAGTTAGTTGTGTTGATGGTATTTTCTCACATCATCTATTGCCATCAATGCCAAAGGGGGAGATTGTTGGATGTTGTAGTTATGTTTCTGTCATGTGGTTGTCATTGATTTCAACACTATTAGCATTAATGGATTGAAGGTTGTATATGTCGAGGATATTGAGAAAATTATAATAAATATATTGCATGCATTCTATGAAGCTAAGAAGGTTAGAGTGATGGCAAGTTATGTGCGTTCATAGTTAGAAGGCACACATTAAAGGGTTTGTTGTTAATCCTATCTAGTATGTTGTCTGGAAGTTTTAGTGGTATACATCAATATTGAAGAAAGTTATGAAGTTTTGTGTTCCTACATTTATTTTGTTACTATATCAGGTGTTTTTAGAAGAAGAGAATGCAATTATGGTAAATTGAGTTATTGTGTATGCTTCTATGGTGTTCAATGATATTTCTAGATTATTCTCTATCATTGTAGTACATTCGCATTGATTGGTGTGTTCCTGATTGAATATTTTCCTTTGTGTGCTTGAATTTTTTATGTTCTTGGCCGACATGATAGTGGTAGCATGTTGCAGATCCTTATGGACTCATATTTTATTGTAGGGTGTGTTTGAGGATGTTGATTTAGGTATTCATTACTATGTGACTGACTTAGGTTGGTGCGCATTGAGATTTGTTCATGAATTGGACAAACAGTTGTAATTTATTCCTTATTTGTGGCCGACATAGTTGTTGATGTAAATTCATGTAGCGGATATATAAGAATGATTGTTTCTTCATTTTTAAGTGTGTGAGTGTGTGGTGTGTATGTGAAATGTGAAAATAAAGATTAGATCATTTGATTTCAGAGAAGAGTGTCAAGAAGTGTTTTTGTGCCTAATCAAAACTGTCATCAAAATTTTGTAGAAGCTAATTTCTTAGTTCAACCTCATCGGATGGATTTAATTTGATTGTTCTATGTAGGGAAGTGAGCCTTCCCTTTGAGCAATGAGCTCTAGGCATTGTGCCTGAATGCATGTGCATTCTCTATTCATTTCTTTCATTATACTTTTAACACAGTAAAATCTTGTGGACTAATGTCAACCATGGTTTTTCTCCTAACAAGGTTTCCATGTATAAAATCTTGGTGTTCATGTGTCGTTGATGTGTTGTTGATTTATGCTTTCACAATTAATTATCAGATTTGAGATTAAAGGTTGATTAAGGTTGAATAAGTTTAAATTTTGTAACAATTGATTCACGCCCCCCTGTAAGTTGTCTATCCTTGTTTCTCCAATAGAGGTATGTGTTCTTTTAGATCTTTATGGGGTTCACCACCAAGAAAATGCTTGGAAAGACAAATAAGCATTCAACCTACAAAACCTAGTTATGCAAGCTAAATGAAAGATGCAAATGATGAAATTATGCAGTATTAAGTTAGGATGTGTGTAGCTGGGAAATCTGGAGGTGTAATAAGGATTCTGATAATGTAAGAATGCTATAAAAATATTCTTGGGAGGACTAAGATCCCCTTAATGTTATCTTAGTCTCACTGCTATTTTTGGGGGATATGTAGAATCTTCAGATCTCGAAACATAATCTCAAATAATCTCTGAAAAATACCCTTGGGAGGACTAAGATGCCCAAGGTGGCGTCTTAGCCCTGTTCTAAATTTTTGAAAACTCCAAATGTGATCCTGAGCTTCAAGGTCTACACTTAATTCCTCTCAGATCTTAGGTTCTAAAACTTCTAGATTTGACTTGTAAGTGAGTTTATGTGAAGATGGAAATTTTGACATGCAACTTTGCAATCTTGCACTTCAAATGATCTCCAAGTCTTCAACCTAAATCTACAAACACAAGCATACAAGAGAGGGAAAACTTGTTGAATGTTATTGAATGGGGGTTTTCCTTGGTCAAACCCCTTGTTGGTAATTAAACCTTGAAATGAAATAGAATAAAGGAGGAAAATGATGAATGAAAAATATGCAATGTTACAACTCACCAAACCCTTGTTGTAAATTCTGCAACGTTGTGTAAAATGGCTAATTGGAATGTAGATCTTGAATCAATGGAATGCTCCAATAGATCTTGCTTGAATTGCTTGCTTGAATCAAAACCCTAAATCACACATGATGCAAGAATAAACTTTGATATGATGCTTGAATCTTGATGATGGCTCAAAGAATTACTCTTGAATAAATACTTGAATGCTTTCATGAATTCTTAGGATTGCTAGATATGAAAATGAGTGAATGAACCTTGTATTTATACATGATTATGCTTAATATACCAAAATTACATCACGCCAAGCTGACATAGGAAAATATTAATTAAAGGAGGATAAATCCTGCCAAAATTTGAAATTAAATCCCAAAAATAAGCCAAAGAGGACTAAGTGCCCTAGATGGCATCTTAGTCCCAAGGCTCAATTCTCGTGGCATAGACTCCAAAAAGGGACAGGTGTGTCCAAAATCAGGGTCCCAAGACCCATGGAGGACAAAGACACCCTACGTGGAATTTTAGTCCCATTCCACAAATCAGGGACACACAAAAAAAACCATTAAATGCTCTTTTTCCCTTTGAGGATTGTTGGGATCAACTAGAAAAATATGTAGTTTATTAGGCTAGTAGATGAAAAATAAGACCAATTAAGACATAAAGAAGGATAAATAAAGCAAGACAGGCCCAAACAAGTGTGAAAATGAAAGGGTGTGCATTTTCCTACACTACACACCTTATGTTTGCCCCCCCTTAAATTAGTGGACCTAATTGAGTATTTAATTTCCTAAATTGTGCATTTTATACCCTATTTTTGACAATTTTGAGGAATTGCAACTGGGAATCAATTGCATCTATCTAATACCTTTCCCCCAACACCTAAAATCCTATAAAATAGGGCAAGGGAACTCACACCCTAGGATGATTTTCCCTCTATTTTGGCTCCAAATTCAAATATGTTGGTGTTAGCAATTTAATATTTTCAAGTCAATTGTCTAAAGTTGGCTATCATGATTTATTCCTATAAATACATAGTTATGACAACATTTAAAATCTATCTACCAAAAAGAAAGAAATTATTTGCAAACTTATGATCAAAAGCACTTGAGAAAGTCAAGAGAAACATTTTTAGAGCTTCATTGGAGCAATTCAAGATCCTAACATCATGTTTAATTCTATTTGAGTTTATGTGTGTTCATGTTATCTTTGTTTTGTGAAGGCTAATACTTTTGTAGGTCTCCAAAGCATTCAAGCATTCAATAAATCAAGAAAATCAAGATCCAATACCTTGAAGTGATGTGTATGACTTCAGTCCTTCAAGGAAGTCATTAAAGGGTGGTGATTTGTAAGATTTTGTGATTTCATAATACCTTTCTAGTCATTATCCATTTGTTATTGACATTTCCATTGTGGAAGTGGAAGCACTTACATGGGATTTGAATTGAAGGGCTCAAGCCCCTAAAATGGCCCAACATTTATTCTCTTTGTGAATGTGTAGATATTAGGTTTGAAGAACATTGAAAGGATCTTGAAGAAAAAATATTCATTGTTGCATTTTTTGCCATACATCTTGTCAAGTCATAAAAACTTAGTTATATAAATATCCCAAAGTGTTTTGATAGATTTGAATGAAAAATTCCAAAGCTCAGATCCGATGTCAAAAGACCCAAAAAATAGATCCAAAAAAGCATACAAGGACACTTGCTTCTAAGGTGTTTATGTCCTCCATTTTCTACCCCAAATTTTAATCAGAAGTGCATAGTGTCCTACTCTACTCATTTTTGTTGTTCAATATTTTCTTTGAACTTTTATACTTTATGTATTTGCATCATAACAAAAAATTGCAATGTTGGCATAGCTAGATCATTAAATTCCATCATTAGGAAATTTCTAGATTTGGGTAAGGGATAGTTGTCTCACCTATCATGCTATAAGTCAGCTTCATACCTTTCCCAAATCTATCAAACCCTCATTCCATCCTTGCATTTTCAATTCATCATATCTCCCCCTCATAACCCACCATTTTAAAGAAATTTGGGAAAGGTGTCAAACCCCAAGGCCAAAAACCAAAAGGGTTCCCTTTCCCACCATTTCAACAATTATTTTGTTTTGATAGGTATTGAGGTCATTGCTTAAGTGCTAAGTTATATTTATGTTATTTATTTAAAATTATAAGATTTAAAGTCCTAAAATACCATAGTGTGATATGCTAGTGTCCTAAGGGTAAATTGTATTCTTACTTCTCGAATGTTTCTAGAATTGTACATAGTAACTAATTTTTTGAATCTTTATTTTGAACATTTATGTAATATAAGAATATCTTGATGAAAATCCATCTTGAGTTGGAGGTATAACTAGCACTTTAGTGAGCTAAATATATGTAGCATTTATTTCATATTGGCTAATTATGTTTTTATGTATGGCATCATTTATGTTGATGGAACGCCTCAAAAAATTTCTTGGTTGCACCATAAAAATGATGAAAGGTTTGGCTTGGTCCCTGTTGATGGGTGTTTTTGCACCTTCTCAACACAGGCAATGAAAAATTGCACTACCTCTCTTGAAAGGTAATTTCCTACAAGCAAGTTGTAGAAAATCATCCCAAGGTCTCTCGGGTGTTAGGTCATGACAATTCTTGGAATAGTTTAGTTGGTTGATGTGTTTTCCTGGTAAGACATGGTCAGCCTTTATGGTTTGCAAAGAATGGGAAGTTGTGTCTACAAATGGAGTTTCAAAGTGCTGGAAGTGAATGAACAGTGGCTACCCACTCAAAACAACAAGCTAAAACTCACCATGTTCACCAAGTTTGACATTGTGATGGTGCTTGAGATCCTACTCTAACAAGGAGTTAAAAGAAATAGCAAAAGAGGAAAGGGTTGAGAGAGTTGTTCTAAATCTAAGCTATGAGTGAATAGTAACAATGGTGGTTGCTACAGTAGACAAAATTCCCTAAACTGGGCTTTTCTTGACCAAGAGAAGCCTACAACTACACAAAGCCAGTGCAATCTTCTAAGGACTGCTGATTTTCAAATTGCACATGCACATCATGAACATGAATTTGAACTAAGTTATAGAAATGAGATAAGGAAGCCCAAGATAAATTTGCATAGCATATTTTCATCAACAAGTACCAAAAGTATGGGCTGGAAATTCATCAAATACCATAACAACAAACACCATTATCACAACCATTCAAGAAACTACAAGCTAAAAATAATATTGGAGTTGAACCATGCATTCATAATGAGAAAAATCAAAAGAAACACCCATAAAATCATGAAATGCTTCTCTTTATTGCTGTAAAATGCCTTTACACCAATTCTCCAACCATTTACAAATAAGGAGCAAGCCCCTATTTATAGTTTTCCAAAAGCAAAATGAATGGCCAGGATTAATTTTCACGGTGTGGCCCAGATTCATTACAAGTTAGGGTTTCAACCACCCCCAAATATTCAAAAATTTAAAATACATTCTTTGTCTTTTCCCTATTTTGTCCTCTAGTGGCCCATGCACTGTAGCACTTTTGTCTTCTAGTTGATTGCCTTTGCTGCAGTTGAAAGCTATCAAAGCCTACCCTTTTGCTTCATGTATTCACAAAATTCTTGTAGCCAACTAAGTGCATTCTTTTCATAGATTTATGTCACTAAGAGGAAGAGATGTTGCTCCTAATTTAGATGAACAACTCCTGACAATCATCATCATTTTGGTGAAATAAAATAGTTCCCTCCATTTCCCTTTGTATGTCGGTTCTTGAATTGATCCATTACTCCCCCAAACATCCTTAAGAGTACCTGTACCATAAGATATCATGATTTAGATCTCCAAAAATGACAAATTTTCCTCATTTAGAACATTAAAACATATCAATTTATAGTCCATCAAGAATTTCATATTTTGAAAAAACTTTCCATTTTTGGAAAATTTCCCATTTTAAGAAGGAAAATTAATTTTGGGAACATTTGCATTTCAAAAAAATTCCATTTTGAAAAAAAAATCTATTTTAGGAAATATTTCCGTTGGGAAAATTTCCATTTTTGGAAAATTCTCATTTCAAGACAATTTCCCTTTTGACAATTTAAGAAACTTTCCTTTTCAAGAAATCAGATTTTGGGGAGATTTCACTTTTGAGGGCTGAAGCAATGCAGAGGCAAGGAAGTGGGAAATTGGACAAGCTTGCACCCTAAAGATGACACTGGCGACCATAGCATCTAGAAGGTGGCTAGAAGGCGGACGATGAACGAACAACGAACGGTTGGTGGATGGAAGGCGAAAGGTGGATGGAGAAACCGAATGCAAAGCTCTCTAGGTAGGGGGAAGTCAAGGGTCAAACACCCTAAAAGAGACAATCCACAAACAAAAACCCACACACAGTGGCCTGCAAGGAAGTTCCTATGGACGATGACAGAGGGATGATGACTTGCAAGGAAGTTCCCACTGACACTGACGGAGGGATGACAGCCTACAAGGGAAGTTCCCATGGATGGAGATGAAGGGATGGTGGCCTGCAAGGGAATTTCCCATAGACGATGATGGAGGGATGACAACCCATAAGGGAAGTTCCCACGAATGGCGACAGAGGGACAACAGGCCACAAGGGAAGTTCCCACGGATGATGACGGAGGGACGATGACCCTCAAGGGAAGTTCCCATGAACGGAAATGGAGGGATGGAAACTACAATGGAAGTTCCACAATGTCTAGACACATGGAAAACTTGATGCATACCCCTTTAGGCATGTGAAGTCATTCATTTTATGGGACCTAGATGATGAAAACTTGAAGTTTGCACCCCTTTTTGGAAAGGTGGAGATTTGGAAGGGGTAAGCTAGAGGGTCCGTTGCCCTTTTAAAATGACAATGAGCACATGATGGCCCACAAAGGAATTCCTATGGATGGCGGCAGAGGGACGACAACCCGCAAGGAAGTTCCCACGGATGATGACAGAGGGGCGACGACCTATAATGAAATTTCTGCAATTTCCCAAAACTCAATGAAACCTTGGCAGTTCACTTAGGCATCAAAAAAACATCCCAAATCCATAGGAAACTTATCCCCAAAGTCAAAAATGAAGGAAAAAATTGAAGCAAGCGAGCAGGGACCAAGTCAACAGGCGCAAGGCAAAAGCAAAATGGGGGCCCTGCAAAGACAAAAGACAATTTTTTTTGATAAGCGGACTTGTTCAAAGGGAACTTTAGTTGTTTTAAGGCATATGATCTACCCAATCTTGGGAATAAGGGCACACAAAATGAGGCAAGATAAAAATAGCCCATCGGGGGCAAAAAGAGAGGGGTACCTACCTTTGACGGGGCATGTGTGCAAAATATGCACAAGAAATGGCAACTCACTAGGGAAATGCTCTAGAGAATTTTGATGAAAAACTGGAATCATGAACCCAAAATCTCTGGTTTCGATCCCCATGCTAGGGCAAACAAACTAGATGCTCAACCAAAGGATCAAAACCACTAGTCAACCCAACCCTCAATATGCTAAAAATCCAAGTGTGTGCATATGCATTCATTCCCATCTTTAAGTCACTATAGGAACCTAAGCTCCGTCAAGTTAAGCTACATCATTGATTCTAACTTCAAAAGCATTTGGGACATTGCCTCGTTTCCAGTCAAGCGTCCATAGCCCCGATGAGGTTGTCATTGTGATTCTCCCAAACATTGCTCTACTGTCGGCCAGGGGTCCATAGCCCCAATAGAGTTATTTGTATCCTCCTAAAAGTTGAATTTTATTTCATTTGATTTTTATCATTTTTCTTTATTTCTTTTTATTTCTTTTGATTTTATTTTCTCTTTTCATTTTCAATTCAACCTGCAAGCAGTGAAGCTTGCACTTAGGGCTGAGAATCACAGTGGCGCTGAATTAGAATTTTAGATTTTTCACTTAACTGGAATTCACAATGGAACCTATAGGAACTGTTGGATTCTTAAAGTATGTGAGATATGTAAGATTTCATAATACATCTGAGTGAAATCAACCAATGACCTATCCCCTTCAAACCAAACATCCAAGTCACTTGACACTAACAAAAGACCCTCACCATCCACTCTGAAAACTTGATTAAATTTTGTCGAATAAATACATAAAACAACCCCTTGAAATAAAATGATGGTTGTGCATGTAAACATACCCAACTAAAAACAAAGGGACCCAAAGCAAAGTAGCAGTAGAGTGGAAGCAAACAGAAAGAAAACACCTACACTAACCAAAGTGAGAAAGAGAAAGTAGACAACAAGGAAACTAATATAAAGCAAACTAACCTACAACAAACCAACCAACCTAACAAAAGAAATAAAGCGAGACTATTTACACGACACCCATACTACTCAAAAACAACCATGTACAAAGATATTTATAAAGGACCACGTTCAGGCAAGGTAGAA
The DNA here is from genome assembly GCA_007115665.2 of Sequoiadendron giganteum. Lineage (NCBI taxonomy): Eukaryota > Viridiplantae > Streptophyta > Pinopsida > Cupressales > Cupressaceae > Sequoiadendron > Sequoiadendron giganteum. The sequence goes on along the minus strand of CM021103.1, from coordinate 439,236,184 downwards.
TGACACTCACGCCCATTGGATTTTGTAACGCATGCACAAGCAGGTGAGTGACCGTTACAGTTCTAAGCCATGAAAGCTTATCCTTATATTCAAAAAAAATAAGTTCAACATTTCAGCATTCAAATTCAATTGCATAGTTCTAGAAAATCTGTAGCTGAGGAGGTTCATTAAATCCATGGTCAATCCATAAACAAGTTCGTCTCCCCTCATTCCCATAATCAAAATAATAAATTTCGCTATCGGAATTCATAGGAGAAAGGAAAGATAAAACATGGATGTTGACACACAAAGCTGGAAATGTTTGACATTCAAGAGCGAGCACTGCATTGTCAGTTGTTGCATTGGTAGCCTCAGGTGGATGTAATGAATGGTGTAGCATCCTCTTGCATTATCAATCTGTAGATCACAATCAAATTGATCAGGTAGTTCACATTGTGAAGAAAAAAATTTAAATGCAAGGAACCTTGTACCTGATCTTAGGCTTGTATAAGGCTAAGAGAACAAGGCAATAGACACCTCTTCCAAGTTACCAGTGGGACCTATAGCCTCCATTAGTTGTTTTTCAAGGAGATACACTTCGTCTCGTCGATCCTCTACAATCTCGATGTCTACTTGACTATTGTGTTCAAGAGGTAGTGTGTTGTCCCATTGCCTTCCCCAGGTGTTGACCTTAATTTTATGATTTTCATGGTCATAGGACGATGACATGGATGAATCTGTCCTATTGCAACCTCCTGAACATGTAAGAGGACCAACAATGATCATGGCGACATGACTCCTAGTTGCATCTTGTAGTTGGCCCGGTGTGTCATACTTGTTGGTAGTTATCAAAACACCTCCACCTTTGTCTTCTTCTTCTTGCAATTCATGTGGCTCACCATGATTTTCACTCATTTCTTCTTGTTCATTGTCACTATAGATGGAGAAGGAACCCCTTTCCCAATCTGGAGACTCTAATGTTTCACTGTTGGAGGTTCTAGTAATATACCTTCATCGCTACCCACTTCTGAAATGTATTCCTCCTCAATGTTGACATACCTCTGAAGTATAATTCACAATGGAAATAATTCATTAATTGATGGTGCCTCATCAAGGGGGCCAAAATTTACTATATGATTTCCCTCCAAGGATTATTGATAGAACCCATCATACCTCGTGTATAAATGCTCTGGAAAAGGGAAAAAATCTTGACGATTGATGGACAACTCTCCCATTTGATCTGCTTCATTGTTTGGGGGTTCGAGACTATGTTGTTCTTCTATCTTCATTGTCCCAACACCATCTTGAGGACTACATTCAGCCAATTTGTCACTTGGTTCTAGCCCTTGATCCTCTAGTTCAATCCTTGAAGCAACTGCAAGAGGCAGTGCACTTAGCTGCCCCACTTGTTCTTTAACTTGTTCGATGGCCTCTTGGCATAGCTATCACGTGAACTCTAAATGTGGAAAATCATGAAGCCTACACTAACTTGGCAGTAGAAACTTCTTCAATTCCACTTGGTGTCTCATCTTGGACCAATCCCTTGTGAATCTTGAGATGAGATCATCATATCTTTCAATCATGGGGTCTTCATCATCAGTTGGGAATGAAGTTTGATGGTAGACAACCACAACATGTGGTTGTTCCCACTCCTCTAAATCTTAATTTTCAGATGCTTGATTGTTTTCATTTATGAAGGAAAGGTCTTCTAATCTTAGTTCACTTATACTTGCATCGTCATTTTCTGCTACCCCAAGGATTTCAGCCTCTTCTCGTTTTTGTTCTTCAATATTTGTGTTGGCTGCCCCAGCATATATTGCTATAGATTTTTCTGATTCATCTTGTGTGTATAGCCTTCTAACTACCAGCTACTCTTCTTCCTCGGTGGAGGATTGTTCTGCACCTATTGGAAATAGGTTTTTAAATTCCTTTCTAACAAAACTTTCATGAGGGCCTCCTGCTATCCTAATAAATTTAGCTCATTCCTTTTGATTCTCATCTTCAATGCTTATTGTCCCAGCAGTTTCTTGTGTGGAATTTCTTGGTTCAACCTCAGTATGCTGTCCTCCAAATGTTGACAACTCTCCTATCTCAGTGGATGACTCTTCTTCGTTGAGATTTGGTTGTCCCAACTTGCCTAAACAGTTGATGACTTGGGTGGTGATGCCTATACATGATGGACAATTAAATTTGGAGTCGGGTGCATTGTGAAATCTGCACCAACTAGACATCAATACTTCCTCTAGTCTTAGTCCATCCTTGTTGTCTGAGTGTTCTTGGATCAGCCCTTTGAATGCCTTGGCTGCCATGTTAGAAAATTCCTCTTTTGGATCGACAAGAGCCAAGGGCTGGTAGACTTCCCAAAAGGGAATTTCTTGTTGCAAGACCCTCTCAATTCTATCCAAGAATGTGAGACATTCCAACTTATTGTGTCTACATGTGCTATGGATTTTGCATTTGTCCAACAATGAAAATGGTTGCAATGGCCTCCTCAATCTCCTATTTAAATCTTCTTGTAGTTGAGTGGTGTTGATTTGAAGTTGTTGTTCCATCTCAAATCAAATGCTGCCTTGTCTTCTAATTTTCTAATTTTAAAATTCCAGCGAATGATGAGATCTTCTTATCTTAGATTTTTACTTGAAAGTGCCTTCAAATTCCAACTTTCAGCTTTGCAGCCTCAAGCTCAGCAATTCCCTCCTTCTAGCACTAGTTCTATTGATGGGTGTTTTTGCACCTTCTCAACATAGGCAATGCAAAAGTGAACTACCTCTCTTGAAAGGTAATTTCATACAAGCAAGTTGTAGAAAATCACCCCAAGGTCTCTTGGGTGTCTGGTCATGACAATGCTTGGAATATTTCAGTTGGTTGATGTGTTTTTTTGGTAACATAGGATCAACCTTTATGGTTTTCAAAGCATGGGAAGTTGGGTCTACAAATGGTTTCAAAGTGTTGGAAGTGAATGAATAGTGGCTACCCACTCAAAACATCAAGCTGGAACTCGCCATGTTCACCAAGTTTGACATTGTGATGGTTCTTGAGATTCTACTCTAACAAGGAGTTAAAATAAATAGAAAAAGAGGAAAGGGTTGAGAGAGATGTTCTAAATATAAGCTATGAGTGAACAGTAACAATGGTGGCCGCTATAGTAGACAAACTTCCCTAAACTGGGTTTTTCTTGACCAAGAGAATCCTACAACTACACAAAGCTAGTGCAATCTTCTAAGGGCTGCTGATTTTTAAATTTCATATATATATCATGAACATGCATTTGAACTAAGTTGCTGCAATGAGATAAGGAAGCCCAAGCTAACTTTGTAGAGAATCTTGTCATCAACAAGTGCCAAAAGAATGGACTGGAAATTCATCAAATACCATAACAACAAACACCATTATCACAACCATTCAAGAAACTACAAGCTAAAACTAATATGGGAGTTGAACCATGCATGCATAATGAGAAAAATCAAAAGAAACACCCATAAACTCATGCAATGCTTCTCTCTATTTTTGTAAAATTCCTTTACACCAATTCTCCAACCATTTATTAATGAGGAGCAAGCCCCTATTTATAGTTTCCCAAAAGCAAAATGAATGGCCAGGATTAATTTTCACCGTGTGGCCTAGATTTATTACAAGTTAGGGTTTCACCTACCCCGAAATATTCAACAATTTAAAATACATTCTTTGTCTTTTCCCTATTTTATCCTCTAATGACCCATGCACTATAACACTTTTGTATTCTAGTTTATTTCCTTTACTGCAGTTGAAAGCTATCAAAGCCTGCCCTTTTTCTTGATGTATTCACAAAATTCTTGTAGCCAATTAAGTGCATTCTTTTCGTAGATTTGTGTCACTGAGAGGTAGAGATGTTGCTCCTAATTTAGATGGACAACTCCTAAAAATCATCATCATTTTGGTGAAATAAAACAGTTCCCTCCATCACCCTTTGTATGTCGTTTCTTGAATTGATCCATTACTCCCCAAAACATCCTTAAAAGTACTCGTGCCATAAGATATCATGATTTAGATCTCCAAAAATAACAAATTTCACTCATTTAGAATATTAAAACGTATCAATTTATAGTCCATCAAGAATTTCATATTTCAAAAAGACTTTCTATTTTTCGGAACTTTTCATTTTTGGGAACATTTGCATTTCAGAAAAAATTCCATTTTTGAAAAAAAATTCTATTCTGGAACCATTTTGGGAAAATTTCCATTTTTGGAAAATTCTCATTTCAAGACAATTTCCCTTTTGACATTTTGAGAAAATTTCCTTTTCAAGAAATAAGATTTTGGGGAGATTTCACTTTTGAGGATCAAAGCAATGCAGAGGCATGGAAGTGGGAAGTCAGACAAGCTTGCGTCGTAAAGATGAGAGTAGCGACCACAACATCCGGAAGGTGGCTGGAAAGAAGATGGCAGATAGATAACGGACGACGGACGGACATAAGGTGGAATAAAGGTAGACGAAAGGTGGATGGAGAAACCGAATGTGAAGCCTGCCAAGTGGGGGGAAGTTAAGGGTCGGCCACCCTAAAAGAGGCAATCCACAAACAGAAACCCACACACAGCAGCCCGCAAGGATGTTCCCACAGATGATGATGGAGGGACGACGATCCAGAAGGAAGTTCCCACAAATGGCGATGAAGGGACGGAGGCCTGTAAGGGAAGTTCCCTCAGATGATGATAGAGGGATGGTAGCCCGCAAGGAAAGTTCCCACGGATGGCAACAGAGGGGCAGCGGCCTGCAAGGAAAGTTCCCACGGATGGTGATGAAGGGATAGTGGCCCACAATGGAAGTTCTACAATGTCTAGACACATGGAAAACTTGATGCATACCCCTTCAGGCATGTGAAGTCATTCATTTTATAGGTCCTAGATGATGAAAGCTTGAAGTTTGCAACCATTTTTGGAAAAGTGAAGATTTGGAAGGGGGAAGCCAGAGGGTTCGTTTCCCTTTTAAAATGGAAATGAGCACACGACAACCAACACACAATGAACCCTAAAGGAATTCCCGCAGACGGTGACAAAGGGACGATGACCCACAAGGAAGTTCCTGAGGACGATGGTGGAAGGGTGACAACCCGCAATGAAATTTTTGCAACTTCCCATAACTCAATGAAACCTTGGAAGTTCACTTAGGCATCATAAAAACATCCTAAATCCATAGGCAACTTATCCCCAAAGTATAAAATCAAGGAAAAAAGTGAAGCAAGCGAGAAGGGACCAAGTTAGTAGGAGCAAGGCAAAAGCAAAAGGGGGGCCCCACAAAGATAAAAGACTTAGAAAATTTAGGTATGTGGACTTGATCAAAGGGAACTTTAGTCATTTTAAGGCATATGACCAACCCAAGCTTGGGAATAAGGGCACGCAAAATGAGGCAAGAGAAAACATCCCATTGAGGGCGAAAAGAGGGGGGTCCCTACCTTTAGCAGGGTGTGTGTGAAAAATATGCACAATAGTCCCTTGTTTATGATTTTAGGTCATATTATCATCACTATGATAGGGTTTTATTATTCATAAAACTTCCCAAAATTGGCCTAGGAATCAAAAAACCCTTGGTCATTTTAAAATTACATTTCCCTGCTTTCCCAATACCCGGTCATTTGAGTTGTCACTTATGCTATTGTGGTCATCATTTTTACCAGCCCCTAATCTTATGTTTGTCAGTCACCTTAGTCTTCCTCGGTATTAATGATATAAGGCTTGATTTTAATGACTAAAATCCTTAGCCTTTGTTCTTATGGGTCAATATCTTGTCTACCTAGAGATGGCCCCATTTTTATGATTAAATTTTATGGCATATGTAGAAATGGAGATTCCTCTTGGCCATCTGATAGTGGGAATCAATCCCGACCATTCCTTGTATGCTCGCCCTAGTTTATTTTTTTCTTATTTTATAGACACAAGCTGGCGGGCTTCAACCACGTGTCTGGTATGCTAGTGGACCAATATCCTCGGTGAAGATGACTGGCACTTTTCAAAAGAAGATCAATGGTTGTGGGATTGAAGACATGGCCACATCTCTACCTTTCCCTGCAAGCCTGTCTTGATTTATTTCATATTATTTTAAAGACAGGGTAGCGAGCGATGGCCATGTAGTAATGCTTGATGGTAGGACCTAAATCTTCATAGGGTAGTGGATGTTGTTTGAGGCACAATCAATGGTAAAATTTGCAACATGTGTTCTCATTAGGGTTGTTCTCCATGCTCTCGTTCGTCTATAGTAGTAAGGAAAGATGGTCACATAGGTTAGCGGGCGATGTGACACATGTCATTTAATGGGACCTACTAGGTTTTGAAGATGAAGGCTTGTTTCATGAAGGATGAATTCATTGGTCGATGGTTGGTGATGTGGCTCAATTTTAACTACTCCTTACCATCCCATGAGGGCCCCACCCATGTCCTGTATCTTTTGACGAGAAAGTGGGAAAGAGCCATGTGGACTTTCTAAAAGGCTCTACTAGGCTCTAATAAAGTTGGAATAACTCCAAATTTTCTTGAGAAGATACTATTTATGAACTATGCTATTTTCAACTTTTTTCTTTAAGGTGCATGCTTGAGATTGTGGTCGTCAGTCTTGATAGCTATTGATATGTGTGGAAAAGGTGAAAACAAAGCATAGCAATGTACAAACTGATATTTTGAGATCAAATCAGGATCAATCCCCATAGTTTTGACAAGAAGATATACAAGTGAAATAATTCCTATTGGTAAGCGAGTAATTATAGCAAGGATAGTTTTAATTGATTCTATGTACAGAGTAGATGTTTATCTATTCAAAGTTTTTCTAATTTAAAGCAACATTAAAAGAACAATTAAAACTTAATTGTAAGTGGTTATATGGTAATTCACCTATTGATTTATCTTTTAAATCATGATCAACGGTTGAGATTAAAAGGATCAAGGCAAACTATTGTCAGCTCGTGTGCACAAGTTTTCTTTGAAGAATTAATGGTTTGCACACTTGCATGGCTCACTATAAGAAGGAACAATTACCATATTTCTCATTCATAAACTACATTAAGTTTGAGTTCAGGAGAAAAAATGGTAGGTGTCTTCTAGTTCACATCACTGAGAGGATGAGTTACAAGTTTGGAGAGTTTGTTAAGCCAGTTCAGAGGTCTAGGAGATTGATTTTTCACGAGTCTGAGAAGAATGCTCTTGGGGATGAGGTTGATACATAGGGAGCTCTTGATACACCAAATAATAAAAGGGGATGCATGAAATTTAAGAAGTATGGTATTAGGAGTAATTACCGCTTGATGAACTGAACTGTTTCAGAAGAATTAGTCAAGTTCAAAGGGAAAAAGTTGGTGGATTATGAAAATAAAACAAAGAAAAAGTTAAAGTATCATATGGCTTATCTAGGAGGACTTAATTCTCCTAGTGAGGTTTTTGATGCCCTTCAGATAATGAGGGTGACACTAAATCAGTGGGTGATTATTATCCCCTCTCCTTAGTACCATCTGATGATTCCAATGAGGTGGTGGTGATAGTTCCTCTAGTCCCATCACAAGCAAGGCACGGGCTAGTATCCTTTGAGTCTGATGACTCTGTCCCATTTTTTTTGGATGACACCATGGCCCTTTTATCAGGATTGTCCTATTCAACATTCATGTGATTTGGTATTTCTAGTGTTGATGTGGAAATTTTTTGGGTTGGTGTATAGGAGAAGTGCTAGACTTCCTAGTGCTGGGTTGTATGTAGGTTTTCGCTAGGGCTATGAGTGGAGAATTTTTTTTGTGAGCAAGGACAGGGATTCAATGCTGTTGTTGCAATAGACTCTTTCTTTTGACAAGTTGCTATGTCCTCATGCAGGGGATGTGGAAAGTGGTCTTTTACTCTTCCATTTTCCACAATGATTATATGTAACTAACTAAGGATGTCTCAAATTCTAGTGCAAATGATATTGAAATGAAGTGAAATGTAAACGTAATTGAGCCTGATGCTTGTTGCTCCCTTATTCTATAAAAGGGAATTCTAGGCTCATTATAGAGGGTTGTATTTTTAAGTTTCAATAGGGTTTTAGGTGAATGCTAAGCTCAAGAAATGTATTTTTGAATAGGATATGGATAAATAGGCCATTAGAGTGTCTTGGGTATGAAATCTTGTATGTAACAATCTTAAATCAGTTTTATATAAACTACTGATATAGAAACAAATCTTTATCTGAAAATAAATACTCTCCTATGTATATTTCTCACAAGTTATGAATGAAAATACTAATGGTGTTATCATTTATCTTCAAATGGTTCCATTTGAATGTATGATTTTGTTCTTAGCTTTAACTCAAAGAGTTGATTAAAATGCTTGAAGAGGGTATAGAATTCTGTAAGAAATTGCTTAGGATTGGTAAGGAGTGAGTGTTTATTTTAGGCATTGTAAGTTTTCATAAATGTAAAGCAGTATGAATATAGTCCACCTATCTCTAAAATTGAGTAGTTTATGTATTATAGTTTCTTACATTTTTTACTCCTTTGCTCCAATCGATGAGACACTAGTCAGTTTATTAGAAAATCTTGCATAAATAATGTGTAAATAACACACCTAATCATTAAATTAAAATAAGAATAGTATTCATCTAAAATCCTTTTTCAAAGAATTGTGTGGGTTGGGAGTATCTTTGATTCATAGCAAGTAAGTAGTCACTCACTTAAAGGATCTGCCAAATCTTCAGTGAGGTGGGTTTTATTTGCATTAACTAGGAATCAATCTCTATATAAATATGTTATTAATTGAATACATTTCATGAAGACATATTTGGGATTACCCTCCTTGGTTTAACAGAGCTAGAAGTGAAGGAATAAGAATAAAAAATTGCTAGGCTCGTTGTGTTGGCCACTAACCTTACAGTTTCTTCATTATAAGAGTTGGAAACTCTTTAGAGAATTTTTGGGTTCTGTTGGTAAAATCACCAACAAAAATGGTGACTCCACTGGGGAATACTTTGAATCTCTAGTTGTAGACTGAGAATCATAGAGTCAAGAATTAGATGAATTTGAACCTTCAGTTTAGATATTTAGAAGCTTTCAGAGCTGGAAGTGGTTGTACTGCAGTAGTTTAAATGAATTAATGTGTGAATTTATTGTGGGAGAAGAACCAGAAGGAAATTATTCTTTGAAGAGCTTCATATTGCTTGAAGTTTAGTCCTTTGTGAAGAGAGGTGGCGACTTTGTCTCATGAACTTGATGAAGATGTGAAGATCATTTCAAATATACAAAGATTTCTAGTCAGGAAGAAGAATTTGTAGTAGCTACAATATATCCAGGTATTTTTCATTGTTTGGTTTTCAAGAAGGATAAGTCTGGAGGGTATGTGCATGATCATCATGGAAAAAACAAGCCCTTAAGTGGCAATGAAAATCTAGAAAATTAGAGTTAGGCAACTTGACGTTAAAAATTGAATAAGTTATCTATATTATTTTAAAAATATGTAAGAATATAATTTGTAGCAAATTTAATGTAGTTTCTAAACTACTAGGTCTATTTAAAAAAAAAAACAAAAATCTATTTGGTGAAATTTTGAAATTTCAATGCAGTAGTACTTAAATTTCAGGGAAAAAATAAGTAGGCGTATGTCTGACCACCCTAACCACAATAAAATGATAATATTTTTTTATAATTTTTTTCTGAGTAAATCATTAATTATGAGTTTCTTCTTACAACTTTTTAAAAATATAAAAACTCGTATGTCTGACCACCTTAACTTGGTCAAAACTTCATGAAATTCTTTTTTTTTAATCCTATAGTACATGAAGAATAAAATGTGACACATGTTTTGAATTCAAAAAATGTGATACCGTTTGAAAGCTATAGATTTTTTTCAATTAGCCTATCAATTAGGACTTTAGTCGTAATTCAAATTTAGAAAATAAATAATAATTATTTATTAAATTCAAAGTAAAGCATAATTTATATTGGTGGAAAGCTGAGAATATTCTTTAAAAACCCTTTTCGTTTCATCAATTTTGGGTAAAAAAAAAGTCGTTAGCCACATGGGCCATCATATCCCTTACATATCGCCACTTTTGGCCCATCATGATCCTACATATACCCTGCATATGAAAACCATGTTCGAGAGTTATGAGAAATTTTGGTTCCCTATTGAGTGATTAAGCACTAGGAAAAGGGAATAGTAATGATTATTCTCCATACTTCCGTATTATTGGTTTTTAGGTTTTATTATGAAGTGAAGTATGCAATATTTTTGAAGAAACTCATTTTGAAGGTCTTAAGCAAGTTGAGACAAAATTTTGCATTGTAAAAGCTTAAGGTCATGTTGTAAAAGAAATTTGATTTTCCCTATAATTGCGAGGTTAGTCTGAAAAGGCTTGTAAGGGTTTAAGAAAATGTATCATAAACCTATGCATCCTAGTGGGCAACCCCTATCATGTAATAAAATAAATTTCAGCATTGAAAGATACATGGCCATTAATTTTGATGGTATTCATGGTTACCAAAATGTTATTCCATCTGAAATTAGAAATGAGCTACCAAAGCTCAATGGTACAAAGTGTGAATTAGCAAGTAAGCATTTTCAAGAATTCAACAATTTAATGGATGACTTTGAAGTAGATCATGAGGATGTAATTATAAGGTTGTTTGTTCAATCCCTAAAGGGAGATTCAAGAGATTGGTTCTTTGATTTACTAGAATGCTCTATCTACTCTTGGGAGGAGTTTATGACAGTGTTCATGGAGCAACTTGGTGAAAGAATCAATGCTAGTTCTTTGCTCAATAAATTCATGAGCATTGGAAAAGAAGAGGATGAGCTGGTTCCAACTTTTAATTGAAGATTTGCTAAAACATTGAGGGATGTTCTTGAGTTCTTAAGATTAAGTGATGCAGTATGTTTGGTCATTTATTTGAGAGCTTTTGGTAATAATATGAGATATCTGCTAGGAGACAAGGATCCTAAAACCTTGCATCAAGCATATGGGATAGCCATGAACATTGAAAACAAATTGAAATATGGAATGTACAAAGGTCATTTCGGTGCAAGTGTTTGCAGCCTTGAGACTTTGAATATTGATGAAAGGTGTAAGTTGGAAATTGAAAATGAAGGTAATAACAATTACAACCCTATTGTTTCATCTTACACCTCATTGCATAATGTTGATCACATAGAGCTCCAAACAAATTGTCAAGAAGCCACATACATTTTTTATCATACTGTTTATGTTCAAGCCCTCTCTTATATAAGGAAACACAAAAGAGAATCATCACATGATATCTATGCAATATTTATGGATACTCTATCTACAATTCCTGAGTGTTACATACCTAAAAAATTTAGAGTGCATTGATTTATTTTATGAATCTTATGAACCAGGTTTGAGTGCTCTACCAAAGGAGTTGAAGCTAATTAGGCTTGACCAAGTGTGTGAATACTTTTCTCTTTTTGAAAAGATTAGAGATGATCATCAAGGATCTATCATGTTTTCAACCTATGATGATAATGATTATGTTGCTCCATATGAGTCAGGTAGTGAGATATCACATGAAGAAGAAGAGAGTAGAGAAAAGGTTGAAAATGTACACCTAAATAAAGCAAATGAAATGTGTGGTTTCAATTCTTTTAAAGATTCTGGCACTTGTTGTCCTATGGAAGACATAAGAATGAGCATTCAACCTAAGAATTTTGAACATAATTATAGTATAGATGAATTCTCTTGTTGTATTAATGATGATGACATTTAGTATGATCATTCCTCTATTGATTGTGATTATCCTCATGAAGTAGAGATGGAACCTTTTGCTACAAATGAGGAATATGCTGACAATGATGAAAACACGTGTTTTCTTGAGAAGGAAAAATATTCTTCCTATGGCAAATTTTCAGAATATGAGTCAGAGATGTTAACCACTGATGATTAGAAAGAAGTTGAAAATCTGTCGATATGCTCTATCAATGATTTTAATGATTTTGAATACAATGATGATATGAGAGGTTTGGATCTTCATGATAAGGAGGCTAAGGATTTTATGATAGCAATGAATGTAATAAAAAACCCTTTATTTGATGAGCCTCTATTTTCACTAGAGATAAGAAATGATAATCCTCATTGGATTAGAGATAATCCACTTTTTGTCAAGGATTCTGAAGATGCGTCTGATAGAGGATTAGAGTGTGGTCTAGAGAAAACATGTTGATGAGATCTTCAAAGGCATGGCCTATGAATGTTTTACATTTGATATAGATGTGGTTGATAAGGTTGAGTATCATGATTCCAACTACTTAGAAGAGTATGGTACTTTCAGTTTCTAGTTCAGATGGAAGGTGTTTTGATGGAGCATGACGATGAAATGAATAACAAGACATGCTATTTTTAATATGAAGATAAGTCATGTGATGATGAATTTTTTTATTTTATGCCTAATTTTATAGAGAGGAACGGAAAAGATTACATTGGAAATGGTATATTCAGGATGGTTGTGAGAGATGTCAGTGGCAATATCTGTAATCAGGCAGATTTCAGTATTAACCATATTTTTCTTCTTGTAGGAAGAAGGCTACATGGGATGATAGAGGGAAATGTAAGTGGAAGGACATCATCTCTTTCAATAGGCTAGTTTTTGACAGGGACATGAATTTTCCCTAATTTTCAGTGGCCTAGTGCCACTAATATGGAAAATGAAGCCTGGATTAAATTGAAGAGTGCATATTAAAATTTTCACCTCAAAAGAAGGTTTCTGGTAGAGTGGAGACTGGATCTCAAATTTTTGGCCTATGTAAGATTTTGTAAGTATTTTCTCTTTTTGTTTGTTTGTTTTTTTTTTTGCCTTTTCTTCCTGGTCTGCTTCACCCAATGATTATGGGATCTCACCATGCCTATGAGAGGCATGTGTCCCCAACAAGAGCCACTAATGGAACCCCTAAAAAAATTTATTGGTTCCACCCTAGAAATTGTGAAAGGTTTGGCTTGGTCCCTTGTTTTTGATTTTAGATCATATTCTCATTACTATGATAGGTTTTTATTATTTATAAAAGTTCCCAGAATTGGCCTATGAATCAAAAAATGCTTGGTCATTTTAAAATTACATTGAACTGCTTTCCTGGTACCTAGTCATTTGAGTTGTCACTTATGCCATTGTGGTCACAATTTTTATTGGCCCCAGATCTTAGGTTTGTCGGTTGCCTTAGTCTTCCTCAATATTAATGATCGGAAGCTTGATTTTAATGACTAAAATCCTTAACCTTTGTTCTTATGGGTCAATATCTCTTCTACCTAGAGATGGCCCCCTTTTTATGATTAAATTTTGTGGCATGTGTATAAATGGAGATTCATATTGGTCATCTGATACTGGGAATCAATCTGAGTCATTCCCCATATGCTTGCCCTTGTTTATTTTTTTCTTATTTATAGACACGAGCTGGCGGGCTTCGACCACGTGTTTGGTATGTTGGTGGACCAGGTCTTCTTGGTGAAGATGACTGTAAATTTTTAAAAGAAGATCAATGACTGAAGGATTGAAGACGTGGCCACATTTCTACCTTTCCCCACACACCCATCTTGGTTTAGTTCATTATATTTTAAAGACACGAGCTAGCAGGCAATGGCCACATAGTAATGCTTGATGGTGGGACCTGATTATTCATAAGGCAGTGGATTTTTGAGGAATGGTCAATGGTAAATGTCACAACACATTTTCTCATCAGGTTTGTTTCCCATGCTCCCGTTTGTCTATAATATTAAGGAAAACTGGTCACACGGGTTAGCGGATGGTGTGACACATGTCATTTTATGGACCCGCTAGGTTTTGAAGATGAAGGATTGTTTCATGAAGGATAAATTCAATGGTCGATGGATGGTGATATGGCTCAATCTTGACCACTCCCCGCCATCCCGTGAGGGCCTTTCCCATGTCCTGTATCTTTTGACAAAAAAGAGGGAAAGTACCATGTGGACTTTCTAAAAGGCTCTGTTGTGCTCTAATAAAGTTGGAATGCTTCCAAATTTGGTCGAGAAGATACTATTTTGAACTGTGCTATGTTTAATTTTTTTCTTTAAGGTGCATGCTTGAGATTTTGGCAGTTAGTCTTGACAACTATTGATACGTGTGGAAAAAGTGAAAACAAAGCATGGCAATGTACAAACTGATATTTTGATATCAAATTACAATCAATCCCTACTTTTTTGATAAGAAGAAATACAAATGAAATAATTCCTATGGGTAAGTGGGTAATTGTAGCAAGGATAGTTTTAATCGATGGTATGCACAGAGTAGATGTTTATCTACTTAGATTTTTTCTGATTTAAAGGATCATTAAAAGCATAATTAAAACTTAATTGTAAGTGGTTACATGGTAATCCACTCGTTGATTTATCTTTTAATTCATGATCAATGGTTGAGATTAAAGGATTAAGGTAGACTGCTATCAACTCGCACGCATGAGTTTTATTTGAAGAATTAATGGTTGAAACACTTGCATGCCTCTCTATAAGAAGGACTGATTGCCATATTTTTCATTCAAAAATTGCATTATGTTTGAGTTCAAGAGAAAAATCAGTAGGTGTCTTCTAGTTCACATCACTGAGAGGATGAGTAAGTCTGGAGAGTCTGTTAAGCTAGTCCAGAGGTCTAGGAGATTGAGTTTTCTCGAGAATGAGAAGAATGCTCTTGAGGATGAGGTTGACACATAGGGAGCTCCTAATTTACCAAAGAATATAAGGGGAAGAAGGAAATTTAAGAAGTATGGTGTCAAGAGTAATTACATCCTAAGGAATTGAATTGTTTCAGATAAATTAGTCAAGTTCAAAGGGAAAAAGTTGGTGGAGTATGAAAAGAAGACAAAGAAAAAGTGCAAGTATCGTAATGCTTATCTATGAGCACTTAATTCTCTTAGTGAGGTTTATGATGGCCCTTTAGACAATGAGGGTAACACTAACTCAAAGGGTGATTATTGTCCCCTCTCCCTGGTACCATTTGATGATTCTGATGAGGTGGTGGTGACAGTTCCTCTAGTCCCATCATGAGCAAGGTGCAGGCTAGTATCCTCTAAGGTTGATGACTCAGAGTGATGAATCTACCCCATTTTTGTTTTTGATGACACCATGGCCCTTTTGTCATGATTTTCCTATTCAACATTCATGTGATTTGTTTTTTCTAGCATTAATGTGGAAAAATTTCAGGCTAGTGTATAGGAGAAGTGCCAAACTTCCTAGTGCTAGTTTGTATGGATGTTTTTGTTGGGGCTACGAGTGGAGAATATTCTCTGATCAGTAAGGTCGGGGATTCAATGCTACTACTGCAACAAACTCTACCTTTTCAGGAGCTAGCATGTCCTCATGTAGGGGATGTGCAAAGTGGTCTTTCACTCTTCCATTTTCCACAATGATTATATGTAACTAACTAAGGATGTCTCAAATTCTAGTGCAAATGATCTTGAAATGAAGTGAAATGTAAATGTAATTGAGCCTGATGCTTGTTGCTCCCTTATTCTATAAAAGGGAATTCTAGGCTCATTATAGAGGGTTGTATTTTTAAGTTTCAATAGGGTTTTAGGTGAATGCTAAGCTCAAGAAATGTATTTTTGAATAGGATATGGATAAATAGGCCATTAGAGTGTCGTGGGTATGAAATCCTGTATGTAACAATCTTAAATCAGTTTTATATAAACTACTGATATAGAAACAAATCTTTGTTTGGAAATAAATACTCTCCTATGCATATTTCTCACAAGTTATGAATGAAAATACTAATGGTGTTATCATTTATCTTCAAATGGTTCCATTTGAATGTATGATTCTGTTCCCAGCTTTAACTCAAAGAGTTGATTAAAATGCTTGAATAGGGTATAGAATTTTTTAAGAAATTGCTTAGGAATGGTAAGGAGTGAGTGTTTCTTTTAGGCATTGTGAGTTTTCAGATCTGCAAAGAAGTATAAATATAGTCCACCTATTTCTAAAATTGAGTAGTTTATGTATTACAGTTTCTTACATATTTGATAGTATTACTCCAAACAATGAGACACTAGTCAGTTTATTAGAAAATATTGCATAAAGAATGAGGAAATAACACACCTAACCATAAACTGGAAATAAGAAAAGTGTTCATTTAAAATCCCTTTTCAAATAATTGTGTGGGTTGGGAGTATATTTTATTCATAGCAAGTAAGTAGTCACTCACTTAAAGGATCTTCCAAATCTTCAGTGAGGTGGGTTTTATTTGCATTAAATAGGAACCAATCTATGCATAAATATTTTATTACTTGAATACATTTCATGAAGACATATTTGGGATTACCCTCCTTGGTTTAACAGAGCCAAAAGTGAAGGAGTAAGGATCACAAAATCCTAGGCTCATTGTGTTGGCCACTAACCTTACAGTTTCTTCATTATAAGAGTTGGCAACTCTTTAGAGAATTGTTGGGTTCTTCTAGAAAAATCACCAACATGTTTCATGGTTCCACTTGTAAGAGTAGGGATGTAGTCATAAGTAGTGGTTATGGGAGTTAAAAAATATTCTTGACATATAATTTATCTTATAGGTTAAGATAGTTGATACCTTGATTTCCATTGGAAGTAATATGATTAAAGGAGTAGGAGTGACTGGATGTTCTCAAAATTAGTGTATACATCCTTCTATCATCTTCTCTACTTTTTCTGAAGACATGTAAACATATATACTTAATAAATTTAGATGATATTAATCTTTCTTGTTTCTTTATAGGAACACCATCATTGTTAAGATATAGTTCTCTCAATGGAAGAAGTTTCACAAGCTATATATGCATTTACTACTCTATCCAACACTACTATCTAGGAAATACTTAAACAAAATCCTTCTTTCTTATTATTGGGTATTGTGGCAATAGAAAAAATATCCCTCTACTTTTCCTTGCTTGTTTGGGCCCTCGTTAAATTAAGCATAATGTTTCCTTGATTTAGTGTTGTAATGTATTTGACACATTCACATTAGGTCTTGGGCCCTTGTGAACTAAATGAACTTATTTTTACCTTATTTTAGGTGTTTTAAAGTTTTTTTCAACACTTTCACACTTATCTAGGGTTGTCATAATTAATTGGGCTTCTTTATGCACTGTTTGGCCTTATTTTGCTTCCACAAGCCTTAATTAATGCATCTTTCCAAGGATAATCCAGACACAAACCAATATCCTATCATAATTCATGTCTTTTTAGGTTGTGTGACCCATATTTAGTGATCTAAGACTCATACACCACCTTGAGCGTATGGATCCCACCTAGGTTTTAGGGCCCCAATTTGGATCTTGCATCATTCTAAGAATTTTTGAAAATTGTGTCCCATTGATAGGCCTAATGGGATTCATATTCCATTTATAGTGTATGAGTTTCATGTGGCCCAAAATAAAATTTAATTCAAATTCTTGGTGGGATTTAATCCTCCTAGATCTGTTGTTGGCTTGTAGTATTGTAATTTCAAGAAATTTTGCATAGACAAGTATAAATAAAAGGCTATTTCACTCATTTTCATCCAAGACTTTCATGAGAGAATCCTTAAAGAAAATTTAGTTCACAAGAGAATTCAAGTGTTTACAAGATCATTCAAGAGCATTCAAGCACTGATTATCAAGTGTTTTGGAGCATTATTCAAGTATCAAGCATCATGTCAAAGACATCATGCATCATATTTATTTTTTAGCTAACAATTGTGATGTAGGGTTTCATGATTCAAGCTATCATTCAATTCAAGATCTTCAACAACCAAGCAAGAGTCAATATCTATATCCATTGGTGCCACTTCATACATGTTTGCAACACTTTATTTTTAGGGTTTGGTGAGTTATAACATTACATTTTGTTCATTCATCATTCCTTCATTTCATTACATTACAAGTTTTGATTACCAAAATGGGGTTTGACTAAGGCAAACCCCTTTCTACTAACAAAACAATATTTTTCCCTCTCTTTAGTGTGTGATTTGGAAATCTAGGTTGAATACATATTGAAGAGAAAGTTTGGAGAAATTTTTCAAAGTGTTCTAAGTTGTCAAAGTTATCACCTTGCATTGGAGATCATTAAAAGAAATATATAGGTTGCAAATCAGAGATTCATACTCGAAAATCAAGTGGAGAAGACAAAGAATACATTGAAGAGAAGATTTAGACTTTTAATTTCCATAAAAGCTTAATAGGACTAATATTCCACTTCTAGAATATGAGTCTTAGTATAGTGAATTTCACATATTTTAAGAGTTCTAGACATATCTCTGCCAGATTTGTGTTCCTACCTAGAAACCATAACTTGGGACTAAATTTCCCAAGCTAGCGTATGAGTCCCAGTAGACATTAATTTTTTTTTTTTAGCATTTCAAGTCTTCAATCAAGCCTCTACAGATTCCTAGGTGCACACCTATGATTTCACAACTTTTTGTTTTTATTTACATTCTTTTCTAGGTCATTTAGTGAAGTTTTGCATTGCATTAAGTTTCATAATTAGGTCTTGCATTTCATTAGTCTTTCCAAGCCTTAGCTTGTTGGTGAACCCTCTTGTATTCATTAATCAAACTCTAGGACATCCCTATTGTAGATATTTTCCCCCTTTACATCCTTGGATTGAGATCTCTAGGGTTTCCTTGAGTGAAACTTGAGTGAAATGGGAGGAGCCCTATCTCATCAAGGATATAAACTCTCTTTGTCTTCCCATTTTCCATTGTTTCAGGTATGGATATTGTTCTACATTTTGGGTAAGGTAATGCAGATTTTTATAGTTAATTTTATTATCTTATGTGAGGTAGTAATACTGTAGTACACTACATAATTGAGGGATGCAAATATATATGAGTTTCTAAGACATTGATTATATGTTGTGGATGTGTATTCTTGATCATTATTTTTTTTTAACTATTGTTTTTATTTCTCATCTTGGATTATTTACTTGTATTATTATGTCAAATATGTTCTTGAGAGACATATAATGAGTGATTGTAATGTATGAGTTCTTGTAATCTTGTGGATTTTTTATTTCATGTTTGTGATATCGTATATATAAGGGATGAACTACTAAATAGTCATTAGTGGTGTACTTAATTTTCACACTCTTAGATCATTGGTTGGATTCTTCATTACAAAACATATAGTTGGGGAGGAAAGAGTCATCATTGTGGTGGGTTCAAACCTTCTTCATTAGTAGAAACAACTTCAAGGAGTTAGTTTACAGAGTTGACCTTGGAATCCCTTAAATATGTAACTATGATGTAACATAATTATGACGCATAAATATAAAATACCAATTTATACATGTGGTGTTGACTTGTGAATTATCTAATTTAATATCATTTATGAAGGTTTTAGTTTTGACCCCTTTGTATATTTGAATTTTGAATGATGCTATCTTCATTATTAGTGCATATTATACTTATAAAATATTTATAAATTTATTTTTTATTTATTCTCATTGATTATGACATGACTAGTGGGATATGAATTTTTTTATTATTAAATTTTTTTTTACTTTTTTAGAAATAAAAATTTCCAAAAAAAAAAAATAACCTTTTGAGAATATATAATGAATCTATCATGAAAGTGAATCCATATATGCCACCATATCTATGGAATGGAAAACATCAAATGGAATAAATAAATACTATAATGAAAGATAAGAAAATACCATCCATTTGGGGCACAAAATTACAAATTTCATTCACTTAAATTTAATTTTGTTGAACAAACTTACAATCCAAAATTAAGTCCAAACACTCTTGTAATCAATCTATTTCATCCAATTTCCTAATGGAAAGGAAGAGGATTTTGAGAGACATTTTTATGAAATAAAAGAATGGACTGAAATTTTCTATCTCTTTTTCTTTTCTCTTTTGTTTTTTCATTTTATTTTATTTTCAATCCCTATTTTCTATTTTCTATTTTTTTTCTCTTTTCCCAATTAGCATTCATATAAATTAACTTATTCCTCAAATCAATTTTAAATAATTATGTAAATGATAAATAATTTTTATTTAAATTACAATGAAGGAATATGTTAACTGATTAAAATAATTCACATATAATTCTCCAAATGCAAATAAATAGGAGTTTCCTCTTTTCTTCCTTTCTTAATTTCTTGATTCCCAAAAATGATTAGTCATCATTGATATGCAATGGTTCAACCATAAAAATATAATCAAATACAATAAGGGAAAGTTACCAATCACAATGCAATCACATAATTATGGGTTTTCCAAAACATAAATGGACTCTAAAATTATGAATCATTTAGATCTATATTTAAAATAGAGGTAAGATATATCTCACACTCAATTTGAGTATGATAGGAGTTATAAAAATATTAGGCCCTTATGAAAAATATTTTATATAACCACCATTACAAAAATAAAGTAGACTTGCACATTCAAGTGGGATAATAATCTTGTACTTAAACATTCAATACACTTAGCATATATAAAATAGCCAAATATTAAATGTAAAATCACCCAACAAGGAATAATACCATATACATAATATAATCATTTCATAAAAAAAATCCAATAACAATGTACATCATCCATTTATACATGAAAATATGATAATCAATTAAAATATAGAAAATTGAGATCATTTAATACTCACATCCATACTCCTAAAACACATACATATAACAATAGAATAACTCACTATGATAATAAATTCATAAAAATAATAACACATGCAACTCAAGGCATACAACATAACATCAATACATAAGCCCCTCACACCTTCCATACAAATGGAAACATGAATGAAATACCTCGAGTACTTGCAAGGAACTTGTCACGACACTAAATAATACACCAGTAATTTACATGTAGAGGACACCACCTCTAACATGTGACTAGTCTACCCACAAAATTAAATGTATACAATACATAAGATAAGAAAACACATCATACTACATAGAATATACCAACATGATAGAAAATAATCACATCACATAGAAATAATCTATGAACATCATAAAAATTAATGTATTAAATTTATAATTATCCATCATAAACAAATCTATTAATTAAAATAGTGAAGCTAAAATAATGGTAAGCATTCAAAACATACATAAGAATAACCTATATGCATCCCATGATACATAGTTATAAATATAATACTTAAAATGACTAACTAAATGCACAACAATATGGGTATTATAGGTGGAAAGAAAATAAATACATAAAATATGAATAAGCTCCCATAGAAGGATTTACTATTTTACATTAGATTCACCAAAATATGCAATGGATAAAATTAACTCAAGCACTATGTGAATAATATAGACTCTAGATAACAAGCATGTTTAACCCTTAATAGAATGAACTCATCAAGTCACTATTTCTCCCATGCTAAGGTCCAATAAAGAAGGGGTACAATTAATGGATTGTTCACTTTACATAGAATAGAAACATAAATGATGGTAGTAGGGTTTTCATTATGGTCTATTATTTTTTCATTATGGGTTTGAGAATGATGTTGATGGATCATTCAAGTGTTGTTATTGTTCTCAATGTTTGTTTGGTAGAGAGTTGTCAACTCTTGTAATAAGTTATAGTTTACATTTCCTATTTCATGAATGATATTTAATTCTTCTCTAGTGTCTATCCGAGTGTGGCTTATGAGATAACATTATATTTGAGATATTCTTGTTGTATGTTCTCTTATCGTATTATACTTTTTTTATTATATAATCTAAGTTTTATCACGATCTTATTCTTTGGTGGGAGTCTCTTGAATAAGACAATTATCTTATATTTCTCATAAAATTTCTTCAATCCAATCCGCTCTTACTCTAAGATGAATCAAGCATGAAATTTGAGTGAGGAATGATTATGGGAGAGAGAACCAAGCTTGTTTGAGGAATTTAAATATTAATTTACTACCTTATAGAATAATTGTGGTTGTTTATTTCTCTTTGTTTTGATTTTGATTATGACATAAATATAATAATATAATATAACTAAAAATTTAATCTATATTTTGATATTTTATTAGAAATTCAAATATTATTTATTTGAACCATTTTCTAGAAAAAAACTTTATCTAAATAAATGAAATTAGTTGATTTTTTTCTTAATTCAATTTTTATATTTTATTTTTATGTTTTAATTTTGATGTCTCATGTTGGGATCAAGGGTTTATAAAAGTTTTCAATAGAATTAATATATTTATTTTTTATAATTTATGAAATTAAAAATCCTATTCTAATCAAGAAGAGGCAACAAAGTGTTACTTTTCTTATAAATTTTTGAATTTTTCTAACTACTTTTGAAAGTATTTAAAGACAATTAAAGAACATGTGAAGCTTCAAAGAAGGATTTTGTAGTGGATATGTTGCCCAATGTCCTCAGATATTTTACCTTCTTTTGTATCCTCTTTTATAATATTTTGGACATAATAATGATGACAATGGGGATAAATGGAGTATTGAATATAAGAAATTAGAGATTTCTTGGAATCTATATGAAGCTTTGATGTTTCTAAGATAAAATGGAAATAATTCACAAATTCCTATAAATGGATAAGAATGTTGTAGGTGGAGAATATAATGAAAAATGGTTTAGTTTTGTATATGTGATTATCTATCCTTGTTGTAGGGTAAAGGGAATATTAAATGAGAGCTATTATCAATAATTTCACAAAAAAATATAGAAATAATCAACCTCTTGGATGTAAAAGGAAATGGGATTATTTATAGGCTAGAAATTCTTAATCATGGGGAAGTCATTGGGAGAAGACTAGAGAGATGATGATAGAATATTGAAGAACTAATTAAAGGTTAAAATTAGAGAAGGATTATTTTTAGGGAGTTAAATATCAATCAAAACTAGAAATAAATTTCAATCATACTAAAAACCATGGAAAAATAGTCAAAACTAAATTATGTGTCTTAAAAATGATAGGTTTATCTATTTTCAGGTCTAGGTAAATGACCTTTTGGTAGGGTTAGCTTCTTGGGTGACCTTGCAACTTAAGATGAGCCATGCGAGTGAACCTAAAAGATTCCCAAGATATCATTAAGTCAAAGTCTTGCAAGAGAGTTTTGGTGTTATGAGAGTACTTAGAATATAGTTCATCGATTGAATAAAATAGTTAAGGGGCTAAGATGGATATGCAATTTTTTTACAAGATATAAAATGTTGAGGAGCATAATTCTAGAGCTATGTCCCGCTTTAAGCCAAAAAAAGTGTTGGGAGAAATAGTATTGCCCAAAAATATGTGGCTCGTGTGTAGCACAAAGAGTTTGGTTAATTTTTTTTTTAAATATGAGCTTGATATAAATTTAAAATAAAAACTGAAATAATCATTAATCTATATAGAATTTTTTGGTTGAAAATATTTAATTGGTAGCCTTTTTGGAACATTTTTTTCATTGCACCAAAAGATCGACCTATTAATGCCATAAACACTAAAGATAAATGGATCAACAAGAGGTGGTTAGTCCATGTCCCAAATTTGAAGGGAGATGTTGGTAGTTATCCAACAATCCCTCCTCAGTGGCACTTGAGGGGATTCAGACCTGTGACCATGGATTCGTTACAATTTATTGGAACACATTCATTGTTGCACTAAAAGATTGACCTATCAACACTCGATAGGAATTTCAGAGATAAACAGATCCATGAGAGGCAGTTAGTCCATATCTTGAATCTCAAGGGAGATGCTGACAATTAGTCCAACAAGCCTAACCTTTGCTTTTTTAAAAAATTGACAAAAGAAATTAACTCTAGATTTCTCCAACCAAGAGTACTCTCATGAGAACCTAAAAATACTCTTTGGTAGGAATCAAAGCATAGAATTTGATTGATATTATTTAATATTTTTTTAATTTTCTTAAAATCGAACATCATAATTAAACATATTGGTGCACTAGAAGAGAGAATCCTCTTAAAAAATATATTCTAATAAATAGTTTAGAAAAAAGATAAATCCCATTGAAACTATGAAATTTTGACTAAATTTGACTAAAAAAATTATTAACAAATCAAGGCTCATCTTTTTTATTTTTCTTCCATACACTAGATATTCATGAACTAGTTAATTGGCAAAATAGATTTAAATATTAAATTTATTATATTAAGTGTTATGTCCCAATGACCTCATGTTTTCAAAAATGTTAAGCAATTATATAATGTTCTCTTAAATTTATAAAAAAAATATATCCAAATAATTTTTACACAATAAAAAATTTATAAGCATAAACTATACTATGATTTTTATATTTTATTAGTTTGTATCTTTTAAAAATTCAAAATATGTATTAGGTTCTCCATATTGAAAGCTTTTATTTGTGTTGATCATTTCATTATTAAATTTAGACACATTTTTTAATTGTCACCCTAAAAGGATGTCTACAAGTTCATGCATTCTAAATCATGAGCTAGACTCCTAGACCATCATTGGATTGTCATATTTACTCATATATTTTTGGTAACTTATAATTTTATTATATCATGTCAACTATAACATTTTATATTGATCCACTAAGACACAAAAGAAAAAAATTGACCCATATTAGTAAAAGGATACATTTATCAATTTAAAACCAATGACATTGTAATTATTAATTTTATTTTTGTAGCATCATAAATTATCACCCTTGAAAATTTTCTCCCCCTATGTGCTTGGACCTAATTATGCACCTAATTTCCTAAATTATGCATTCCATGACCCATTTTAACATTTATCAAAAAATCAAATGTGAAAGATCAAAGTATGCATTAATATTTTGCCCCTGACACTTTAAATCCTAAAAAAGGAGGGATCTCATATAGGGAGCATTGTGCCCTAGACCTCATAATTTGGCTCCAAATTTAGATATGTCAATTTCAATAATTTATTATTTAAAAATTCAAATCCTGATTATCAGCCATCGATATTTAAATTTTGAGAAATTAGAAGAATTGCATATAAATAAATAGTATTTTAACAATTTTAATTCTAAGCAATTTTGGAGAGAAAATTTACATTTCAAAAATCAGTCAAGGGCAGCCAAGAGCAGATTTATCAAAATTATTGCAACATTATTTTTAGTCAGGCATCATGTTAATACTTCATCATGTTTTGTGATCATTTCTTTTGTGACAACTAACACTTGTAGGTCTTCAAATCAAATCAAATCAAGTAACACAAAATCCTTGAAGGTGATGAGAATGAATTCAATGCATCAAGGAGATCATATCTAATTGCTAATTTATACAAAAGTGATAATTCATCATTTGTTTATTATTTAGGCTCTCTCCCTAAAAAGGATATGCTCTCTTTTCATCAATTTTTCCATTATGTAGCTAGAAATACCAATAGAAGTTTTGAAAGAGGCAAACCCCTATATGGAACAACCATTCCTCTCTTTTTATGTGTGCAAGTTATAGATCTAAAGAATATTGGAGGAAGATTGAAGACAATTTTCTCATTCTTGCATCAAGATCCTACAAGCTGATAAGATACAAAATCTAAATCATCTTAACAACATATGAAGATTTGACAACCAAATATGGAAGATAGATACTACAAACCAGACACCCCAGAATTACAAAATCCTTTTTCAAAATTGGAGGCCAATAATATTCACTTGAAATTTATAAGATAAGCACCTCTATGTCTACTCTCCTCATTTCTGAAACTATTTTTTTTTGTTTGTTTCCCAATTATCTCAATTCATATCAAAATGCTACATTTCATCTAGTTTAACTAATTGCATCATTGCATCATTGCATCATATCAAAATCAATTTCCAACCCATAAAGGATTTTGGATCCAAGTTTGATTGACTCACCTTTTAGGTTGGAAGTCAATCTCATATCCTTGTTGATTTGAATTCTAATGTTTATTGGAAAAAGATTGATTTTAGAGATCTAGATATTAGACTTAGAATCTGATGGCATGGATTTCAAACTCTCTTGATCTGTGACCAATTTGATGATTATTTTTCAAGACACAACTTCTCAGAGACCAAACTACTATAGGAACTTACATTTCCATAATAGAACATTCATTAACACAAAATAAAGCTTATCAAAATACAAAATTGTGATAGGAAATTAAAATTATTAATAGTGCAACAAGACATTCATTATTTTATTCATCTTTGTTCAATTCCATGGAACTAGCTTATATGGAGCTCAATCTATGATGGATCGGTCTATTTTCATAACAGATACAAACCAACATCAAAATTTCTTCTTTATTCTATTGACTATGCTTTGCCAACACTCCAAGCCACACTCTATCATAATGTCCTCATCTATATGCATTTGGTCTCCTTTTTTTAATCCCTTCCTTAGCCTCTCGCCCCCCTCTTATTATGTCTCCGACCTCTATCTAAACTTCCCCCTTATGGTTGTGTTACACCTTAAAATATATTTAGCCTCCCTTCTTCCTTTCAGGCCTTCCTTCTTTATGTTTGTTCACCTTCCTCTTTATCACCTTCCTATCTTTGGATTCTACCCTCTGACATAATAGATATCTTTCCTTTATATGTTCAACTCTTTTAAATCGCAACCCTTTCAACTTCTAAGTCTGCCTCTTTTACATTTGAACCATCCTCCTTCATGCCCTTTCAGCCTCACATCTTTGTAATGACCGCTTATTCCATGTCGTTAGGCCTCTTTCAATCCACATACAGCCACGTGCTTCCCAAATAGCAAACTTCCTCTTTCACAAAATGTCTTCAAACTGTTGAAACTGAATCAAACCAAAACAATCAAGCTTCAATCATCACTATCAACTCTTTAAATGATATGTCTTCTCAAAACAACCTAACTAACTAATGAGCACTCAAACTGACATGTTTACTATCGAGTTTGGAAGATACAAGACAATTATTCAACCATCCCTTTGTTGCAAGGAGTTCCTATTACTTGGGCAACAAGAATTTTTGCATCTTCAACTTTATGAAAAGAAGATAAATTAATGGAGCGACAAGAAGCTACCACAGACACTCAAAAGCAAAAAAAACCCCAAAACTGAACAACTGAAATGAAACACAAACCAAAATTTGGATGGAGAGTGATTCTCCTACATCAGACTCCCTAGGAGACAAAAAGATCATGTGCTCTTACACATATGGTGATTCATCCAAAGTATATTGTCAATACACTTCTTCTGCTTCCTTTTCTCTTCTCATGTTCCCTTCAATGATAGCTTCCTTCACCTCTTTTGGTGTACGTTGCTCACATGGAAACTCTATGTTTTCCCAACCTCTGTGGGTACTTTTTCCTCTTCTCAAGGCATTCATCTTTTGGCTTTTTCTTTTCTCCATAATCAACTTCACAGTCCACTTTACTTTCTTATTCATTGGCCAAACCCAAAAATAATATTGGTTTTTCTCCTCAAACCATTGCTTCACCATCTCTATATCTCTCGTTAATTCTTCCATCACTCTGTCAAAATCTGCATCTTGCTTCTTTTCCTTTTGTTTCCTCTAGTCTCTCTTCACGAGACTTTCTTTTCTTGAATGATTTTGCATCTTACTCTTCCTTTCTTCACTTATGTCCTTTAAAATACCTCACCTAGGCTCCCATTGTCATTGCTCTATCAATCTGCAACACAAATCATATTTTGAACAAGATCATATAAATAATCTAATGAAATAGCTTCCTCTGCCCAAATCTTTTGGACCCAAATTCACCTCTTTTATTCTATTATTCTGCATCACCTTGTATATGAACAATAAAATATGAAACACAAATAACTACCCCTACCTAGATCTTTTGGGCTTTGATACCAAATGATGGCATGGATTTGAGACTCTCTTGATTTGTGACCAATTTGATGATTCTTTTTCAAGACACAACTTCTTAGAGACCAAGCTGCTACAGGAACTTACATTGCCATAACAGGACATTCATTAACATAAAACAAAAATTATAAAAAAACACAGAATTGTGACATGAAATAAAAATAATTAACAATAACAGGACATTCGTTATTTTATTCATATTTTTTCAATGCCATGGCACTAGCT
The DNA here is from genome assembly GCA_007115665.2 of Sequoiadendron giganteum. NCBI lineage: Eukaryota > Viridiplantae > Streptophyta > Pinopsida > Cupressales > Cupressaceae > Sequoiadendron > Sequoiadendron giganteum. The sequence continues at coordinate 439,208,295 of CM021103.1, read as the reverse complement.
TACATGGACCTCAATCTATGATGGATCAGTCTATTTTCATAACATATACAAACCAAAATCAAACTTCCTTCTTTATTCTATCAATTGTGTAATACCCCTCCATTTTGTCCTTTTGATCGAACATTGTTCTACTCCTTTTTGTTGTATTTTCTGTTAGTACCTTGATGATGGTACTCGGCTGTTATTTGATCGCTATCTATAAAGCGACGTTAATGTTATCTTTTGGATGTGATGGTATTTTAATATGATGTTATCTTTATGTCATGTTTTGAATTAACATAAATGGATATTCAAATTAATGATGTCTATGCTTTGGATTATATTAATATGTTAGATTTGTCAGTTATTTTCATTGTATTGGTGAAGGGCACGGTATTGCATCACTCACCTGTGAGTGCCCTACGATTTCATGACTTCCTCTTCATGGTGTGTTTTAATTATGACATATATACGCATGTGGATATACTCTTTGTTCACAGGTTGATAGGTACAGGACATCGACTCCACCTGGTTTCATAGGTTTGAGCATCTCCAATGCCCAATGGTATTCGATTGGGAGATAGTAGCTAGGTTTTTTGTGCCAACTCGTCACCTTAGTCATAGTGTGTCGTCTGGTGTGAGTCGGGTTAAGTTGTTTTAATATTGATCAATTTTCCTTAATTTTGTCATCTGGCTTTGATTTCAGTTTAAAGTTGCAAATTAGAAAAATGTTAAAATATATGCATTTAAATTTAAATTGTCGATTACCTTTGGTTTATGTTGAAATGTAATTTATTTTATTATTAATTTAATTGGATTAATAAATAATTTAATAATTGATTAAATCTATTTTATTAATTAATTAAATCTATGTTGTTGAAGTAAGTTAAATTATTCATTTTAGAAATTTATGCATATTGGTTGAAATTGAAAATTAAAGAAAATATTTAAAAGTCAAATTAGAAAATTTGAATTCAAAATTGAAAGAGGAAGATATTTGCTATTCTGTTCTGGGGAATTGATGAGGGTGGTTGTAGGAATTTATAGGGTTTTTTCCTTATGATTGAATTTTTCTTCACAAGTTTGGATCATGAAAATTTTGGAATAGATTGAAATAGAAAGAGGAGGAATTGTTGGATTTTGTGGGTTTTGGGATTTAAGCTGCAAAAATTCATGGAACTGGATTTGGAAGCAAGGTTGGAAGCTAAGCATCATCTAGACCTCCTCAAATTCAAAATACCAGGTTCATGTTATTTAATTGTTATTGAAATTGAAAAGATTCATGTGTTTTGGAATTGTTGTTTGCAAAACTCATTGTGTGGAAACTCAAATAGATTATGTTAACAAAATAGAAAACCCATGTTGAAATTTGAGTTTGTTTGCAAAAATCCCTTCTTTGGAAAAATATTTCTTCAAGAAAATCAATGAAGTTTTTAACTGAAAATGGTCTTTTAAATTTTATTTCCTCAATTAATTATATAGTTTCCTTGTGAATATATAAATATATATATATATATATATATATATATATATATATATATATATATATTTATATATTTATATATTTTATTTATTTCATAGTATTTGGGTTGGGAATAAAACCTATTTTTATTATTTAAAAATCGGATCTTAAAAAAAAAAATTCGTAGTCGAAAATGGGGTTTACGTTTTTTTTTTAAGGTTTTAAAAAAATTTTTAAAAAATAAATTTAGGGAGGCGCTGGGAGCTCACCTCCCCACCACGCCCCATGGGAGGCATGTGGGGAGAGAGTCGCACCCAGCACGGACTCCCCCGACCACCAACTATGGGTCGGCTGCATACACAGCCGACACCCACAGTTGGGTCGACGATGTTTACACCGCCGTGCCCAACTGTGGGGTTCGACGGTGGATGTAGTCGGACACCCCACCCTAAATCGCCACCCTGCATCAACACGCCACCACGTATGTATTCTGCCGCTGGTGCCCTTCAAATGCCCATCCTTAGCGCGCGACCCAAGGTCCACGCGGTTCGAGGATGCCTTTGGATTCATTTCTTTTTTGTTAATAAAATAAGTATATATATAATATAGTATTTTATTATTATATTTTAATAATATCATAATATTAATATATATTATATTAATATTTATTATTATAATATATAATACATATATATATCAGATAATCACTTATAGAGGTATATATGTAATACATACATATGAAAAATATACAAGTATTTATATACATTTTAAAAGATGATTTATTGAAGGCATGATGTAAGATTAATTGAAGAAATTAAAATATGGTGTTTTAAATTAATGGCATGATTTAAACTTATATCTAGGAAATGAAAGTATGGTAAATTTAGTCGAACCATTGTTTTGTTTTTTAAAATATTATTTTAAAGGAGAATAGATTTGATTTAAAATAATACGCTTTCAAGTCAATTTAAATATTTTAAATGGCTATATTGAAATGAGGAAACAATATTTATTTTAAAGCAACGTAATTCTTTTATATGTTGAACTAGTTAATTTTCATTATTTAAATGCAAGTAGGGAAATTAAATAATTAAGTGTTAATTTCTCCCTTATTTGAAAAGACGTATTTAAATTATTTTTTTAATGTGATAAATTACTGAATGTTAATGAGGAAATGGATTTAGTGAATCCAAATTAGAATTTAATTTTCACCTTCTTGATCGGCTTGATTGTGATCTCTTCTATTATTGCCTTGGGGAAATTTGTTCAGTAGGGGTTTTCAGTTATGTGGGTTGTCGTGTCATGTTTGTTAACCTATTGTGAGTTCTTTGGGTAGTGCATGGTGTCTAGTCAATGTTTACCCAATTTCCATGAACGAGGATGTTTTGTGTCTCCTATGGAAGGAGTGGATTATGGGATCTGCGCCTCCTTGTAAGGAGTGACCTTGTTATGTGATTTGTTGCCTCCAGTGTTGAAGTGAGTTTCATTTTATGTCACCTCCTATGAAAGGAGTGGTCATGATATCTTGTTTTTTGCACTTTGTACCCTTGGAGTATGGTCAAAAATGTGTGTTGCCAAGTAGAAGAGTGGCTTCCGTTAGGGGCTAGAGCCCGGAAGAGGTAAGATTGGGTAACCTTCAGAATTAGTTTAATCAAGTGAAACTAAATCAATACTTAGAAGATTAGGACTAAATTATCACTAATCAAGATAATTATGCTTCACTCATGGACCCACGTGCTCGCTTAGGCTTGGGATGGGTGGGAAGGCCAGGAACGGCAAGATCATCTATCTTGTCTGTACGAAAGATATTTGATTCCACATTAGTAAGTATGAGGGCCGAGGATCGGTAGAGGCCACCAGGCTAACCCATTATGGGGGCTAGAGCCTATGAAGATCCGCAATGGGTAACTCATGATGAACTATGTGATGACACTCTTTCTAGGACAATAGTTGGTACTTGTTTATTGTGGGTATCATTTCCTTAACATACATGATGCAACCATAGTTGGTATTTGATTTTTATGTGTATGGTTCTCATAACTTACTTGATCTACTTTATATCTGAAAGCAATGTGACCATGTGGAGTTGCACTTGTGTTGTACTTCTGTTGTACCTAAGTTGTACTTGTGTGGTACTTGTGAGGTACATGTGTTTGGTTGTGTCAGTTTGGTTCAGTTATGATTTAGCCAGTGTTTAGAGGTGTTGGTCTTGGCTAGGATTCCTTGTTACTATCTCCTAGCACAGGGGGGTGGGCCTTTGGGTTCCACTTGGTTGGGTGGCATGCACCTAAATCCCTTGGGATTTCTTCATGTTCGTGTGGATGAGACTTCCAATTGGAGAGCTCGTTGGATTCAATATCAATTCTTGCTTTATTTCATTTCAGTTGATCTTGTATTATTCTACCCCTCATTTGATATCGAGGTGGAAGTTGTATTTATAAACTTATTTATTGGACTTGCCTCATTTGGGGAATGAGTGTTGTAACCTTATTGTTTAATGAATGGATTAATGAATTTGAAAGTTATCTCTTATGCTTGATGTGAATCATCTTAATTGAAATGTATGTATTTATTTATTATTTAAATTATTGGCATGGTTTAAATTCATTTTTTTTGTTGAGGTTCTATATAACCTTTATCTCATAACCTTAGAGGTTGTTGGCATTACTTAGTGAACTTGCTTATTAATTCTACTTAAAAAATAAAAAATTAGCCTGCTTAAGTAGTTGTTTGCAACTTCCTCTAGGGTTGCGCGACAGGGCGTTACAAATTGTACTTTGCCAACACTCCAAGCCACACCCTATCATAATTTTCTCATCTATATGCATCCAACTTCCCTTTCTTAATCCCTTCCTTAGCCTCTTGGCGCCCTCTTATTATGTCTTTGGCCTCTATCTAAACTTCCCCCCTTATGGTTACGCTACACCTTAAAATATATTTGGCCTCCCTTCTTCCTTTTGGGCCTTCCTTCTTTATATTTGTTTGCCTTCTTCTTTATCGCCCTCCTATCTTTGCATCCTACCCTCTCACATAATAGATGTCTTTCCTTTATACGTTCGGATCTTTTAAATTACAACCCTTTCAACTTCTAAATCGGCCTCTTTTACATCTGAACCATCCTCCTTCATGCCCTTTCAGCCTCACATCTTTGTAATGGTCGCTTATTCCATGTTGTTGGGCCTCTTCCAATTCACATACGACCATGTGCTTCCCAAAAAAAAACTTCCTCTTTCACAAAATGGCTTCAAATTGCTAAAACTGAATCACAGCCAAACGATCGAGATTCAATAATCACTATCAACTCTTCAAATGATATATCTTCTCAAAACAACTTGACTAACTAATGAGCACCCAAACTGACACATTTACTATCATGTTTGGAAGATACAAGACAATTATTTAGCCATACCTTTGTTACAAGGAGTTCCTATTACTCGAGCGTCAGGAAGTTCTACGTCTTCAACTTTGTGACAAGAAGATAAATTAATGGAATGATAGGAAGATGCCACAGACACTCAACAACAAAAAAAGCCCAAAATTTGGATGGAGAGCAATGCTCCTGCATCAAGATCCCCTTTTCAAAAAAACACTCTTGATTTCTTTGAAGCTTTGTAATGACATGTGAAATACTAATGCAAACTTTTAAAGATCTTTACACTTTCAAAAAATAATGGTAAAGTAGTGAAAGTATATATATAATTTTAATAAGTTATTTAATTTTACTTTAGAATTATTAAAATTATTTTATTTTATTTATGTTTAATATATTTTTATTTGAAGAGCTATTTTTATTTATATAAGAAAATATTTAATAATTTATTTTTAAATATGTGTTGTATTTTGATAGTTATATTTATAGTAGTAACATGAGACTTTCTAATACAATAATAGAATAATAATAGAATGGATCATGACATTATAGTCTATATTTTCACAATATATAGAAATAAAATAATTAATTTAATTATTTATTTATTGTTTTTGAATTTTTTTTTTATTTCTTAAAACTTTTCTATATTATTAAAAATAGAAAACTATACATAAGTAATATTTCTATTTTATATTATATTCTCTTTAGATTAGACTATTGTAAAATAGATATACATTATTTAAAATAATACATTTTGAAATTTAAAAAAAGAAAATTTCAAATAGATAAATGTTTTTAAGATATGTATGTTATTATATATATTATATTAATTATTATAATCAATAATTTAATCTAAAAATTAAGTTTAAAATGTATTAATTATATTATTAATGTTTGTTATGATGTTTAGAGTATAATTTAGTCATTAATTCAATTTTATATTAAGAATAAAATATAAGGCAAGAAAAATTCTTTTAGAAGACAATTTCTATTAGAAAACAAATTTTATTGTTATTGTATTTCAAAGACAAGTACTATGACAATATAATATGATGTAAGAAAAAATATATTATTACAATATTTCAAATATGAGTACTATGACAATACGATATAAGACAAGATGAATTCTATCACCACAATATTTCAAAGAAAAGCACTATGAAAATACAATACAAGACAAGATAAATCTTGTTGTTACAATAGTTCAAAGACAAGTAATATTACAATACAATAGAAGGGAAGACAAGTTCTATTAGAACACAAGTTCTATTATTATAATATTTCAAAAATAAGTATTATGACAATAGAATATAATACAATATAAGTAAAAATAAATTCTACCATTAGAATATTTTGAAGACACATATTATGTCACTATTGACACTTAATATAAATTTGGTTCAATTAGGAGAGTGCCACCCTCAAATTTTGACTTATATAAGATTAAGAAAATAATAAATAAAAATAATAAATTCACAACATAAATTTCTTAAAACAGAACCTAAATTTAATGTCGACGTAATTATATTTAGATCTTTTAGTTGTTAAATATAGTTAAAATCTTAAGAAGATTGTATTATTTGAAAAGTATAAATTTGAGATAAAGAGTTAAATATTTTATATAGATATTTGTATATGTTTTTAAAAATAAAATAAGAATTAACATTAGAAACAAAACTTCAAATAAATAATTATCATGAAAAATTTGTTTGACAAGTAGGGTTAATAGGTCATAAACAACACATTCTAAGTTTTGACTTGTTTAAGTGACTCATTTGAAATCAACCAATAGATGGATTTTACTGAAGAAGCTAGAGTAATTTCACTTCTTGAGTAGGATCCACTTAAACAACACCTATTAATTGATTTCAGATGAAACACCTAAACAAATCGAAACTTAAAAGTGTCCTATTTAAACCAAACTGAATTGACAATAAAATAAATAACATCACAAATCGTAGTATCAGCCCATCAAACAAGATTTACTACGACCTTAGACATTAAAGAATTATAACGATTTAGAGGGCCCATTCTCGGTGGTTGAAGACAATATCGTTTGTCTTCCACACTAGCTGGCTTGCTGCTCTGCATTTGGGCTACAGATTATTAAAATTGTTAGTGATGTACTACCAGCATTCATATTAAATATAAAAAGCATTCTTAAAAATCTGTTCACTTCGTGTCAAACTCTCGATAGAGTCCGTGGTTAAGAGGAAATTGTATAACAGTCCAGTCCATAGAATGACAATATTCATGCGTGCGTTTACACGTTTTCTATGTAGAATGCTTCCAATTTCCAATTCCAACCGGCCAAGCTATCTGTTTTGCAGAAATAAGACAAATACATCGAGAGATTATCTCCGCCCAGTCAAAAGCTTTGATAATCCGTCTCTGTCAAAGTCGGCCACCATTAAAAGAAAGAATTGTATACTTTGGTTTGTGGGACTAAATGCCCACAAAGTAAAAGTCATGTTATGCTGTACAAGCTTTTCATGGCGGGCTGCGCTATTATATTCCCGTATTCACATTGCTACAAGATGCAAGATAAGATCCAGTTCAATTGGGAGTCCAAACTTTTCGAAATGCTCGACGATTCAGTTAACTTGGGAGTCCGAAATTTTCGAAATGCTGGAGGATACAAACATCGGAGCTAAACGATTAACACAGGTTTATACGTGGCACCAGATTTAAAATAATAGCAGTCATTAGTTTTAGTCTTACGATAAGATCACACATCACAGCATTGATTTCGAAGTTTATTGGATTCGCTTTGTTAAGCAAGAGATAACATTCATTTATTTTTCTCGACTTGCCTTTGTTGACTATGCTTCTGTGCCATGGGCAAAGATTATCATCAAATTATTTATGTTTCCTGTGCTTTTCTACAGCCAGGCAATGGGACGACATTAACTTTGGAGAGGGCCCGCAGTTGTTCCTTCGCACATAAGATTTCTACAATCTCTCAGACTTCAAAAGTTAGTAAACGTTCAATTTTGTCAAAGCGAAACCCAATATGCAAGGACTGCAAAAGAGCCGCCAATTTTTATTCAAAAATAGATTCCACAAATTTCCAAAGATACATTACATATTTGCAGTACTTGATTGCATATCATATTATAGTACATTCATAAGTACAAAATGATCATTGGATGTTCGTTACTTAGAGTGTTATTCTAATGTGTCTTTTGGTGTCTACTAGATCTTTTGTTTGATCCTAGATGTGCCTGCGTGGTGTGGAGGACAGTAGCAATATGGTCCTAACCATCAATGAAATCCTATCCACACCATCCATCACAGTAATTGGAATGATAATGTAAATAGCCCTTAGGTCATATAGCAACTTGACTAATATGTACCTATAAAGTTAGTTCTCCATATCTGCCACAAGTTTTGGTGTTCAATTTCACTTTGGTTAACAATAATATCCTTATAATCTTTCTAATAGAGTTTCATTACAGGTAAATGTATCATTATAATCTTGTGGATTAGATTTCAATAAAAGTTTTAGTATCAATTTTTTTTTTAGATTTTCAATGATGGAGGTTACAAGTCTCATAAGTTATGCTTTATCTATAATCATAAATTATTAGTCATTTAATTTGTTTGATTTTCTAGTAATAGTAATTTGTCTTGTGATCAATTTGGTGAGCTACCTTGACAAAATGTCAACACTACAAGTCAATAACAACTTTTTGTTTACCTCTAGTTACAATTACTCATTATTTGTTTGAATTTCCTAGCAATAGCAACTTGTCTTACAATCAATTTGACAAGCTACCTTGTCAAAATGTTAACACTACAAGTCAATAACAACTTTTTTTTGTACTCACTTAAATCTTAACATGTCACACCTAAATTTATGAATGATAGATAGCACCTAACCAACTACAAAGAACACACTCCAATAGCTCCTACTATTTGACTATACATATCAATAAGTGAAGAATAAGAGGTACAAATTCAATGTACACTTAGGCATAAACGAGCAAATTTAAAAAAATTAAATTAAATTTATATAAAAGGAAACCTTGGACCCTAATCAAAATATAAATTGCATTTTTATTAAGCAAAAAGTATTTAATTAATTTGAACTAAATTTACTTGAAAAAAGAACAAGATATGTAACTTTATGAAAATGGTGATGTCATGATGAGAGGAAGGATAATAATTGGAAATAAATATTAGATAAATCAAATATTTGTTTGTACATTTTTATAATGAATGTAAACCCACAAATTGCAAGTTTGTAAATCCACATCAGCCATATCAATTTCTAAAAAGTATATCCATTTTAAAAATAGATATCAATTTCAAATATAGTTTTTTATTAAAAGGGGAAAATATATTTTGAATGGTCTATAAAACCCTATTACAACCTGTAGGAGGAAATTATGGAATTGAATTATGCAATAGAACCCACAGTACTAATGACTTGTGATTGCAAACAAGTTAATGAATTCAAATAAAAGTTAATCAAAACAATGACACAATTAAATCTAAAAATGAGAACAACCTTACCATCCCATTTCAAAGTAATCTATGTTGTATGATATGTCGGATTGCTTCAACACAAGAGCCTCCATGATAGTTGCAAAAGCTTGATGTAAGGTGATGACCTAGATGCTATGATAAATTTTCAATTTCTCAAGAATAGAAAAAAGATGGCTTCACTATCAAAATTCTAGGTAATGAGTATGAAGGATGAAGGTCTATTTTATAGATTTTAGGAAATTAGATCAATGATGTGGATTAAGAGGTGTTTATTCGAGATCAAAGGATAAGAATAAATGAGAGGAGTTGATTTCCCAATTAATTGACTGCAATTGGTTGGAGGATTTCAATTAATTAGCTGCATGAGATATTGATTGAAGTGTTAAAAGAAGTGATTGATCAGAAGAGTGGTCAATCAATATCAGTTGAATGAAAGAGAGTTTCAGTTAAGATTTGAGGAAATAATGCATGATATAATTAATTAAATAAATAAATAATTATTGGATGAACGTGCAAGATAAGATTGAGATAGAAGATGAGTTTTCTTTTTTGCATGATAAGATAATTAATTAATTGAGAAACATGCAATAAATAAGATTGATTAATAAAGAAAATGTTTATTTATTAATAGATGATGTTTCACCTTAAAAAAGAGAATCCTAACAAGTGATCATCTATCAAAATTAAGAATAGTAGAACCATTTAACTGTCCTCTATGTAATGAAATTATAGAAGATGTAGATCACTTGTTTCTCAAATCCTATTTTTGCACATCAATGTTGGAGCTTTGTCTTAAATAAATTAAATTATTACAATCCCTTGCCAAATTCTTTATGGGATTTGTTCCAAAGTTGGCCGGTTTTATTCAAGACTATCTTTTTTGCTTCTATCTAGCAAGTGCTACCATCCTTAGTAATTTGGAATTTATGGTGGGAGCAAAATTTACATATTTTAGAAAAATTTCATCATCAATGGAAGTGGTACAAGGAAAAATTGAAAAAGCAGTATCGAAATTAGTAAATACCAATATCCAAAAGAATGAGGGACTAGACTTAGTCTTTACAAATTGGGATGATTCCATTTTAAGGAACTGGAAGAGCATAAATTTACCATTTCCAAGGAGTCTTTTACAACCAAAAGTAGCCAAAATTGATAAGAAACTAGTAAAATGGAATGCCCCCCAAGATGGCTTCATGAAACTAAACTTTGATGGGGCTTTAAGAGGAAACCTAAGGGAATCAGGTGTTGGTGTCTATTTAAGAGACTCAAGAGGTAAGTTACTTGCAAGCAATTAAACACATCTACCAAAAGGCTCCAATAATCTTGTAGAATCAAAAGCACTATTGATAGGTCTAGAAATCGCATTGAGGATGGGCATCACACACTTATATATTGAAGGGGATTCTTTAGTAATCATAAATACTTGTAAAACTAAAAGTATTCAAAATTGGAATCTATAGTATGTTCCTTAAAGAGCTTTGGATTTGTTAGAAAAGTTTCAAAGTTATGAAATCACTCACACATAGTGAGAAGGAAATAATTTAGCATATTGTTAGCAAACATGGGATACAATAACCAAGAAATCTATTTAACCCAAGTGTTGGAAACAAGCTACATTGAGAGGGGGGGTGAATCAGTGTTGTACATAAATTAACTTAATTAACCTTTATCTTCAAAGCATTAACAACATTCAACCATAATGCATAAACATTAATCAAATGAAAACAGCACCATAACACAAATATTTTTATGTGGAAAGCCTATTAGGGTAAAACCACGATGGATGGCCAATCCACAATTTAATCTGAGTATACTCAAATGAAGTTTACAATAGGGGAATTCACTTGCTTTTAGGCACATTGCCTAGAGCTCACTACCTTACAAAGAAAATCAGATTAAAAGCATCTAAGAGTTTGAACTGAGAAAAATAGCATCTACATATGCCTAATTATAGTTCCTGTTAGGCACAATATTTGATCTTCTATCCTACAAACTGATTCTATACTTCTATTTTTTTCTGCTCACACCCGCATTAGAAATTCTCTATGTGCAAGTGAAACAATGCATTATCGCTCTTATGCTATGCTCTAATTCACAATTCACATCAACACACACTTAATACTTCAAACAAAATGATACAGACAATCTTATATATATCTACAAAATATAATTCAATTACACTTTGTTGGCTTCAATAAAACACAAAAATAATTACAACTATCGGTACAAATCAAGAATAATATGTAGTTTATATCCACAACAGTCAGCCACAACTTGGTTAGGACCCAAAAAAGGATGTAAAAACACAAAAATACTTAACCAATGTCTTTCCATACATCCGCGACATGATTCATTCATGAAGTCGGCTCCAATATTGGTAAAATAGAAAATTAGTCAACTGGATCTTCAAACTTCCACACGAATTGATACGAGCCATTGCACTTCAATAGTAACAAAGATAATATACCAATAAACATTTCTTGAGATCTGTGCAACACAAAACAATAACCAAAAATCTTTATCCAGATCGATGAACACTGAACTACCAGATGCCTAGTTCTTCCTTGTCAATCTTCAATCTGTTTGTCAGTATGATCGAATGATGATGTGTGTATCTGAACATAGATTAGGTTTGTCATCAATGAAAACACCAAATGATACTAGTAGTGTCTCTTGCCAACAATCTCCCCCTTTGGCATTGATGGCAACACTTAGTGAAAAATGACTAAGTGTCAGATCAGTACTAAGATAAACTACACTATCATCCTCGAAATCCAAAAATACAATTCTCCCCCTAAGATGATTGTAGATTTTTCACTCCACTATTCTCCCCCTTTGACATCAATGGAAAAGGAAGGGATTGCATACCAAAAATGGATCAATCAAAATTGTTATACAAAAATTAACTTTAACTTACATAAGCTGAAAAATGTCTATAAAATCTTTTTTCAGCTAGATCAGATTTGCGTCCCAAACTCTTTTGAGACTCCATGATTGTTATGTGACCACATATCAAGTAGGACTGTGTCGCGCTACAAATTCCAAGTTGGTTGGATCACCAATTTCCATAGTGTCTTCTCCTTCCTTTAGAGTGCTTGACATTGTCTCAATTTTTGGACCAATTATGCTTCTTAGTTCGCATGTTCTCGCAACAATTTTATCATTCTCATGCTTCAATCTTTTTATTTTGTTAAGCACAGACATCACTTCACCTTCTATATTTCCAACACCACCGATTAGAGGATCAAATTCTTTAGAAATATTACTTAACTATTTTTCTAGGTCCTTAACCTTTTTCTCATTAGCTTCAGGGTATGTGCAAGATCATGATGGGCCAAAAAGTGACAATATGATGGGTATGTGTAGGGTATGTGGCTGTCAACTTTTTTTTATCCAAATTTGATGAAAGGAAAATGATTTTTAAAGGAGATTCTCAACTTTCCACCAATATAAATTATGTTTTACTTTGAATTTAATAAATAATTATTATTCATTTTCTATTTGAATTACGACTAAAGTCCTCATTGATAGGCTAATTCAAGCTGAATCTGAAACTGCATCACATTTTATATATACTATAGGATTAAAAAAAAAAATTGAATTTCATGAATTTTTGACCACATCATAATTAATTATTTAAAAAATATTACCATCACAGTGAGATATGAGTAGTAAAAAAAACCATAAAATTTGCTACTAATTGAAATTTCTTTTCACCAAATTCCTAGTATTTACTACATTTTTGAAAGATTCTATTCTTATACATTTTTGAAATAATATAGATAACTTATTCAAATTTTTACGTCAAGTTTCCTAACTCTAATTTTTTTCAATTTTCGCCACTTAAGGGCCTATTTTTTCCATGATGATCCTGCACATAGCCTTCGGTATGTTTTGAAAAAGATAAACATGATTTGTATATCTTTCCACCTTCCGAAAAAACATTTTGTACATTCTTTACACATGTGGCTAAAATGGTTTTATCTTTAACAATAACTCTTTTCAATCCACTAAACCTTTTGACATCAAACTCTTTTTGCACTTTCACCATAGATGATATTTTGAGTGACTCAAAGTGAGTATTCATAGATTTGATAAGCTTTTTCAATCCATTGGAAGAGGAACCAGTCAAATCTTTCACGTAAGAAGGCATTATATTCTCCAATACTCTAGATGCAAGATTTAGTAGTTCACTATGTTTGATGTGTGACTTCAGCAACTCTTCTTTGGATTTTCTTGAGCGAATGAAGCTACTTTCATCTTTTGGATTGGACTCAAAGTAGATAGGTCAATGGGACCTTCAATCAATTATGGATCCAATTCTTCTTTCTGTTCAACCAAAAAATTCTTCCTTACCTCAACAGTGTCTCTTCCCTCAATTGGGATTGCTTTTACATCATCTTTCTTCTCTTTAGTTATTACTTCCACAGTTGCAGGTTCTATTTTATCTTCAGGTATCTCTGCTTTCTCAACTGATACATTTTCACATACCTCAACTTCCATAGGAATTTATGTGTTGTCCTCTATAGGAGGAATCTGTGAGTTCTCAGCTATATCAAAATTTGATTCTTGTACTTCCTTTACCAAACTAGATGGGGCATCTTCAACATGTGTTTCCTCAGCTACAACATCAATTTTGTCATTCAACAATATCTCTCTCAGGATTTGCTCAGTTTCTTTTGTAACTTCATCAGTTAGACCGATCATTAGCTTGTTCACCATTGTTTTGCTTTTAAATTTCCTTTCTTCTTTATTCAAAAGTTCCTGCATGTCCTCCATAGACATTACTAGACACAATTTTGCAAGAATCCTTTCTCTCATATGTTCTTCTTTTTTTCAGCATTAAGTCTCCTCATTTCGAGAATGTCATATAGACTTTTGGGAAAATTAGGCACAATTTCAAACAAAACTTTATTCAAAACATTCATATGTTTTATTGTTGCTTCTTCAAGAATTATTTTATTAGATTCACCAAAAGACTCATACCATTTATAGAGAGGCTTGATATTTCTATCTTTAGCTAAAGCCTTTTCAACTTCCTCTACTGACATACCTGGATTGTCAGTTTTTGTCTTCTTCTTCGCTTGAACATCTTTACCGAATGGTTTTTCTTTCATAATAGTTTCTGCCATGGTGCCTTGATGTTTTATTTCTTTGACACCTTCATCAAACTCAATTTCCTCATCATAAAAAACAACCATATAGATTATTTTTCTCTTATATTTCTTCCTCTTTCCATCTTTGTCGGATCCCTTGGATTCAGTTTCCACAGGGATTGATTTTGCTACAAGAGCTAAATGGGATGCAAAACTTCTAGTTATTCTAGCTCGGGCAGATAGTGCTATTGGACTAGCTGATTGAATTTTTACTCCCTCCTTAGCTACTTGTTTTGTTGCTTCAAGTTCTTCCCTTTTCTTTCTAGCTTCTTTCAATTTCTCAGTGGATATGCCCAAACTTTCTGTAAGAACTTCTAACTCTTTTCTTACTCTTTTAGTTACCACAGGTTTCATGAGCTCATTGTGAACTTGTATGGTCTTTTTAGTACAGGTACCGAACCTCTCTTCTTCCAGATCTAGAGGTTTACTTAGCAAGTGTTGTGCATACATATCCAAAAAAAAATCTTTGACTTCATACCCCATAGGCATGATCTAGATTGTTCTGAGATCAACAACTTCCATCATACACTGATCAACCTCTACCATGAAGCAAATTAAATCCTTGTATTTCTCCACAATAGAGGTGGGAATCCTCTCCCTAGCTTGCATCATAGTCTGAAAATTTTTAAATTATCCCCAAATAGTTGTATTCTTTGTTTTGGTCTCTACAAAATTGTGCAACAGATCTCTGATCTAAGTGGCTACCGGTTTGTCCCTTTTCCAATGAATCTTTCCAACTCTTGGAACTTCAACCATGGAATAGAAGAATAAGCACAAAATCAAGTTACCATATTTTAAATATTTTTTCTTATCTTTCTTAATATTTGCAAGATTTTCCATTAGTTGACTTGTCAGCAGTTCATGAAGATCATAATCTGAATTTTCTTTCACCATCGGATAAGTGGCATAAATTTTTCTATCAAACACAGAGTTGTCTCGGTTGGAATGATAAATCTTCTATCCAACAACCATAGATGAAAATTTGAAATCTACGTCAACAATGCTATCAATTTTTATTGCCCCTATGTCATATGTAGAGCCTGTAGCATTAGTGTCCATTTGATTTTTTACAATCAAAATTGGTAATCCACCAAAAGAATTTAAGCCTTTTACATCACTGATAACTTCCTTTGTGATTTTGAATAGTATTCTTAACCACATGAATTCATCATGGACTCAACTCAAAACATAATGAACCCACTATGACTCTTCAAAGATGGTAAATTTGACAATTTGAGTGAATTTCTTTGTTTCCAAGATTTTATGTTTCAGCTTCACATGGAAATCTTCACCTATGATGTGATTATTATACAAATTCAGCAATTGAAATCTTCCTAGTTCTTCAATATTCATAGGAATATAAACCCTAATATCCTTTGTATGTAACATTCTGTATGGAACAGACGAAATACTCCTAGTGGATCGGTCTTGCAAGAGACTTGTAAGGATGCCATTTAAATTTGGGATGAGGTCTGTCCTTGACTTCAACTACCAAAGGAGTATTCATTTTGACCAAATTTTAAATTCACAGAGTTTTCTGATAAATACCTTTTTGTTGGATCAAGTTTTGATTTCCAAATCACTTCAACACTTGATTCCGCCTCAAATCACCAAAGTTCACCTTAGAGCTCTTCAAACTTCTTTTCTCCAAAATAAAAAAGTGACAAATGAAGAATAGAAATGACTTTTATCACTTTCATGTCTAACCATTTTTGTCATAATAAATTCCTTAACCCTAATTCATTTGGTTACCCTTTTTTTATGCACTGTGATGGGTAAATCTTGTACATACCTCTAATACGGAATACCACTTCCTTGAATGAGTTTGATAACATCTTTTGAGCACCTTGTGTACACATCCACATCTAGTGTTACTTACCAGTTACGGGGTTATATGATTTTCTTGAAAGTTCCCCCTAAGCCATAGGCTTGGAACTAATTCTCGGAGGAATTACCAGAACCAGGTTCTGGTGCTGACATATTTTCTTCAATAGAGGGATCTTTCTTCACCCATTTATTCTGCATCTGCTATCTAACCACATCTGTAGTGATTTTTAATTTTCCTTTGATATCCGTCTACATGTTTTTCCTTTGATTTACGAGACCTTTTTTGTTCCAACAAAATGTAGCAATGTGACCAATTTTGTTTTAGTTATAGCACACAACGTTTCTCTATCTAGACAAGTTGTCACATTGGTTTCCTCTTGATTTGCACTGGTTAGCAGTATGGCCAAGTCTATTGCATGTGTAGCATCTAATATTTCTATGAAATTGATTAATCATATTTCTGCATTCATTTGACTTATTACCAACCTTATGACAATTAAAACACTAACCTGAGAATGATGGACCACTTGATTTCATCCTACTTCTACATTGAGTAGCCATGTGTCCAAATTTATTGCAACTGAAATAGTATCCATTAAATCTCTGAGCATTAGGTCACCTTACCAAATACCTTCCAGATTTGTTCATTTGATTTCTTTGTTTGAATCTCCTTTGCTTGGATCTGGGACTTTCTCCTTCTTCATATCCAAGACCTCTCTTGTGGGTATATGTACGATCATGATGGGCCAAAAACTGGCGATATCTAAGTGATATGATAGCCCATATGGCTAACGACCTTTTTTTGCCCAAAATTGATGAAAAGAAAATGGTTTTTCAAGGACATTCTCAGCTTTCCACCAATATAAATTATGCTTTACTTTGAGTTTAATAAATAAATATTATTCATTTTCTATTTGAATTACAACTAAAGTCCTAATTGATAAGCGGATTGAAAAAAATCTATAAATTTCAAATAGTATCACATTTTTTGAATCTGAAACATGCATCACATTCTATGCTTCACATACAATACGATTAAAAAAAAAATTGAATTTCATTAAGTTTTGACCAAGTTAAGGTGGTTAGACATACAAATTTTTATATTTTATAAAATTTGTAATAAAAAAATCATAATTAATATACTTGGAAAAAAATTACAAAAAAATATGCATTACATTGGGACATGAATCCCTTACTTATATCTAAAATCTTATAAAAATTTATTATCATTTTATTGTGGTTAGGGTGGTCAGACAGACACCTACTTCTTATTTTTTCCCTGAAATTTAAGTACTATTGCATTGAAATTTCAAAATTTCACCAAATAGATTTAAGAAAAAAAAAGAAACCTAGTATTTTAGGAACTACATTCAATTTTCTATAGATTCTATTCTTACATATTTTTGAAATAATATAGATAAATTATTCAATTTTTTACGTCAAGTTGCCTAACTTTGATTTTATGAATTTTATTGCCACTTAAGGGCCTGTGTTTTCCATGATGATCCTGCACATACCCTTGTCACCATTTTTCCTCTGACTACTAACTAGTTCATCAAGATTGGCTAAGCTAACTTTGATTTTTTCTTTGTACTCATTTATAGTAGCAAGTTCTTTTATGAGATCATCCATCTGCTTTTCAAGTGCCTCTTCAGTATTTTTAGATTGTTCCAATTCATCATCCAATCGGCTACATACTTCAAAATTTTCTTTCAGGGACTATGCTAGGTTCTCTTCATTCTTCTTCATATCTTCAATCTCTTTGTTCATCTTCATCATGATAGATTCCATCTCATGCTTTAGAAATGTATTATCTCTAGTAAGCTTCTCACATTCTTCTATCTTTTCCTTTAGGGCTTGATTGAGTTTTTATTTTTCAATGCTCTTATTGTCATTCTACTTAATATGATCAAAGAGTTCCTTTATCTTCTCTCTAGACTTATTGATTGTGTCTTTTAGAGACTCAATAAATTTCTTAGCATTTCTGAGATTTTCTTGCAATTTCTAAACTTTAACCTTTGACTGATCAAGATCATCCAAGGCCACCAAAAGTTGTTGTTGAAGACTACTTGAATCCATTGAAACACATTCCAAGATCTAACCAAGTTGTTATACTTCTTCAGAGGAACTAACTCTGATACCAATTGTTGGAAACAAGCTACACTAAGAGGGGGGTGAATCAGTGTTGTGCAAAAATTAACATTATTAACTTTTATCTTCAAAGTATTAAAAATATTTAACCATAATGCATAAAAATGAAGAAAATGAACACAACACCATAACACAAGGATTTTTACGTGGAAACCCTATTAGGGGAAAAACCACAGTGGATGGCCAATCCACAATTTAATCTAAGTATACTCAAATGAAGTTTATGATAACAGGAATGCACTTGCATTCGGGCACATTGCCTAGAGCTCAATGCTCAAAGGGAAGCCTCACTTCCTTACAAAGAAAATCAGATTAAAACCATCTAAGAGTTTGAACTGAGAAAAATAACATCTATAAATGCTTGGTTATAGTTTTGGTTAGGCACAATATTTGATCTTTTGTCCTACAGACTGATTTGACACTTCTTCTCTATTTTGCTCACACTTGCAACAAAAATTATCCATGTGCAAGTGAAACTACACATTATCGCTCTTCTACTCTGCTCTAATTCATAATTCGCATCAACACACAACTCATAATTCACACAAAATGATATGAACAATCTTATATATATATATATATATATATATATATATATTTGCAACATAGAATTCAATTACACTTTGTCAGCTTCAATAGAACACAAAAATAATTACAACTATCAACTAAAATCAAGAATAATATGCAATACGTATCCACAATGGTCGGCCATAACTTGGCCAAGACCCAAATAATGATGTAAAAACACAAAATTACTTAACCAATGTCTTTCCATACATCCACGACATGATTCGTTCATGAAGTCAGCTCCAGTACTGGTAGTATAGAAAATTAGTCAACTGGATCTTCAAACATCCACACGAATCGGTACGAGCTACTGCACTTCAATAGTAACATAGACAATATACCAAAAAACATTTCTTGAGATGCACAACACAAAACAATAACCGAAAATGTTTATGCAAATCAATGAACACTAAACTACCAGATGCCCTATTCTTCCTTGTCAATCTTCAATCTATCTGCCAGTATGATCAAATGATGATGTGTGTATTTGATCATCAATTAGGGTTGCCATCAATGACAACACCAAATGATACTAGCAGTGTCTCTTGCCAACACCAAGATTTTAGCCATCTTCATGATTATCCTCAACTAGGAAATTGCAAAATAAGAGATGTTAAATCTTGGTTCTAGGTTTCATATTGTGTTGCCAAAAAGTGTAGGCTTTGACACTTTTTTCTCATTTGGACCCTTGCCTATGGATTTTGGACCTTTTTCAGCCACTTTTTACCCCTTTCCAGGCCTTGTGCCTAAGTGTTGTAAGGTGTTGCAAAAAAAATTCAAGCTTTCCAAGGCTTGTCATCACTAAATCAACCCTTCCTTATGCTATAATGACCCCTTAATACACATACAAGTCCTATCTTGGGGTGTTTTCATGAGACAATCCTGAAAAACATAAATAATCACATATTAATTACCGATAACCACTCAAATTTTCCTAGGTGGAATAGGTCACCACCTTAGGCGATCGAGTCCCATATGGCTTGTTGATGCAAGTTTTTCCATGTAGCAGCAGTCTCATGGGAAACTTAGCTATTGGGGGACATAGTGTGCTAGCTAAGTGACCTCTGGGGTTTTATCGAAGCCAGATCTTCATTTAGTGGGGAGGTAAAAGGTTAGAAAGATAGAAAAATATAAAATCTACACTACAGGCAATGCGCCAAAATCATAGACAAATTTACCAGAGCACAGTGTAGAATGCAAAGGCCCGAACCACCAAAATGTTGTTCATAAAGTAATTTTTCTCAAAAGCACGTAAAACATAACAAATACCTTCTAATTTGCATAGCATACTCTAGCATAACCTTAGCTAATGCAGAGGAGTTGACAAAACATGATATGTATTCATTGAGCTATGAAATATTACAAAAGTTGAAGAATAGGCATTCATACAATAAAAGAAGATAATAGTATAAACCAACACTCTTACTAAATGCATGAAAAATAGAAAGGCCGAATTGATTTGGCATAGTCTAGAGTCTTCAAATTAAATAAAACTATTACAAAGGCTTCTTCCTAGTGCTCAGGAGTTTTTGCAACTTAATCAACAACCTAATAAAGAGAAACATGGCTGTATTTATAGGCTAGTCCACCACCTGAAACACACCAAGAGAAAGAAAGTTGCGAGCAAGGATCGATGCCCCAAATCACCTTGAGCTACCACAACAAACATCGATCACCCAAGAGCATGCCAGTGAAGCCACTATAGGGAACGGAAAACCACACAGTAGTAGAAATGAACACACAACACCACAAAAAAAACGTGGCAGTAGGCGAGTACAAAAGGCACGACAGCAACTCCAAGGTAACCGGTGCAGCAGCAACTACCACGTGTCATGCAGACAGGGCCCAAAAAAAAGATGAAGGGACGCCCATCGAAAAGCTTCGAAAGGGAGCCATATGGAGCACACCGAGCGAAAGAAAGTATAAGGTGGGGCCAATTCAGAAAACAACTAGAGAAAGCCACGCGACATACAGACGGAGATCGACGAAAGATGAAGCGATATGAAAAGAAGAAAGCTTCATGAGGAAGCCACGTAGAACACGTCGAAGGTTGTGAGCAATTTAAAAGGTAAGGCACAACCATGAAGATAAGAATAAAAACTTTGAAGGCTTAGCAGTTTTTTGTGAAACAGTTTGGTGACTCACAAGGGCATTTCACTCACGATATGAAGAACCCTAGAAACTTTGGTTCAGGATCCCAAAATTGCTCATAACCTCAAGAGGGCAGCTTGCATACTGATCTAGACTTCATTCGATGGTGAGGAGAGAGCTCGCAGATTTTCATGAGCCAATTTCAGATCGATGATTTCTTTGAAAGGCAATCCGCCAGATACTTTTGATTCTAATTCCAACTGAAAGAAGAGTTGTGCCAACTGATGCACGATCCCCTCAATCTTCTCGGCGGTTGGAGATTGATCAAAATATTGGAAGATAGAAAGGTCTTGCTTCTTCTTCTTGATCATAGCAACAATGTGTTCCACATACGCTATTGCCTAATCCACAATGAAGGGCGAAGGGAGGCCTTTCTGAGTTAAGCAGGAAAATTTTGCCCACATGTCACTGGTAACCTGGTTAAACCTAGCCCTGCATTCTGCCCCCTGTTGAACAGTCTTGTGCATATAGATGAGGATGCTTATGCCCATAGCCACCATTGTTTGGTCCTTGATGCCCACGCCACTCAAAGCTTCATTGGAAGCTATATATAACTTACCCAACAAAATCCTAGCCTTCGGAACCTTATCAGAAGTTACCTCCTTAATCTATTGGATTGTTTCACTTACTGTTCCGCAAAGGCCGACCACCTGCACCATAAATTTTAGGGTGGGCTGTAGAGTAAGACACAATACCTTCACCTTGTCCCAGTATGATGCATACAAATCCTTGGTGATTTACAATGAGCTCATCTGTGGCGCAAGAGGTTGGGTCTTCAGGATATTCAACTCTGCCTCTCTGCTACTCAAAATTGCCTTTAGCTCTGACAAGTTTCTGTCCAATGTGGACACTTGTTCCTTCAAAGTGGTAACCTCTTTTTCTTTTTCTTCCAAGGCCAATTTGACCCACTTTGCTTTTTGAATCTCCAACTCCAAAGTGGCATTCATTTCATTAATTTCAGCATCCCTGTTCTATCGAAGCTCTTTCATTCCTTCACCTAGCTGCATGGACTCAACACGGAGTTTTTCCTCATTTACTCGGTTGTGTTCAACCTGCTCCTAGAGGG
This sequence comes from Sequoiadendron giganteum, assembly GCA_007115665.2. Lineage (NCBI taxonomy): Eukaryota > Viridiplantae > Streptophyta > Pinopsida > Cupressales > Cupressaceae > Sequoiadendron > Sequoiadendron giganteum. The sequence continues at coordinate 439,186,075 of CM021103.1, read as the reverse complement.
TCAGGATGATTTCTGCACTCATAACCTATAGCTCCTTGATTTGACTTTCGAAGGCACTCCTCTCCTTCTCTAGGTGACTTATTTTTTTTCCTGGGCTTTAAACTTGTTTACCCAGATATCGACCTTACCCTTGAGCTCTGATATTTGATCATCCTTTTTTCTTGCCTGGTGGTTGAGCTTGAGGTAATCAGTGGTCACGATTTTCAAGGTCTCCTCCATTAGCTAGACCTTATCTTGCGAGCATGCCTACTGCAAGTCTAGCCCGATAGCATTTACAGAGTAATCACTCGGTAGCATTTCTCCTACCGGTTTAATCACATTAGTTGTGATTTTTGTAAACATCAATGAATTTTGGCTCTCATCGAATACAATTTGCAAGAGAGGCTCTACTTGCCTGGTCACATCCTTTTGTCCTCTTTTGTTGATACAGTTAGCTCGAGCACTCTTGTTTGCATCAACCTGCGAAAAATATTCCTGGGCAGGGATACCCAGGCCGCGAGCAAAAGGGAACTCCTGAGGGATAGCTAGTGGGAAAGATAACGTACTTAGCGCATTAGTGGTTTTGTTGCGCCTCGTTATAATGGTCGGGGAGAATGGTGGAATGAATTGGCCACTCAAAGGGGATGATAATGCGATGTAGGGGAAAACTAGAGATGCACAAACTGAAGGACTGGGCCTCAAGGACAAAAATTTGTTGGCTCATGAGCCTAGCATTAACACCAAATTATGCTCCGGGTAAGGGATGAAACGCAGGGGACGAAAGTTGGAAACCAATAGGGGTAAGACTAGACTACCTGGGATATCCAGCGGTAGAGAAAACTGGCGTAGATGAAAAAAGAGGGGCAGACGAAGAAGAGACCAGAGACATGGTACAAAGAGAAGACGGATGAAATGTTACCTGAGCCTCTAGGGGAGTTGCAAATGATTCAAATACTTCCTCTATCGGTCGCTCTTCTTCTCCACCGGATTCTCTTATTCGTTGCTACTTTTCTTTTGGAGAATCATCAAGGTCAATAATGACCTACCTCCTACCACTGGTAGTCCTTACCTGCTTCCTCGTTGATTTCATAGAAGCACTAGAACAAAGTTCCGAAGTGCTAAAACAAAGGACAAAGGTGCTATCTTGACATAAGTGCTAAAACAGTGCATGAAAGCACTGCAGAAATTGATGGAAGTGCTATCTTGACAAAACGCTGAAATAGTGCCCAAAAGTGCTAGAAATTATGATGAAAGCGTCATTTTATGAAAGCACTAAAATATATACTATAAGTGCTGAAACAGTGCTCGAAAGTGCTATTTCACAGAAGTACTAAAACAGTGACCCAAAGTGCTGAAACAGGTTTCCAGAGCGCTAAAAACAGGACTTTTATGACTCTATTGTAAAATCTGATTTGGCCTTATGGCATACTGTATGATGGATTATGGAAGATAAGAATGATGTATGCGCTAACTACAGTTGTGATACTGAGTAAGAGCTCTTCTTTGGAAGAAGGCTCATGAATAGAATGGTTCTATTGCATAATTTAAAGTGTGACCCCTAGCAAAATCATGATATCTATGGATGAATGTTGTATGTTGTAAAAAGAGTTTCCGATTTTGATATACAAAATGTTGCCTTCTTAATTTATCTCAATAACCGAAAGGTTTCTTGGGTTTTGTGATTTTGATTTTTCTCTTGACAAACATGGTGGAATTCCACTTTTGCAGCATGGATTTTTTGATCTAACTTGACTTTGTTGTTTTCAGGATGATCTTTAATCTGATTTTAATGAATTTGTGAAAACACAACAAGTAATTGTGAATAATTATTTTAACTGAATAGATCGTGTATGTTCAAGAATCACAATGATTCTTATTGATTTTGACGGTTTGCTTTGACAATTGTATACAAATCAAACAGACTCACACTTAAGGATAAATAGGTCATCATTATACTAACAACCGACATCTTGAATTGTGTTGATGCATACAGCCTTGTCACCCCCTAGAGGGCGCCCGTGTTTTTGTCGTTTCTAGGTGCGTACTCAGAGTTGGATTTCTCATCCTCTGAGAAAATGGTCCATGAAAATTATATGGTGAGTGTCTTGGGGGAAGATTCTTCCCTCCCGTTGCACCGTGAGTATGACAATGTATGGATACTGACTCGGCGGGATACTACTCTATGGTTCATAGATAGGGCTTCTGTGCGGTGCGGCAATCGATAAACTCCCTCAAGAGACCTCCCAATGTTTAGAACAAATATTTTGGGGATGGTTATCTTTCTCCCTATCGTCAAGTTGAAATTTCATCAACAACTTGCATTTTTATTATAGTGGGTTGGAATCCTTGGCTTTAGGTGTTCCAACTTAGGTCAGTCCTATAGGGTGAGTACTTTTTCCCACTATGGTAGGCCTTCTAAAGGATTTAATAAAGCGTAAATAGTATGAAGTAAAAGTGAATCCGGCGCTTTGGTCACCTAGTTAAGGGGAGAGAATAAGCCTAATTGCCACAAGCACAACATATAAGTTGTTCTATTTGAAGCCCAAAAATTAATTTTCTAATCTATGTAAAGGTGTTGCTTCACATAAATCATGTTTGTTCTTTTTAACTTGTACTATAAAAATATGACAACTATCCTAGGATTGATAAATTTGATTTTAAGAAAACAAAAAAGTGGCTACCCTAAGATCGATATATTTTAGAAACCAAGAAGTGACTATCCTAGGATTGATAAATTTTAGAAAACGAGAAGTGACTATCTTAGGATTGATAAATTTTAGTCCAACTATGAAAAAAAATAAAAAATCTAGCTGTGGCCGCGTCGGATCCAGATTGAAATTACAAAAGCGCTATAACTCTTACCTAATGCGCTAAAACATGAAAGCGCCGAAACAGGACACTGAAGTGCCGAAGTTTGCGATGGAAGTGTTAAATCACCGATGCACTAAAAAAGTCGACAGAAGCGCTGAAATTTTTGACAGATGCACTGTAGTAACACGAAAGTGCCGAAACAAAGCACGAAAGCGCTATAGGATTTGATGAAAGCGCTAAAAGAAAACAAGCTGGGAACCTACGTGACACTTTCAAGAAAAAATGATAAAATTTGGGTTAATGCCCCATGGTGGGTGCCAAATTGTAAGCGTGGATAAGGTGTAAAGCACAAAACACACTTCTTAATAAGACATTATATCAAAGACAAAGTTGAATGAGTCAGATCAAAGCAATAATCTACTGAATACGTCATATTGTTCTCTATCTCCAAAGATTTATTAAACTACTATTTTCTCTCAGATCGTGAGTGCACTATGATTGTTAAAATGACAATTCAAAGAACGAGATGGATGCTAATGCAATGATATAGAGCTCAATGTGATAATACTAGATGATAAATAAATAAAACTAGCATGAATTGACATGAAACATATAAATGCAGCTACAGGAGGCAGTCATGATATGAAAACTTGATTTGTTTGATGTTGGATGCTTGAATGTTTGATGCTTGAATTCCTGTAGAGTAAGAGTGCATAAGTTAGATTATCTGGATCCTTTTTTTGGTTCAATGAGGCTATATTTATAGATTTCCTGGCTGTAGAAATGCATAGGGATGGCATTGAGAGGATTCGATTCAATCTAGAGGATTGAATGGTGAAAGATGGAGGAGATTGAGAGAAGATTTTGGAATTTTTCTCCAATTTGTCTCCAAAACAAATTAATCAATAAAGTGTTTTGATCTCTATTTAATTAATTTAAGATTGATGTGATAGAATAAAATAGGGAGATGATAATTAAATTAAACAAATTATTTGATTCTATTTATTTAATTAAGATGATGTTAAATGTGACGTGAACGTGAATTATATAAATAAATATTTCTATTTATTCGATAGTAGAGGAAATTAGGATAATTAATCAAATAATTTGTATTTAATTAATCGGATGCTCCAAACCAATTTTAGTTGTATACATTTTGCCCCTTTTCGAAGTGATGTGTTTACGCATTGCTTCGAGGAAAATTTTGCTGCTGCTACCAGGATCGTTGATAAAAAATAATTTTGTATGCCCCAGACATTGATTTTTAGATGATTGATGATAATATGCCCCCTCGGGAGATAAATTAATGATTTGATGATTCTTTGAAATTTTATGATTTTCTGATGATTTGATGAAGATACGATGATGAAATAATTTATCTCCTGACAAAATGATGAAGAAATATAGCCCACAGATGAATTTCAATCAATTTCATGGATAAAATTAGTCAAAATATGATAAAACCCCTCAAAAATCCTTTGTCAAAAGTTATATGTAGTCCAAAAGGTCATTTTCAAAGTCATTTGCACTTTTTAAGTTTAGAAGTCCTTTGATAGAGACATTTTAGCCAATTGGAGCAGGATGCCAATCCCTTACCACACTCACTGTTTCGAGTGCGTTTGATGTCACCAATGGCCGGCCATGTATGGACCTCCGGTATGTACCCCTTATCCTCCTCGTTTTTCGTGCACTTTTGTTTTTTATGCATTTTATTGCTTTCGATGTTTTTTCTCTGTTTTAGCACTTCCAAGCTACACTATAGCACTTTCATTCCGATGTATCGCTTTCAATAGGTAGATTTATGCTTTGAGATTTAGCGCTTGCATTAAACTATCTAGCGCTTCCATAGGATAATGTAGTGCTTTCGATGATATAGCACTTAGGATTTGATTTTTAGCAATATGATGCCAGATTTTAGCGCTTTGAGAGTTCTAGTGCTTTGATTTGGTTGATTCATGGTCTATTCTAGTGCTTCTGATAAAGTGGTGCTTTGACAAACTGTTTTAGCGCTTTGACATGGTAAAACAACGCTTAGGGTAAAATAGTGCTTCGGATGCATGTTATAGCGCATCGGAGTGCTGAAGTAGCGCTTTTGAAATTTAGCACTTTGTGTGCCTGATTTAGCGCTTTTATGTCAGAATTGAAGATTTTGACTTAGTAAACCCTGATTTCGTCAATTCTGATCATGTCCATTCTTTTGATTGGTATGATTGATAATCCAAATTTTTGATGTTGGATTGTGATGATTTTAAATAAGACTAACTTCTCATGATAGGTGAGAAGAAATCCTATTTGTGATGAGCCTCATGATAGGTGAGGAAATGATTCAATATCTGATAAATCTAATGATAGGTGAGATTAGATAATGTTTGATGAACCTCATGATAGGTGAGGTTTTTTGATGTTCACCCATGAATTTTGATTGAAAATTCATACCAAATTTTTTGGAATAGACTTGATAATAGAATGACTTGTAATTTCTTGACAGAGTTCACTGATTGTGGATTTTTTCCTTATGATGATAGGAGGATTTGGGTACTCTCCAGTTGCGAGAGAGGTTTCTTTGGACTACAGAGTTGATACCTCATCTGACACCAGATGAGCTTTAGATTATAGGCCAATGCGGCTTGACTAGTTTGCTTGACATGCCCCAGATTAGGATTAATCAGGGTCTATTGACTGCTTTGGCTGAGACGTGGCACAGTGACCACAACACCTTTTATCTACCCACTGGCGAGATGACGATCACACCTGAGGATGTGTGGCGGATTCTGTGCATTTCATTCATGGGGAAGATTGTAGCGTATGATTCCCATGGGACTAGCGATAGAGATGCTCTTCATAGAGTATTCCAGGATCAGAATATTGAAGGTCCAAGCGTCCGATGGAGGAGGATCACCAATTCATATGTGACACTACCAACAGTGCTTGTTGGATTTATTGGAGGTTTCCTTTGCCCTGATCGTAGGTCAAACGGATTCCTCATGGGTTGGGGCAGGACTTTAGAGAGCATGATGGTACATGGTACTAGATATGCGTGGGGGATGTGCATGCTGGCACATCTTTATCATGATATTCACTCAGTTGTGTACCTAGGGGCATGCAGCTTATCAACAGGGATGACCGTGTTACAAGTGTGGGCATGGGAGAATTTCTCTATTGCTCAACCATTTCCAGTGGCAGACAGACTAGCAGGCAAACCCTATGTGTTCAGATACAAAGGTTAGCTTACACAGGCCCAGATGGGCAAGTTAGAGCACTAGAGGTGGGTGTTTGATCACACAGAGACTGTTACCTAGTGTCCATACGTAGATTGTGAGTAGTGGGATGAGGATGATGTAGTGTTAGGATACCTCTATGATTCTATGTATTTGATCATCCAGACACCATTTGTCTTAGAGAGATTTTCGCTTCATAGAGTATACAGACATTATGGCATTGTTCAGTGTATGCCACAGGGGGTAGCCAACTATGTGAGGAGGCGAAGTGATATTCCTGATTGGGGGCCTTGTCTATCATATGATGTTTTAGTAGAGGGATACAAGGCATTGCAGACATTACCCTTGGACATGCAAAGAGACATTGTAGAGGCACCAGTCACAGAGGAGTATGTTACCTTCCTAGCCTTGGTTCCACATCCTCACATTACTATTCCAGATGAGCTAGCACCGCTACTAGTAGAGGAGGATGTGGCAGAGGGTTCTACAGAGAGTGAAGGTGGTACTCCATCAGGTAGTAGCATGGAGAGGGGTGATGATGATGAAGCAGGATAGTACCACCCATAGACCATTAGAGATAGATTGCAGGTCTCTAGAAATAGGTCCAGACATTGCAAGGATAGTTGGTATAGTTTCAAGGTTTGCTCGTTCAGACCTAGACTCAGATGCAGGCCCAGGCTTAGGCTCATGCTCAGGCTTTAGCGTAGGTTCAGGGATAGTTGGCAGTTGTACAGATGCAGGTGGCCACTTTGATAGTCGAGCAAGATAGTGTTCGATAGATTGCCGAGAGGGCACAGGACACAGTGGAGACACTATAGAGAGTGGCTGATTGTACCTCAGTGGGAGACTACATGAGAGAGATTCTACAGGCTGGCCGAGAGGCATATTTTTATAGAGGTAGGTATCATGATGTAGTGCCTACTGATCGTAGAGTCAGCTATGCCCCATCGAGATCTAGGCAGATGCACACATAGACAGTGAGCAAGGGGGTGGCATAGCCTCCATACAGAGATCCCAGAGATCCTGGTTCTTCAGGGGGTGGTTGTGGTACAGGTCGCGTTGGGCCCGCACATTCTGGCAGTAGTAGATCATAGATGCCTCTTGTGATTTGTCTTTTTGAGACATGATGTATATTACGATGTACCTCATTTTTTGATGATGTATCTTTATGCTTAGACTTCATTTGTATACTTGAAACTGATGATATATATATATATGAGATGCAGTTGATGTGATTTTATGATGATTTATGATTTCTATGTGATGGATGTATTTATTATGTGACGTTTGATGCAAATTGTGATGATTTTATATGAATGATTTTATTTCAATATGTGATGATGTAATGATGAATGTTTTTATTTTATGCAATGATTCAGTGATAAATGTATTTGCAGAATATATGATAAATGGATGTATGATGTGATGTATGTATGGATGGATGGATAAATGCGATGATGTTAAAAATGATGATCTTATGATGAATGACAATGGATGGATGTTTTTATGGTAAAAATGAACATGATGTACTTATGGTACAATTTAATTCATAATTTGTTTTATGTATGATGAAATGGATGAATGATGAAATGATGAAATAAAATGATGAGATGAGGACTCCTACATGTTTTTGATAATTTTTGAATTTATGTCAAGTATACTCAGTCTTATTTGTAGATTAGATAATCAATGATTAGAATCCTTTATGCAACAAATACTCTGCAAATAATGAATATGATGAATGCAATCTAATTTTAACATGCAACTATATATGCAAAATGATTTTCATTTTAACATTACTTTTGTGCTTTTTGTCATCATAGAGCTTTATTGGATGTTGAAAGTGAGTACAAGCGTCAATGGTATGTGTTAGACCAATGATGACCTGAGTACTTTTTTCATGATTTTTGATATTGCAAGTGAACACAAGCATCTAGGTATGATTTAACCAAGATGATCTGAGCATTCATTACATAAACAGGTAGTGGTTAATCATTTTAATGTGTGAATTCTGAATGTCATCGGTGATACATTTGCATAGCACATCCCCCGATAATTCACACATTTATATGATTAACTTGCATACAACAAATAATAAAAACATCATTCTTCTTCCTTGTTTCTCTAGTTCAATACATCATTGAGTTACTCCAAAGAAATGATAGTCAAAAATACAAATTATCCATTGTTTACTTAGAGTGTTTCATTCATTATTCAGATTTTAGATCATCCATCCAGATTTTGTGATGTTTTTTTTGAATTTTTGAGATTTTTGACCAAAGACCTAACCTAGTAACCTATCTTAGGGGTCTCATGGGCTGATCATATATTAGCCTTTCCTATGTTACACACGCAGAGACCACATAGTTCAACTGACACAGACCTATGTTTTTGGATTTTTCTTTTTCAGACTTAAATTTTTTGACATGTTTTTGGATTTTTGACTATGATACAGATGGTTGATGCCTCTCTAACAATGATTGATGTTGTGCTTTGATCTTTTTTTTTTCATTTTTTTGCTATATTGTTGTTTTCCCTTTGCTAAAATCGATGTTTTTGTTGCCCCTAGTGATATCTAGATGTTGCCCCCAAGCTTTGGAGTGAGATTTGACTATGTGAACTGATTTTGATATGGATGCAAAGATGGCAAGACTACTGACATGATATGAAAAAGTACTGACTACAAGACTAATGATCTTGATATATATCAAAATAGATGGGAAAGTTGATCTTAGAATCGCATACGATGCCTGTTTCTAGGTCTTCAACATATGTTTTGATTACACTCTTCATGTTTTTGTATTTCTCATTTTTCTCTTTTTCTTTCTTTTTGTATTTTCTATTTTTTTTTGTATTTTTGCATTGCCAAGATGCCTGTTTGCCAGGTTTTCATCAAGGAAACCATTTTTAGAAGTTTGACCTATGCACTAGGAGATTCAAGCATAGAATTTTTGGAAATGAATATTGTTGATAGGTTCATCAAACAAATCCCCTTCTAACGTTGATAGCTGATATGCTCCTGATCCATAGACTGATATGACGACAAAAGGACCAAGTTAGTTAGGTTCAAATTTCCCTTTCTTCTCTTTATCTTGCTGATTCCTAGGGTTTCTTTTAGTACCAAGTCACCAAGCTAAAAGACCCTCAGTTTTACCCTATGGTTGTAACTTCTTGAAATCCTCTGTTGATAATCTGTTAGATGATTAACAGCCTGTTGATGATGCTCATCTAATAATTCCAATTTATGTAGTCTAGATACCCTATAGTCTTTATCAGAAATGATTCCTCTAGGTGACACATGAAGGGATGGAATTTTAACTTCAATGGGCAATATGGCTTCTGACCCATATACCAAGGCATATTGTTTAGCTCCCGTTGGTGTTCTGATACTTGTTATGTAGGCCCATAATGCAAGATTGAGTTGAACAAGCCAATCACATCCAACATCGTTAACTATATTTTTGAGAATTTTGAGTATTGTTTTGTTCAAGGCCTCTGCTTGGCCATTCCCTTGAGGATAGTACGGTGTTGAAAAAGGATGTTGGATATGAAACTTTTCACATAGCTCTTGGATATCTTGATTCTTGAAAGGTCATCCATTATCAGTGATAATGGATTGAGGGATTCCATACCGACATATTATGTAGTTCAAAATGAAAGACGAGATCTACTTGCCAGTGATGGTTGTAAGAGGCACTGCTTCAATCCATTTTGTGAAATATTTTGTACCTATTATAATGAACTTATGTCCATTGGATGAAGATGGATTAATTTTTCCTACCATAACTAGGCCCCATTGACAAAAAGGCCATGTCGATGTGAAGGGATGCAGTTCTTGTGTTGGTGCATGAATCAGATTGCTATGAATCTAACACTTTTGACATTTCTTAACAAACTAATAAGATTATTTATCCATGCATGGCCAATAATATCCCAAATGGAGGAGTTTATTAGCTAGAGTTATCCCACTCGAATGAGTGCCACAAATACCCTTGTGAACCTCATGTAGGGCTGTTTCAAATTTGTCGTGTTCTAGACATCAGAGAAAAGTACCATCAAGACCTCGACGATAAAGTATGTCATGTAGATTGGTGGATGAAGTTTCATTTTTGGTTCCTGGATAAATCAGGAGGAAGGATATCATTTTTTAGGTAAGCATATGTTGTTTCATAGATGGAGGTTTCTGTGGTTTCTATATGGTAGATGGTAGCCTATTCTAGATTATTATGAGAAGGACATGATACTTGTTCTACCATAAACTCATAACAAACACGCTTCTCAAAGAATTGTAATAATGAAGCAATTGAAGCCATAGCATCCACAAATTTGTTCTCCGCCCTTGGAATTTGATCAAACTTGATACTGACAAAGGATTGTTTTAGATTATCTATTTGTAGCTTGTAAGGCATCAACTTTTCATCTTTTGTTTGATATTCATCATTTACTTGATAAATGATTAGTTGAGATTCCCCATATACCTGTAAGTCCGTGATCTTCCATTGAATTGCTATTTTGACCCCAATGATTAATGCTTCATATTCTACCACATTATTTGTACATTGAAACATTAATCTATATGATTTTGGAATGGTGTGTCCTTATGGAGAGATGAACAAGATCCCTGTTCCTTATCCATGATGTGTGTATGATCGATCAAAATATAATACCCATTGTTGGGGTATCACTGTCAGAATGTCTGCATCTGGAAACTCCATTGTCATTGGTCAATCATCTAGTAAAGGAGCCGCTGCTAATTGTTCAACGATTGCCTGACCCTTGATTGCCTTTTTGTCTACATATTGAATGTCAAATTCACTTAATAGCATGACCCACTTTGCCAGTCTACCTATTAAGGCAGCTTTACTGTGCAGATATTTTAAAGGATCAATCTTTGCTATTGGATTGATTGTATGAGTTAGCATATAGTGTCTCAGCTGTTGAGTAGCGAATACCACTGTCAAGCAAGATTTCTCTATGAAAGTGTAATTGATTTCATATCCATTCAATGTCTAGCTGATATAGTAGATGGCATGTTCTTTTCCTTCATAATCCTCTTGTGCTAATAGTGCCCCCAAAGAGATATTTGTCGTGGCAATATACAATATGAGAGGATTTCCTTCTATTGGTGGCATGAGAATGGGTGGTGAGATTAGATATTGTTCGATTTGATTGAATTTTGTTTCACACCCCTTGTCCCACTTGAAAACTATATTCTTATGCAATAGATGATTAAAAGGATGACTTTTGTTTGCTAGCCGAGAGATGAATCTTTTTATCGATTAGAGCCTTCCCTATAGTGATCTGAGTTGACTGATATTCTTAGGAGGTGGCATCTCCATTATTGCTTTGACTTTCACTGGATCCACTTCAATGCCTTTTTCTGAGACAATGTACCCTAATAGTTTTACTGATGTGACCCCAAAGACACACTTCTTGGGGTTTAACTTGACATTGAATTTCTCCATCCGTGTGAAGATTTTGTCTAGGATATGCAAATGTCCTTCCCTAGTACCAGATTTTTGCCAAGATGTCATCCACATAATCCTCCATGAAGGTGTGCATCATATCATGGAATATTGTTGTCATTTCTCTTTGATAAGTGGCTCCTGCATTCTTTAGACCAAGTGGCATGACCTTCCAATAGAAGGTTCCCCATGGACATGTAAAAGCCATCTTTTCCTAATCTTTTGGAGTGATTTTTATTTGATTGTACCCAGAGAAAATATCCATGATTGACAACATGACATGCCCTACCGTCAAGTCCACGATGATGTCTATATTTGGTAAGTGGAAAATCATCCTTCGGGCATGCTTTATTTAGGTCCCTGAAATCTGTACATATTTTGATGCTATTGTCCAGTTTTGAAATAGGCACAATGTTTGATATCCATTTGGCATAGTCTATAGACCTTATGAGTCCAACATCCAATAATATTTTTAGCTCTGTCTTTACCATCAATGCGATATGGGGATGCATTTTTCTCAATTTTTGCTTAACAGGCTTGATTCCTGTGGGCAAAGACAAGTGATGCATGAGAAAATTTGGGTCTAAGCCTGGCATATCAGAATATGACCAATAGAAGTTGATGCTTCTCTTTGTAAATAATTTGATGAATACCGATCTTTCTTGATCTCTCATGGATTCCACTAGATGTAGGATTCTTGTCTTTTCTTTTGTGTTGATGTTCACATACTATGTTGATTCCACTAGGACTGATGATCGCTCATGATAATGTTTTGGAAGAGTGTCAAATCTTCCATCCTTCAGTGCCTTAGAAAGGTTTTCACCGTTAGATGCGTTCTTTATTTTTTCTTTTTCCAGATCTAATGCTGCCATAGAATGGTTTTCACCATTAGATCTATTTTCACTGTTTTCATTTTTGCAACTGGAAGATTTGACACCCTCCTGCCGAGTCATTTTGTTATGGGTATTACTGATAGAACTTGTATCAGGTTCGCTATGACATAGGAAATTTATGATGGCAACATCATCTGTAAATATTGGTATAGTCAAAGGTTCGACAGGTTCCTAGTCAACGAGTTCAGGAAGGATTAATGGCATGAGGTCATCGGATTTATTTGGGTTGATGGATGTAAGGGTTCAGATAGCCATTTCATCATAGTTGTTTGTGATAACGTCAAGGTCAATGATGGTACTTTCTTCAAGATCATCTAGCTCACTCGAGGTTTGTTCATCCCCACTTGAATCATCAATATTTAGTGATGCTGCCATGATTGTTCTAGATCCAGATCCTTGGCCCTCCTCATGTGTAGGTGTATATTGTTGGATGACATCAATATGAATATCTTTGAAAGATACATCAGAACATGAATACCATTCATATTCATTTGAATCTGTCTCAGAGCTATTTCTAAGTTGAAGAATTCTTTCTACAATCTTCTTTTCCAGTTCTTGTTTTTCTTCATTAGAGTATCCTAGTCCCGACTTCTCCTTTGAGTGGAGAGTGAGGGGTGCAATAGGTTCTATGATTCCATCCTTTCTTAACCCAACGGGTCCTTGCCCTTCATACCCCATTTTTTCTAAAATATCTTTTCCTTTTCCATATTTATCGATGTTGATGTTGACATTTTTTATACTGATATTTGATGTAGAGGGTTCCTCATCTTTGTATAGCCAATCCAGGATCACTTTGTTGTCTAATTCATCCTCTATTGTGCCTTTTTTGACAAACCTTTCATCAAGAGCTGTGACTGGTAATGATGTTTGAGTTTTGATCATGGATGGTTGTCCATATGTCCTAGGAGATGGCATTAACTATGATAGGTTAAGTGATTGCTCCATAGAATATGTTCCCATTCCCTTGTCTGTTAGTTGAACTTGCTCTTAGAACTTTTGTGATAAAGAATTTTGTTGATCCAGATTATCTGTTGATTCAGTTTCAATAGGAGTTATTTCTTTTTCTTTACCCTTCTTCTCTACCCACTTAGTAGTGATACTTTGACGTTGTTCTTCTTTGGATGATTTTGAACATGATGCTTCCCTGTTGTGTGGTACAAAGGTATCTTGATAGATCCTAAGGGTGTCACAATGTTGAGGATGATTGTAATCAGAAAATATAGTCACCTCTTGTCCATTTATTGGAAACTTCAAACATTGATGATATGTTGATGGTATAGCCTACATTTCATGGATCAATGGTCATCCTAAGAGAATTTTGTATGTTAACTCTTTCTCCAACACTTGAGATGCTATATGTTTCATCATTGGCCCCACTTGAATGGGTAGCACAATCAAGCCTTTAGACAATCTTTCTTCCTCATCATATGCTTTGATGGTCATTTTTCTCCGAGCATCAATAGCATCATCTGAATACCCTAGTGCACGGATTAACTTGAGAGTGCAAATGTTCAGACCAGCTCCCCCATCTATTAAGACTCTCTTGATGTGATGTTTGTGGATTAAGACTTCAATATGGAGTGCAGTATTATGGGGATGGTTTAGCGACATATCATCCTATTTAGAGAATGATAAACAATGCGGGGTAGCCAAATGTCCCACCATAGCTTGGAACTGGAAAACATCTAGATTCTTTGGTACCATAGTGGAAACAAAAGCTTATTCTAGAACCTCCTTATGTGATGGTGATATTTTAAGGACTTCTAGTATCGATATCTGTGCAGGAATGTTTTGTAGTTGATTGAAGATGTTATAGTGAGATGGAGGTGGAATTGCATGTGTAGATCCAACTCCCTTTAACATGACCTTGGCTTGTCCCCTAGTCATTATATTTTCTGGTTGATGTTCTTGATGGTCTCTAATTTTTAAGACATTGAATTGATTATCAGAGTTTTGTATGCTCGGGAGCAAGTCCAAAGGGGTAGTGTTGTTGATTTTGGGTTCGTCAATGTTGTGACTAACTCTATGATCACTCTCTATTCCAGATAGACAAAGGATTGTTGTATCGAAGACATGGTTGAAATTATTTCCTTTGTTGTTTGAAGATGACGATGCTCCTTTTTCATAGTTTGGCAAAGGGTCCTTGAAGGTCGAATGATCGTTATTATTTTGGGGTATTTCCACACATGCTTTATTGTTGTTGATCAAATCTTGTATTACGTGCTTCAAGTCCATACAATCGTTGGTTTTGTGGCCTTAGTTATTATGGAAGTTGCAGTAATCAGTGTCATTCCACCATGGTGGTTTGATCTTTGGATCCCAGAATCAAGATTCCCATGTAGTGATAAGGCCACTAGTGACTAATTCTTTCATTTCTGATTCTATTGTTTGGCATCAAGGTGTGAACCTATGCCGATTTGATGGTTTCTGATATGATTGTGTTTTTATGATCTCGTTGTTTTGTATGACATTTGACTTGACAATTTCATCATTGTTTTGATTCTTTGATGTAAATGATATCAAGTTGAAACTAGTTTGACATTTTGGGAATCACTTGTTGTTTCATTAGTAGTTGTGTTTCGATTCTTTTGCCAAAATTTTGGCTTATCACTGCTTGAGTATTGATTGGAGGAGTTATTTGTGTTATTTTTTTTATCGTTGAAATGTTTGATAACTCCTCTTTTGACTAATGCGTCCTCAATTTTAAGACCATTTTCTATTACTTTTTCAAATGTGGGAGGACATTACAATTCGATTCTATAACTCATTTCCTCCATCAAGTTGTCAATGAACAACTCCATCTTTTCTTCCTTAGGAATGGATCAAGGATATCTAGCGAACAATAATTGCCATCTTTGTAGAAAAGACAAGAACATTTCCCCTTTGTTTTTCTTTAGGTTATAAAGATCCTTTATTGTAACATCGTGTTGGATGTTAAAAGAGTACTGGGAAATGAACCTGTTGACTAGTTCCTCAAAAGTTCTGATACCTAGTTATAGTTTTGAAAACCACTCCATACATGATCCTCCCAAGCTCCTTGGGAATAATCTCATTAAGTAAGTTTCCTCTTGGGAAAACTCGAGACTCATTGTTTTGAATTCTTTGATATGATCTATTGGATCCATTCTTCCATTGTACTTGTCGTACTTTGGGATCTCACAATGTCTAGGAAAATGTATCAGACTGACTATTACGTCGAAAGGATAAGGATAAATGTCCTATATTGCATATCTTTTGGTACTCCCTTTCGTCATATCCTATATATTTTGTTGTAACAATTGCATTTGAGATGTCAAAACAACAACTGGATCTATTGTTTGTGTAGGTTGCAGAATTTTAGTCTCACTTGTTCCAGGTGCTTCCTTCAGATGATTCACGTCGAAGTCCTTGGGAAGTTTGGCACCGGAAAGCGCTAGAAATTATGATGAAAGCGTTGGTTTATGAAAGCACTAAAATATAGACAATAAGCACTGAAATAGTGCTCGAAAGCGCTATTTCACAGAAGTGCTAAAACAATGACCCGAAGTGCTAAAACAGGTTTCCAGAGCGCTAAAAATAGGACTTTTATGACTCTCTATTGTAAAATCTGATCTAGCCTTGTGGCATACTGTATCATGGATTGTGGAAGATAAGAACGATGTATGTGCTGACTACGGTTGTGATACTAAGTGAGAGCTCTTCTTTGGAAGAAGGCTCGTGAATAGAATGGTTCTACTATGCAATCTAAAGTGTGACCCCTAGCAAAATTGTGATATATGTGGATGAATGTTCTATGTTGTAAAAATAGTTTTTGATTTTGATATAGAAAACGTTTCCCTCTTAATTAATCTCAATAACCAAAAGGTTTCTTGGGTTTTGTGATTTTGATTTTTCTCTTGACAAATGTGGTGGAATTCCTCTTTTGCAACATGGACTTTTTGATCTAACTTGACTTTGTTGTTTTCAGGATGATCTTTAATCTGATTTTAATGAATTTGTGAAAGCACAGCAAGCAATTGTGAATAATTGTTTTAACTGAATAGATTGTGTATGTTCAAGAATCACGAATGATTCTTATTGATTTTGACGGGTTGCTTTGAAAATTATATACAAATCAAATAGACTCACACTTAAGGATAAATAGGTCATCATTATACTCACAACCCACATTTTGAATTGCGTTGACGCACACAGCCTTGTCACTACAATTATTTTTGTCGTTTCTAGGCGCGTACTCAAAGTTGGATTTCTCGTCCTCTGAGCAAACGGTCCATGGCAATTATATGGTGAGTGTCTTGGGGGCAGATTCTTCCCTCCCTTTGCATTGTGAGTATGAAAATGTATGGATACTAACTCGGTGGGATACTACTCTATGGTTTGTAGATAGGGATTTTGTGCGGTGCGACAATTGATAAACTCCCTCAAGAGACCTCCCAATGTTTAGAACAAAGATTTTGGGGATGGTTATCTTGCTCACTACCGTCAAATTGGACTATCATCAACAACTTGCATTTTTATTATAGTGGGTTGGAATCCTTGGCTTTAGGTCGTTCCTGTAGGATGAGTACTTTTTCCCACTACAGAAGGCCTTCTAAAGGATTTAATAATGCATAAATAGCATGAAGTAAAAGTGAATCTAGTGCTTTGGTCACCCAGTTAAGGGGAGAGAATAAGCCTAATCACCACAAGCACAACATATAAGTTTTTCTATTTGAAGCCCAAAAAGAAATTTTCTAATCTATGTAAAGCTGTTGCTTCACAGAAATCATGTTTGTTCTTTTTAACTTGTACTGTAAAAATATGATGACTATCCTAGGATTGATAAATTTGACTTTAAGAAAACAAAAAAGTGGCTACCCTAGGATTGATATATTTTAGAAACCAAGAAGTGACTATCCTAGGATTGATAAATTTTAGAAAACCACAAGTGACTATCCTAGGATTGATAAATTTTAGTCCAACTATGAAAAAAATATTAAAATCTAGCCACGGTCATGTTGGATCCAGATTGAAATTACAAAAGCACTGGAATAGTCCATCAAAGCGCTATAACTCTTACCTAATGCACTAAAACACGAAAGCGTAGAAAAAGGACACTGAAGCACTGAAGTTTGCCATGGAAGCGCTAAAACAGTTGATAGAAGCGCTAAAGTTGAAAGTGCTGAAATTTATGATGGATGCACTGTAGTAACATGAAAGCGCTGAAATAGAGCACATAAGTGCTATTGTATTTGATGAAAGCGCTAAAAGAAAACACACCGGGAACTTGCGTGACACTTTCTAGAAAAATTGATAAATTTAGGGTTAATGCCCCATGGTGGGTGCCAAATTTTAACCGTGGATAAGGTGTAAAGCACATAACACACTTCTTAATAAGATATTATATCAAAGACAAAGTTGAATGAGTCAAATCAAAGCAATAATCTACTAAATGCATCATATTGTTCTCTATCTCCAAAGATTTATTAAACCACTATTTGCTCTTAGAACGTGAGTGCACTATGATTGTTAAAATGACAATTCAAAGAATGAGATGGATGCTGATGCAATGATATAGAGATAAATGTGATAATCCTAGATGATAAATAAATTAAACTAGCATGAATTGACATGAAACAGATAAATGCAGCTAGAGGAGGCAGCCATGATATGAAAACTTGATATGTTTGATGCTAGATGCTTGAATGTTTGATGTTTGAATTCCTGTAGAGTAAGAGTGCATAACTTAGATTATCTGGATCGTTTTCTTGGCTCAATGAGGTTGTATTTATAGATTTCCTAGTTGTAGAAATGCACAGGGATGGCATTGAGAGGCTTGGATTCAATCTGGAGGATTGAATGGTGAAAGATGGAGGAGATTGAGAAAATTTTTGAGATTGTCTCTACCCATGAGAACACCAGGCAAGAGAAGAGGAAAGATTGATGGATGAGGATTGAGAGAAGATTTTGGAATTTGTCTCCAATTTGTCTCCAAAACTTCCCATGAAGTTTCAAAGCATTAATTGTGACATATTTTAGACATAAATTAGACATAGGATATCTAATTTATTTTTGAGGAGATATAGATGGAATATTCTTTTTGATTTTATTCAAATATTTTTGATTTATTTAAATTAGCAAAAGAGGGATAAATAATATAATAAAATGAACTATAGAATTTGTTTATTAAATTAGATAGAAGAATATGGAAATTAATCAATAAAGTGTTTTGATCTCTATTTAATTAATTTAAGATTGATGTGATAGAATAAAATAGGGAGATGATAATTGAATTAAACAAAGTATTTGATTTTGTTTATTTAATTAAGATGAATTTAAATGTGATGTGAACGTGAACTATATAAATAAATATTTCTATTTATTCGATAGTAGAGGAAATTAGGATAATTAATCAAATAATTTGTATTTAATTAATCGGATGCTCCAGACCAATTTTAGGTGTATACAACAGGAGTCCATGTCGAAACTAGCTTACTTAGGCTGCCTTCGTTGGAAATAGCCAGAGACATACATGTCAAAAAGTAATTTGGATTCTTGTGTAATATCAAGTAGGCCAGGAAAGAGGAATACCTAAACCTAGAACCGACCTAGAAGTCCTGCAGTTGCTGCCAAATCCCATCACTAATAACTTTTTGGAAAATCCAGAAGCAGAGGCACGTTGTTCTTCCTCAACATAAAGTTGAGACACATTTGGAACTTAAAAATGTGTTTGTCTATATCTAGACCACTCACCAATGCCAGCATAGAAGCAACGAAAGAAGACCGACCTTTGAGAGCTTTTAGACCAAAAGGAAATTTGGGCGGCATTGAAGTATTTGTCGGCTGAGCATTTTCAGTGCAGTAAAACTACGGAGCCATTCAGAGCCCTCTCCACTTCTCATTTCTTTTTCTACTTCAAAAATCTCAACATCTTGGGTCAAGGGGAGTGGGACGCACAACATATCCTGAATAGCTTCAGGGCTGATGATCACCCTGAAATTAGTGTCACTTATCACTCCAATGTTCGAGTCAAAGCTTGTCGTGCATGCTGCCATAATTTATGGGCAAGGATGTACCAAGGGAATCATGTACTATGGAACTCCGCAGTACCATAGACGCTTGTTGAAAGGGTCTACTACATTCTTCATTTTCTCACATGCGGCTTCCCTAAGGCTTTTAGGATTGTGGGATAGCTCAGGATCAAAGACATTATCCCAATCCTCCGCAAGTAAATCCTAATCTCTATGAGGGATTACGTTCAGTATTCTCTGGTCCACCTGACTGGTGAAAGGCCAACAAGGTTTTGTGGGGATGTCTAGAGTAGCATAATACTCCTGGTCATAGATTTGTACGTAGGGCACCCTCTTCAATTCCTTGACTATACTCGCTAGGGCCAAGGCCTGTGTTGGATTCTCTACAATGTCAGCCATTTTTTGTATTCACAACAATTTTTTTGCAAAATTTCGCAAATGGCTTAGCTTTCTGAAAAACTCTTTCTCTTGTGAATGTCTTAGCTAATTTATCTTTAGATAACTCTTTACAATAAATGTACTCTACATGCTTAACCTTCTTTTTGATCTTCGTGAAAAATGATCGAGAAGGGTACGTACTAGCCATTCATACCTAGTTTCTATATGCGTCACCATATTTTCATGCTACGGAAAGATCGCCAACCTTCCAAATTGCTCTCTACATTTAAGAGATAGATTCTTGTGTGAGGTGGCACCTAATTTTCTTGAACAACGAACCAAGACAACCTTGCAAAAACCCTTTCACAAGATTTATGCATTTACTAATTTTATTTGAACGTACTTGGGCACGTCGTCCAACAGCTTGTCTTTAAGATTTTCCTTGATTCAGATGGGATGACAACTCCTTGTGCTAACACCTGGCCAATTTCTAATGAATTCTACAACTTGAACAGAGCAAGTTGCAACTGTACTTGCATATTCCCATCACCTCACATGCTACAACACTGAAAACAGAGGCTTGGTAACACACTTCGGCTTAGTTGTAATTATGGCATGCCTCATCCGGCGATCCCTGACCATTCTATAAATAGGACCATTAGCAGCATTGCAAATCATAATATTTCCTAGCATTCCTAGCTTAGCAAGCATTTCTTATCTTAGCAATTTCATTTTCTATCTAGAATAGTATGCATCATGGAAAAGCCAATAAGGTTAGTCTATAAGAAGACTCAAGCTGCCTTCTTAGGCAAAATTAGGTGTAGGTGCTTAAAGTGCATGACAAGCATGAAAAACCTGCTATATGTGAAGTCAATTAAGTGGGTTCTTGGCAAAGATTTTATAGAGTATGAGGAATAGTACCGGGTAAACACCAGCATCTATTCCCATTTTTTCACCTCACTTCTAGATATCAGCGTCTCCAAACGCAAGATCTTGAAGCTGACAAAGTGGGTGTTCCCTCGACGCTACCTCAGAGGACTAGAGTAGATAATGTGTTCTGCTTAATTTGATCATGGGGTCCCCTCTATTCACAACCTTTGTCTGCTATAGCTACATGGAGGACCCGTGCCAACCAAGCCCTTCCTCTTCGGCCTTGAATTGGAGAATCATGAGGAGCACGTGCCAAGTTCCACGTCGGCTGTTACTTCCTCATGCAGGTGCATTATATTGAACCATTCCAAAACCTCCAATGGTATGAGGATTTCAAAAGAATGGTGTTCCCTGATCTCGTGTTGCCGGTTGCTGCAATTGATGGTCCCTCCCATTGATAATCTAAGAATGAAAATGGTCCCCAGTTTCATTTTTTCCTTTTCAAGCTCTGCTTCATAGCGGTGACATGTATATATATTGATACAACACCACTAGCCTCTATCCTATATAATGTAAATTTCCAGCCAATATATATAATACTTATGTTTTTTCAGAAATCTCGGCCCATTTACAATGTTTCTTTCAATTTCTTGCACTATTGTTGTTATTCATAAAGCACTGAGAAGACCCAAAACTTTAAAGCTGGAAAAATAATTACATATTTACAATTTACAAAGCCATCACACAAGCAGGATTAATGAATATTTTTAAGATGTATTCCATTAACTGGAATACTTAGGGTGTTGCCTTCAATGTCTTCCAACTCGAAAGAGTTGAACTGTTTACACTGGATAATTTTGAAAGGCCCTTCCTAGAGGCTGTCGAATTTTCTGTGTTGGACGGGCCTTGCTCCGCGCTCGTTGAACTTGAGAACCAAGTCTCTACATTGTAACTCTTGATCTGATGCCTTTTTATCAATCCATTTCTTTACCACCTGCTGGCGGCTGTTCATCGCCTCAAGCGCATGCTCTCTCTTTTCCTGAACCTCGAGTAGCTCAGAAAACCTTACCTCCATTGCTCCATTTTGTTCAATCTCCAGAGATTTAAGCAACTGCAAGGCAGGGATTTCCATGGCGATAGGCAGCAATGCCTCCTTCTGTAGATAGCATAAAATCAGATATAAAACTAAAATACCAATATATCAAATCCTAAACTAGCACAATAGAGTACAAGAAAATATGAAAATCAAAATGATAAACAAGTGCTAACTAATCTCCAGATTATGCTCGACTTATCTCCATTGCTCTTCTCAATCTCGCATGAGAATGCAAGCTTCGAAGGATTCGATTGTTGATGGAATGTTGATTTCTCAATATGGCAGCATGACGATGAAAAGTTGCAGAATGAATTTGACAGAATAATGGTACTAAAAGAAGTCGATCTTTTAAAATGGCTTGTGAGAGGCCGTATTTATAGATTTTTGACATGGACAAAGAAGAAGATTTGATTTGATTTGATTTTTTGACAAAAGAGGAAATACAACCTCGTATGCGATAAGATTCTAATAAAATAGAAAGATATTGATTTTTCATTTTTTTTAAGGAAATAAATCTTGAAAAAGACGAGAAGGATAAGTGATGAATTATCTAATTAAATAAATTAATTAGATACACATGAGTTCTAATTTTAGAAAGAAAGCGAGAAGATATTTTAAGATTTTATTAATTAAATAAATATTTAATTTATTTAATTAGTGTTGGATTTATGATTTCATTAATTAAATAATATAAATTATTTAATTAATATTAGAAGAATGGAGGGATTATGAAAGGAAATGATTTAGTTAATTAAATAATATAAATTATGCAACTAACATTAGAAGAATGGATGGATTATGAATGAAATTAGTCAAATAAATAAGATTTATTTAACTAGTTAGATGATGACATGGGTACCTAGGGAAAAACATGCTACAAGATGTCTAAATGATGTAATGTCATGAAAAAGTATCATAAGAGGACACTTTTGGGTGTCTACATTTTCCCCTCTTTGAAATGATGTTCGCGATGATGAGATTTGTGTCGAGTAACATCATTTCAAAGAAGCTAAAGTATGGATAGAGGAAAATAGTTGATGATAGAAATATAGGATGACGATGATAAAAGAATAGGATGATGATGCCCCCTCGAGAGGATAGGTGGGTTGGAAATACATGGGTATGCTCTCAAAATGGATGAAATGATAAAAGATAGATAATATGTTATGCTACAAGAAAGTGAGCAATCATGGTGTTTGATATAACACTAGATGTTATGCACCAAGATATAAGGACCAAGGTGACAATATGTCTTGTGCCCCAACATAATATAACCTTGTCTAAACATATGAGAGAGTACACTTAGAGCACTAAAGCCCTAATGCACAAAAGGTATGATATGACCTTAGATGCCAAGGATAGTGCAAAAAGCCATTCCAACATACACAAGATATGAATATTAGCTAGAATGATAGGGATTTGATACAAATGCAAGATAAAATGATAACACACACAAGCAAGAAAGCAACCATGCACAAATGATTCAAAAACGAATAAGGTATTGCCCCTGTCAAACTATAAACCATTGATTAATTGATTGACTGATGATAATGATAGTGTTGTCATTGCGGGGAATGGTATATCCCTAGATCAACGCAAGGATGACTGATTGACTGATTGGTTGATTTGGTTTACGACAAGATTAGGATCAAGACCATTGATGCAACTAGATAATTTGACAAGATTGATTGACTTGATTGGTATGGATTGATGATGACTTGCATTTGGATTTGATGTGGATGAATGAATTTTTCCATTTTATTTTTGAAATGTTTTGATTTTATTTTTTTGTAATTTTTTACAACTTTTTTTTAATTTTTAGGGATTTCTTCAGGACATTTTAATGGAAGAATTCTAGGATGAGACTAATGAATAGGATGATCAAGATCAACTAGATAAGATATGGACACAAATGTCTGAGTATTTTTCCCCTATTCCTCATCAAGACCAAGGAAAGGAAGAAAGGATTCATTTAGGTATGATGGTGGAATATGGATAAGGTGAAGGATATGTCATGAATGATGTGGATAAAGTGTATATGATAAGATGTATGATGTTCAAGAAGATCCTTAACCTTGTCAAGATCAAAGGTTAAAAGGTAAAGGTTGAACGTAAAGAGGATAATGGATATGAATGACAAGATGGACGAAACTTGCCCCCAAGTGTAAAGTGCAAGAGGAATATGGAAGATAGGATGTGGATAGGGATACGAAGGAAGGACTCAAGCATCAAGTTTCATGACTAATATCCCTTGAATATGTGGCCTAATAAACCATGGAAATAGACCTATAAATTTTAACATGATGGAAGAAGCTAAGGACTTAAGCAAAGGTTTGGATTAAAGGAGGATAATGGGGGATGGATGTTGGCTCATGGATAGGAGGTTGGAAGGCTTTTTGATGGATAGATGGAAAGGATGGCAAGATTAACATAGGCACACACCTTGAAGGGTGGTGGAGTGATGGAAGAGAAGTTGCTTTTGAATTTAGAGATTTAGATGGAGGAGTGGATGGGGATTTTTGGAAATAAGGACCCAAAATGGATGGTGGTGATAAAGGATATTTAGAATTGGTTGGATTTTTTGGATAAGCAGGTTTGGATGCCAATTTTGATTTTATTCCTTCTACGAGACTTTTAGGAATCCACATAGCTTTTGACTTTGACATTTGATTCATGGGCCTTTGTGGCCTTTGAGATTTTTATTTTTCCTTTATGGGCCTTTGTGGCCTTTGAAATTTTTCCTTTTTCTTTATGGGCCTTTGTGGCCTTTGAATTTTTTTGTTTTGAATTTGGATCACATTTTCTTTTATTTTCACATGTCTCTTCGAGGAGACATGTTGATCCTTTAATGTATGTGGATTATGATATGGAAGCTTTTGACATTTGGCACCCAAATTGCTTCCAAAAGCAATGGGATAGGTGGATGAAGATGAATGATATGAAGGTATTATGGATGGGTTGGTGTAGGTATGTTGGAAAAGGTTCAAGGGTGTGTACTTTTTTTGGTCTTGACTAGGGATATGAGGGATGTAGGGCCCCAATATGGATGGAAGGGTTGATGAACTAGGGTTAGGACAATAAGGACCAAGGATAGATGGAAGGTTTGGTGGACTAGGATAAGGACCTAGGATAGATGGAAGGTTTGATGGATATGTATTATTTATGGAACAAGATGCAAGTCCATGTTGTGGAGGATATGATATGGATGAAAGTAAACCAGAGTGGATAAAGGTAGGGGAACCCATTTTATAGGTGTGGGGTTCATGGATAGCTTGAAAAGGGGTGACAGACTATTGTGGAGGACTATGATCATGACATGAAGATAAAGAGGTGCTTTGATCTTGACTTGTGGTAGGATCATGGGATGGGATGGATGGTATCATTTGATCTTGGTTATAAGATGGAAGGGGCTCATGACATGGAGATGAAGGGGTATCATGTGATGGAGTGGGTGTTACATCTTGGTCTTAATTGGGAGGGGTATCATGAGATGGAATAGTATCATGTGATGGAGTGGGTGTGATATCTTGATCTTGATTGGGAGGGGTATCATTAGATGAGGTAATGAATGGAAAAAAATGTTCTCATGATGGACTAGGGTCATGCCATGGAGGTAGTATAATAGGATCATGATACGAGGTGGAAATACTTGGATCATCAAATGGGTTGGATATGGTAAGATTATGAGATGGTATGGATTCATTAGATGAGGTGGAAGGGGATGACTCTTGAGTAGGCTCAACATGTTCTAGATGGTCAACAACATGGAGACATGATGGAGGTTGACTTGGGATCAGTGCGGGAGATTCTTGAATAGGATCAAGGGGGAAACTACATGATGGGGTTGTAAGAATGGGCATGGTGTTTGAAGACTCTTTGGTAGGTGGATGGG
Organism: Sequoiadendron giganteum; assembly: GCA_007115665.2. Taxonomy (NCBI): domain Eukaryota; kingdom Viridiplantae; phylum Streptophyta; class Pinopsida; order Cupressales; family Cupressaceae; genus Sequoiadendron; species Sequoiadendron giganteum. Next base: position 439,160,484 of record CM021103.1, on the reverse strand, counting down.
TGGATTCAGGTAATGCCATAGATTTAGTTTTGAAATGTTTGAAGTTAGGGCGAGGATTTAATGGAGAATTGAAAGGCTCTTGATTTTGGTGCCAAGGTGGACTTGGGATCCTATATTTTTGTTGTGATATGGGTGGATATATTGATGTAGCATTGACATGATAGGTAGATGGGTTAGGTTGGAATGATGATGAAGGTGACACATAGGATTGTGGTTGATTGTGTTGAGGTTGGAATGGAGTTTGGGCTTGGTGTGGCATGATTTTTTGTTGTGATAATGATGTGTAGGATAATGGTTGTTGAAAGGTGGATTGATATGGATAAGGATTGACATTAGAAGAAATGTGATAGGTTAATGTAGGGGTGACATGATATGTGGATGGATGAGGTTGATCAGATTGATGTGGTGATTGGACTTGATGTTGTGCTTGTTGGGTTTGACAAGTGGCCATGAGGTATTGTGCTTGTGCTATGAGTTGTTGCATTTGAATTGATTGGTTTGTTTGAAGTTGAGATTTTTGGATGAGGTCTTGGAGCCCGTGTATAATTCGTTGGTCTAAGGGTTGTGGTGCTTGATAAAGTGATTGGAGGAGGTTTATGAATTGGGGTACTAGGTCTTCTAATTTTGGCATGGTGTAAAATGATGTTGTTTGGATTAAAGAGATGAGGATGATCAAGAGATGATGTGAAATGACAATATTGGATGACTTGGATGACGTGGCAAGTGTTTATTGGAATTTTTGACTTGGGAAATATCAAACACAAGATCTCACATGTAAATGTATGAACACACACACCAAACACAATGATAAATTTATCTTTCAAGATTAAATGTTATGATTTAACAAACACTCGAATACACAACAACAAGCCTAATGATAGTCAAGTGGGTATGGCCAATTAGGTTTTGAACTAGGATGCACAAGGTTGATTAGGGATGATTTGAAATCAAAATCTTACCACACAATCAGGAGAAAGTGGTAATCCTCCATTCACATCATAATCCTACATGCTCCTTAAAGTCCAAACATCCCATGTCAAAAATCCATTGCATCTTGGCATCAAATCTCTATCATAAGGACTCTCATGGTATTCTATCACAATGTGCATATTTTGATAATGCCAACTCTAATATCAGCAAGGATCACAATGACATTAGTCAGTTTTATGCAAGCACTACCATCCCGACAAGGCAACTGCTTCAGAAAGGTCACTATTGGCATGTCATGGCACCAGTCTCTACATTGGCATCATCAAAAGATTCAGCATAGTTAGTGGTCATCTAAAGCATCAAGGATATTCGGCAAAAATTCAAAAATACAAAAAAATGGCAAAAATAGTAAAAAGAAATGCATTCGTCCAAAAGTGAAAACCTAGAAAACAGGCGCTTTGGATAAGTACCATGATGAAAACCTAGCAAACAGGCATCATGTGTAGAATAAATCATGTATGTGGACCATTACACTTGGGGGAAAGTCATCTCATCTCCCATTCCCTTCACATTACATTTTCATCCATCCATCTTAGCCCTATCATGGCCATCCATTTTCCTACCTATTTTGATCTTGACAAAGACTAAGGCATAAACACAAATCATGCTTTGGAATTTTTTTTGACATGTCCATCCTTTGGTCATACACTAGTCACAAAATATCATGTCATTACCTTCATAGCCTCCATTTCACTATGCAACATTGTCCTTAGAGACCATATGAGAATTCTCCTAGTCCAAGCCATCCATGTCTCCTATCTTTTACCAAAGCCATCCACGATCCTTTTAAATACCTATCACCCATCTTGGTTTCCTTTGTCAATGATCCTGTATTCCTCCATCATCCCATTTTAGTCCTCACCAAGTCATTCCAAATGCAACAATATGGCACCCCAGCACATTATCCAAAACATTGCTTGGCTTTGTCCTTGGCCCCACTGCAAAATTTTATCCTCTTGTCATTTCATTGTCATCTTCATGTTGTTTCGGGATGTGTCCTTCCCACGTCAAACAACGTTGTCATCATCATCGTCACCTGTCCATTGGTATTCAGCTTGACTAGCAGCAAAATCATGGTTGTCCTTGGATTCATGTGCATTGACATCATTCACATCCATTTGTCACATTTTTCATGACTATCAAAAAGTCGTAAAAATCGTATAAAGTCCTCAAAAAAGACCTAAAAATTCAAAAATGTCTTGAGAAAATACAAAAACATCCAAATCAATGTCAAAATACCCAAAATAGAGTCAATGTCTATCTTGTCAATCCATTCAGTCTCGTTAGTCAATCTTTGTCATTTGTTTGAACTACGTTGTCTCTGCGCATTTGCTAAGTAGGCAAGATTCATCTTTGAATCCCCAAGATATTAGGCCAGTCCTTTAGGTTTGTCAAAATAAAATTGTCTAGGTCAAACATGGTTGCATCTGTCAAAATAGTCATTCAAAATGTCAATGTCAAAATTGGTCCAAATTAGACAACATAGTCCAATCAATCATACAGTCAAAATTAGTCGACTAGCCAAAACCTAGTCAAAATGTCTATCTCGTCACTTTTTGGTCCTCTTCAAGATGTGTCCTTCTTGGATTTGGACCTCATCAAAGTGTCATTTTCCTTTTCAGGATGTGTCCTTCCTGCCCTTAGGCACTGTCAAACTGTCAAAACCATCAAAACTATCAAGCTTTCAAACAATTAATCTTCAACAAACAAACATTGGCAATACAATTAAATGGCTATTATTTTTTGTCTATTTTGTCTTATCTTTTTATTGACTTGTCTTTTGGTCATGTTACTAGCTACCTCAAGGATGTCCCATGGAGGATTTAGAGGTGCGATGATGTCTCATGACCTATTTTGTTTTCTTTGACTGTTGTTTGTGGATTGTCTTAACAAAAAGACTAGGGCAAATGGGCCTCTAGTACGAGCTAGGACATTCCTTCTCTACGATTTTCTATCTTGCAAGTGGATGACCTTGCACACCTTGGTCTATGTCATACCCTGGTGTTTGTTGTCCATTTGTGTCATTTTTACCATCTAATGATGATTCGAGCAACACTTACTAGTACTCTGGCAAACATTGAAGGATTCTAACATGCACTTATTTTTCCACATTAACTTGCATCTCTTTCCCCATATCAACATCCATGTCTTCTATCCTAACATTCATCTTTTACTCTCTATCTATTTTTTCCTTTCATCTTCTAGTCCTTCTCACCCATTTTGAGAGCACACTCGTGTCCTCTGAACCCAACTATCCTCTCGAGGGGGCATACCGCTACCTCCTCGTCATTCTTCCCTATCCTATTTTTCACTGGGGCATATTTGTGACTTCTTTTCTTTGCCATAACGCGACAAGCTGCATTATGACAAAGAGGGGCAAATGTAGACACATAAAAATGGCCTAGACCCACAAACCACATTCTTCTATATCATGCCTCATCTCAACATAATTAAAATATTTAATTATGTCCTATAGTCCAATGTCAATTATTAATTAAATAATTCTTAATTATTTAATTAATTCGCCTCTGTTATTTCTCCTTGCTATTTAAATAAATAAATTATATTTATTACTTAAATACGTCACTAATTGCTTATGTCACTCTATAATAAAGTAAATTCCCAAATTTATTTAATTATTACTTCCTCATGATTATTAAATAAATAGATCTTATTTATTTATTTAATACGTCATTAATTATTTATGTCTTCTCATAATTAAATAAATTCTTATTATTTATTTAATTATTATCCTCTCCAACTTTCTTTCTAATTTTAAATAAAATCATTTATTTAAAATTACCCACTTGTCTAATTTCCTCCACAATTGAATAATTTTAATTATTAAATTGTCTTATTGATTTTCTTTCTAAATTTAAATAAAAGCATTTTATTTAAATTGGCAACTTCCCTCTTTCCAAGTAAATAATTTTAAATTATTATTATTTACTGTCACATGAATTCACCATTTCGGAATTAATTTAAAATATTAATTTCAAAATAGCATTTTCTCTCCACAAAGTAAGTTATTTCTAAAATAACTTGATTTTCTAAATATCTTCTTCTTGTTCAATCTTTATCTTCTTGATTTTTACTAATTTCATCTCAATGTCACATTTATTCTCCATCGTTGATTTAATTTATTAAATTAAATCTTGTCCACACATTTGGGGATCATTGCCCTAACCCTAATTGAGAGTTGTCACCTTGAATCTTAACCATTGATTCTAGGGTATTTCTCAATATCTCATCTCATCCATCTGTTCAAGATTCCATCTTTTATAAAATGACAATCTTGATCTCATTTTTGGGATCTTATCTCTTAATATCTCTTATTATTATCATCAATCATTGCTTAATTTATTCTTAATCTAGGCATTTCATTTTCATTATTATAGGCTATTTTAATAACTTGCATACTAGAATTAAATTAATAGTTTGCATATTAGAGAACATTTAAAATCCTTCAAAGTCTTGTCAAGGTCTAGGCATATAGAGTTTGTTCCTCAAAATCTGAGGGCATCCATTATTGCAGCAAGCTAGGAGGTACCATAGAACTTATTCATGGAGGAGAGAAATGGATGAGACTGTTCTAGTTTCATTCCCTTTCTTTCACATTTCTCCTTTGCATTCTATTGTGTTGTTTGGATAATATTGCATGCATGTGATACTAACTTATTATGTTGTGCAGAAATCCTTCATTACACCTTCTTGTACACCATCTCATAAGGAGATGTATTTAGTATCTGTTTGGGCGTGATTCAGTCTACCCACAGTGCTGTCTGAAGGTTCCTATGCCATTTTCTTTGGTGTTCCGAGCCTATCTTCTTAATTAACTTGATGAGGTTTTTATGTGTAGACTTTGCGAGGCCATTCTCCTAGGGATAATAGTTAGAAGAGGTTTTCAAGAAAACCCCATATTTTAATGCGAACTGGCTCATCTTCGAGCCAAGAAATGCTTTAGCATTATTGGAGATAAATTTTTTGGGCGGGCCAAATCTAGCTACCAACTCCTCCAGGAAATTAACAATCTCCACTTTTGTTGCATTTTTCAATGGCATTGCTTCTGCCCATCTAGTGAAGTAGTCTATAGCTGTCAATATCCACTTGTGTCCAGCTGAAGAGAAAGGGTTAATCATCCCAATGAAATTTAAACCCCATTGAGCAAAAGGTTTCTCTACTACTATAGGCCTTAATGGCATAGAAACATTCTTTCTCTTTCTGACATGAAACTAACATTCATTGCAACACTTAATCAGTAAAAATGCATAATTGAAAAGTGTTGGCGAAAAATAACCAACACATATATTTTTTATTGTTGTAGTCCTTGTAGAAAAATGTCCCCTAGCTGGGCCATTGTGGTATTGATCCAATATTCTCTTGGCCTGCTCCTCATTTACACACCTTAGTAGGACACCATTAAAATTTCTTTTAAGTCAGTCACCCTGAGAACTTTCTTTGTTCAATAACACAGGTTCGGGAGCTTCAAGCTATGCCACTAGTTCACTATTTTCAACGAGATACTCTCACAGTCCCTTTCCTTTGATAGTCTTGATAGGTCTGACTTCAATATCATATTCTAGGATCTTGGTGATCCAATTAGCTCTCTTCTCTATAATTTCTCCCTCCATGATATACTCTCGCACACTAGGATGCGGTACACAAACAATCACCTTATTATATGATATCAAATGTTGGAACTTTTTAAGTCCTTTGACAATAGCAAAGGCTTGCTTTTCTACAAAGTTGTACTTTACCTCGTACTCTTTTAAGGTTCGTGAGTAGAAGGCAACAGGGGACTCCCTTTTATCTTCATCATCTTTTTGCATAAGTAGAGTGGTGATGTTGTTGCCACCACCAAAAATGTACATAATAAAATCCTTTGATAGGTCGGGGCTTACTAACACATGGGTGGAAGAAATAGCCTCCTTTATAAGCTCAAAATTTTTTCTGGCCTCCGCCATCCATTTGAAATTTTGGTCTTTCTTAAGCATTAAGGTAATAGACTGAACGGTCCTTGGAAAATCTGCAATGAAATGGCTAATGAAGTTGACCTTACCCAAAAATGACTACATGCCCTTCTTGTTGACAGGTAACGGGAGCTCTTGGATCACACCAACTCTTTCAAGATCAATGGCAATGCCTTCCTTAGAGACAACATACCCCAATAACTTCCCCTAGGGAACTTCGAACACACATTTCTTTGGGTTTAAAGAAATACCAAATTCCTGGCACTTCTAGAAGACAAGCTCCAAATGATAAAAGTGATCATCAGCAGATTTTGAAAATACTATAAAATTATCTAGATAGATGAGTTTAATTTTGTGGATCAAATCCTTAAAGGAAATATCCATGGCTCTCTGAAAGGTGGCTCCAGCATTCGAGATTCCAAAAGGAAACTTGGCATATGCATAAGTTCTCCACTTTGTGGTGAACATTGTTTTGTGTTGGTCTTCTTCCTTTAACCGAATCTAGTTGTAGCTCGAAAAGCCATCCAACATTGAAAACATTTTTGAGCTAGCTACAGTTTGTAGAATTACCTCCATTGAAGGTAGGGGGTAATGATCCTTTAAGGCTGCTCTATTCAAGTCTCAGAAGTCTACACACAGGTGTATCTCTCCATTTTTCTTCTAAACGGGTACTAGGTTTGACACCCAAGTGTTGTGTTTAATCGGAAACACTATTCAGGATGCGATCAATTTATTCAACTCCTATGACATGAGAGATTTTATCTTTAGGTTTACAAGTCTCTATCTTTGACGAAATGGCTTTGCCCCTTTTGACAACTAAATTTTATGCTCGATGATCCCGGGATTGTATCCTTTAAGGTCATCATATCACCAGGCTACTACACTCAGATATTCTTCACAGAAATACCTTAGCCTATCCTTATTCTTCTAAGAAACTTCTTTCCCAACCTTGATCTTTTTGTCTTCCTCGATATGCAAATCGGTGTAATCACCCTTGTCAACCACGAGCTTCATTTTATCTCTTGTCGCATCATCAAAATGAAACACGCTCTCTAGAGTGACTAGCCCTCTCAGAAGCTTATTGGATTTTAGTGGGATAATTTGATCCCCATAAGCTTCGATGAATTCTCCAGATGACTGGAGGAATGATGCAATATGAGCATCGCTATCGAACACTTGCCAATCTTGATTGTTGTTTGGAATAGTGGGCCTTACAATCACCCTCATCACATGCTTATTTTTTAATAACTCAGAGGCCAGCTCAAACTGAGCACCAATAGTCGCCATTTTGTTGGCTTTAGAGTTCTTCTCCCTCAGTATAGCCTGAATATTGAATGCCTCAAAGTTGTCAATCAGATCCCAGACTCTGTGTCGGTAGGATCACATACGAATATTATTTGCAGCATAAATTCCATGGTTTTGGTTGACCACCAACTCTGAATCTTTGAACACACTTATCTGCTTCGCACCCATTTGTTCTGCAAGACTCAAACCATGGAGAAGACCTTCATATTTTGCTTTGTTGTTCGAGCAAGTGAATTGGAAGCAATACAATCTCAAGGTCTTTTCCTTGGACGGGGATATCAAACAAATCCCCGCTCCAACTCCTACTCTACATCTTGTGCCATTGAAGTATAAAGTCCATATTTCCGAAGATTTTTCACGTCTAGGCTCTTTAGTAACTTTGGGCATAATCTGCCCTCTTCATGTATAACATAGGCTCTGAGGCCAGTTGTAAGGTAATTCTCAAAAGGGTCTATATCAATAAACTCTTTCATCAAATTTATTTCATCTTCCATCTAGGAGCTAGTAGCCTCTTCTTCTTCTAGAAATTCCACATTGAAACTCTCTTCCTGAGTGATTGAAGTGTGTGCTGCTTCAAATTTGAGCAGAGCCTCATCAGCAACATGCTCGAAATACAAAATTTTTGACAATAGTTTCATCTTGGCTCAATGCTTGGTCCTCAAAATCAGGTGTGACCAGTCCAGTGCTAGATATCCTCTGACATTTGTTGTGAATTCTCAAGACAAACAAATCCTTAATAGAGGAGGAATATCAATGAGTATGATATCCTGATTTACAGTGATACTAGGGCAGGAAAACAAAGTCATATGCAATCCCTTGATTACCCCGACGGTATCAACTTTATTTCCATCTAGTTGCATGACTCCCTTATTGAGAGGCTCATATTCTAAACCCAAAGCATCAACTACTTGCTTAGGCATGACAGTGGTGCTAGCACCAGAGTCAATCATACAATTATGTAACAGCTTGTCACCAATAATAAGTGTTAGAAAGAAAGGCTTAGGTTTAGGCTTACTTTCTTTTCTAGACTCGAGCTTCTCCTCTGAATGAATTGTTAGCACTTTATCTTTTCTTCATTGGACTGGATAGGCACCTTCCCATCTTCTTCTCCTAACAATGCTTTCTATAGTAGTACCTTCTACTCCAAAATAGCCAAGAAATCCCACAAAGAAGCGTTAGAAGATGACTTCTTCAGTTGTTCCACCACGTTAAACTGCACTCGCGACTGTTGAGCCATAGTTGCTTGCTCCTTAGGTTTCGCAGTTGGTACAGGCCTCATGGCTGGTATATCTGGTTCTTTGGCAACAAAAAGGGTGTTTGTAGGAGCCTTGGCCTTCGAAGGAAGTGGATTCAGAGAGCTAGGAATAGCCACCTTAGACTATGGTGGGATTGGCAATAGGCTTGTCGATGGGCTAAGCGTCGGCTGAGATGAAGCATTGGTAGGCAAGGCTGTGAACTCTCTAGTGAATCTTTGCTTGGAACATGTGTTGTAATCAGACTGTACCCATGGAATTTGAGTTACAGGAAAATCATTTGGAAATGTTGACTCTTCTCCTTCCATCCAAGAAAAGAGTGCTTGGTCTTGAATAATGTCTGACTCTTCCTAGATGGACATTCCTTGCATTTGAGCAGCGAGGAAAACATTGTCCATCTACTAAGAGGCATATGATTGGTTGTTGGGATCTGGTGCACCACCTTGGCTACGTTGGTCTACGATCTTTGTTGCAAATTTCCCCGTGAACAATTTCTTGGCATGTGTGCATCGTTACAAGGAAAACACCATGAATTGGCATCTTTGGCTAAGTTGTTCTACCCCATGACTAGCTCTTTAATCAAACTAGGATGAACGGTCTACATCGACAAGGTTATCAGAACCATCAAGTTACTCGGCTGAGCCGAAACATTTCCACCCAACCTATCTTGCCACTGATTTGATTGATACAAAGCTTTTCTACCTTGGTAATTCTAGTATGCCAACTTTTTATAGTTATATTGTTGCTAGTTTAAAGTAGTCAGTTCATTAGTCATGGCCTACATTTGTTCTCTCATCTCATTCATCTTAGCCATCAGGGGGTTAGGCACAAGAGCTACTGTCGAAGCTACACTCGAAGCATTTTGGGGATATATATACATAGATTGGGGAGGAGTCATAGGCGCACTGGTCGAAAGAACTTCAGCTTCTACGGTGTTGCACTCGGGAAACAATGGCATGCTGGGTCTTGGTGCCAACTTTCCTATAGCGATCAGATTATTTTTTGCATCGACAACTAAGGAATAAGCATCAGGAAGAGTCTCTCTAACAAGAGATTGTAACATCATGGAAATATCGGGGTTGATTGACTTTAAGTAGAACATAAATGCCAAATGCGGGGGTGGACGACTACCAATAGGTACTCTCTACCAGGTCTAATGGAATCTCACATTGAAATCAGATAGAGCTTCATGATGAGCTTGCTTTATATTTTCGAGTTGATGGTACAACAAAGATTTGTCACCAGCATTCAAAAAATGCTCATAAAATGGGGTTTCGAGCTGATCCCAAGTTGCAATAGTACTAGCTTCAAGAGTCTTGTACTAGTTTAGCATCTTTCCTCGGAAGGAGGCAACCAACAATCTGAGAGCTACATTTTCATTTGATACACCATGTACTAGACATACATCTACCACATCTTGCAGATGTTCCACTAGTGTGTCTTCGACCCATCCTTGGAATACTTAGGGATAACTTTTAGAGTGGAAGCAGGGATTGGAGCCCATACTGCAAGAGGCATAGGTGCAACTAAAGGACTACAAGAGTTCCAAGCTACATAATTTCTAGCAGCCATAGGTACAAGTGGAGTAGGCGACGACAGAGAAGGAGGAGGTGAAGGGCTACCTCGCCGACCTCTCGGGTGCACAGAAACTAAGGGTGGTACGAGCTAGCAAGGGACTCTTGCAGTTTGTGACCTAGTTATAGATCGATGGATCATACACACTTATAAAATCAGGTGAGCGTGCTAGTTTGTGTCCCACTGGGCATGCTAGAAAAAGAATTGTTGATGTAAGTTTTTGCATGTAGCTGCAGTCTCATGGGAAACTTAGCTATTGGGGGACATAGTGTTCTAGATAAGTGACCTTCGAGGTTTTATCGAAGCTAGATCTTCATTTAGTGGGGAGGTAAAAGGCTAGAAAGATAGTGAAATATAAAATCTATACTACAAGCGATGTGCCAAAATCATAGACAAATTCACCAGAGCACAATACATAATGTAAAGGCCCGAACCACCAAAATGTTGTTCATTAAGTAATTTTTCTCAAAAGCACTTAAAACATAACAAATACCTTCTAATTTACATAGCATAATCTAGCATAACCTTAGCTAACACAAAGGAGTCAAGGAAACATGATTTTTATTCATTGAGCTATGAAAGATTGCAAAAGCTGAAGAAAAAACATTCATACAATAAAAGAAGATAACAGCATAGACCAATAGTCTTACTTAGTCTGGAGTCCTCAAATTAAATAAAACTATTAGAAAGGCTTCTTCCCATTGCTTGAGAGTTTTTGCAACTTAATCAAAAACCTAATAAAGACAAACATGGCCGTATTTAGAGGCCAGTCCACCGCTTGAAACACACCAAGAGAAAGAAATCCGATTGCAAGGATCGGCGCCCCAGTTCACCTCGAGCCACCACAACAAAAATCAATCACCTAGGAGCATGCCAGTGAAGCCACTATAGGGAACGAAAAACCACACAGCAGTAGAAATGAACATGCAACGCCACAGAAGAAAATGTGGTAGCAAGCGAGTACAAAAGGCGTAGTAGCAACTCCAAGGTAACCGACGCAGTAGCAACTACCAAGTGTCACACAAATGAGGCCCAGAGAAAATACGATGGGACGCCCAGTGAAAAGATCCAAGAGGGAGCCACATGGAGCATGTCAAGCGAAAGAAAGTACAAGGTGGGGCCAGTTCGAAAAACAACTTAAAACGACAAAATTCTACAAGGAGAATGGAGACATTATAATGATGTTATCCAGAGTGTTTGGGAAAAGGGATTCTCTTCACTTTAAAGAATGGATGTTTCTATTCATTCAGAAAATCCTAGATGGCAGGCAATAATTTGATTGGCCCATGATTGTGTCTGAAAGCATACACAACCAAATGGTTGGAGTGAGAGAAACCAAGAGTTTCTTCATGACCTCTTATGCTATTTATGAAACAACAATAAGAGGCATTTTTCTAGGTTTAAACAAAGTGGGGATTTTGGGGGGAGCTAATGGACAGTATAAGGTGTGGAACAATTATGATCAACTCACCTTGCATACTTTTGAACTACATTATAGAAGGGTTAATGATGCATTTCTATATGTCATTATTAACTAGCTTACGGGAGATGCAGGATATAGATTGAGCTAGGAGGCCATAGAATTCATCACAGAGTGGGGATATTGGTTTATCCAATACCCCAAGTCTAGCTATTTTAGGTTGGCTTGATTGTATGGTCACCCTCACTTACTCCCTAGATGTTGCAGCAATAGGATTGTTTTAATGGAGTTCATTTATCAAGCTTTGGGGGTTAATTCTAAATTTGGTATAAAGAATAATCATGGTTTTCATAAGTTCCCCATGAAGTTGGGTGAATATAGTTTTCCAGACCTTGTGGGAGCTAAGGTTCTTTGCAATGAATTGACGCATTTGAATTTGGGCTTGTACACTACTAGGAAGCACTTTGGTCCTAAGAAGAAGATGAGCACTTTTCTTGCTTCTATTTTTTATAAACACTTCAATCTATTGGAGGACTTTTGGAGTGATCTTCAGGATGAGTATGACTTGAGGAAAAAGAATTATGAAAGGCTGCCTATCCCACTCATGGTGGAGTATGGGGTCAAGGTGGACATTCCTGAAACATTATCAGATGATGGGGTGGTTTTGGATCCCCTATATGAGGTACAAAATATAGGTACCAAGAACTTGGATATTATAGATTCGGGTGCAAAGGAGACAATTGATATTAAATAGATAACAAGGCTAGTGTTGGATAGAAGAATCCAATGGGTCATGCTAAGAACCAAGGAGCCTAGGGGTCAAACTTCCAAGAAAAGGAAACGTACAAGTACCACTCAAGGGTAGAAGATGATGAAAAGGAGAATGCCTCCTAAGGAGCCCTTGGAATTCTTCCCTCCTGATGTAGAGAAATTTGAACTTGAAGTTTTGGCTCAAGATCTACCTAAAGCACATGAGGAAGAAGTCCCAATAGGACCTAGGGCCTCAACATTAGTTGTAGGTGAGTCATCTACTCAACCCCCTCCTACAGAGCAGCCAAGTAGAGAAATTCCTAGGGGAACTCTCCATAAGGAAGCTAAAAATTTGAAAGGAAAGGGTCTTGAGGTTGAAATCCATGATATAGAGACAGACTCTGAGGGTACTCTATCAAATTAGGAGACACTAGAGGAGACACCTCTTGATGAAATTGGGGATGTAGGAATGGAGCATGTTTTGATAGAGGAGGACCAATGGATGTTGTTTGAAGAAGCTAAGAGAGCATCAAATGCAAAGGAACAAGCTGAAGCATTCCAAAAATAACAAGAGTCAGATTGCAAAGCACAAGCTAAAGCATTGGAAAAACAATAGGAAATGGATGCAAAGGCACAAGTTGATGCATTACTTATGCAACAACAATTAGAGGCCAAACAGAAATTTGATGAGTTGGCAAAGCAATAGCTAAAGGAGTAGGAGCTCAGACTAAAGGAGGAAAATGACAAGTTTGGGATGCTGCAAAAGATTCATGAACTTGAAGAAGAAAAGGCAAGACAAAGAATAAAAAAGGAAGCCCTTGAGGATAAATTATAGATCATTGAGGAATCATATAATAAAAGGAACACTCGCAAAAGGAAAAGGATGCTAAAGAACTTGTGAGGCAACAACAAAAAGAAAAGGAAGCATGGGACAAACTTAAATACTTGGAGATTTAGAGAGATAAATTTCTTGAGGAAAGGAGATTAGAGGAAGAACCTTTGAAGAAAGAGTGAGAAGATAAAAGGATGCAAGAGTAGAAGGATAAGGGAGAGGCTGAGAGGGTTGCACAAGAAAATGTAGAAAAAGAGCAACAAAATGTGCTAGAAGTTTCTTCTCAACCTCAAGTTACTATGGTGCAGCTATTATCTTCTGCAACATCTACCTCTTCCTCAGTACAAGTAGTCACTACTCCAAGTGCTCCTACAAGGTTAAAGCTAGATATTGAGAAGAAGCAAATAGCTCCACCGCAACCTCTTAATTGGGAAGAAAGGATGAAGGAGATAGAAAAGGAGAGACCAAAGAAAAAGGATAGAGTTCTTCATTTCACAAGGCTCACAGAGGCAAGAGAGATCATTGCAAAATATGCAATTTCGGTGGTCGACAAGGATAGGCAAGATATGTAGGTGACTAATTATCATTTGGGCATAGTCAACTTAGGAAGGCCTAGAAGGAATCAAAAAATGGATCTTTTTGATGTTGTAGCTTCCTCCATAAAGTCCAGGATGATCAAGGATAAACAAAGAAAGGACGAGCTTAAGGTTCAATTGAATCAATTGTATAGTTTCTTAAGAGATTTTTCCACTCCTAGGTCCCAACAAGTTTTTTCCTTGGAAAATCCAATCTTACTTAGCAAAAGAGAAGTTAATAATTTAGTACAAATGAGGAGTAAGTCTGGGATGTTGGATAGATGGATCAAGAATCTTAATCAAGAAGTGGGTTAAGTGTTGGTGAATAGTTTTGAAATCCATAAAACAACACTTGAGTTGATAGAAGAAATGGGTCATCATACTGAAACTATAGGAGAACAAGAAGAATATAGGGGGTATGTTCAGAAGATGAAAGATATCAGTAAGTTGTCAAAGTCAACTCTTCTAGAGCAATCAATCCTTGAAGAAGATAATGTAGATTTCTTGGAAAAGGCCTCAAGAATAATTCAGTTTAGGTCTGATTTCATATATAAACATAGGAATGAAATTCAAGATGCTATTAAAGACTTGAACGAGTAGCTTGATGAATTAGAAGTTGTACTATCCATCTTGGTCATTGTACACATACCGGTTAAAGAGGGCATGCCTTTGGTTCAATTAAAGGAGAAATTGAACAACATATTTCAGGAGGTCATGCAGAAAGAAGATGATGGACATGACTTATTGTTGGATAGACTGATGGATATTAAAGAGGAGGTGAAAGTTGCTAGGAAGGAGTTGACTAAATTGAAAGATACGTAGGAATTTTCCTCGATAGAGTTGTAAAGAATTAAATTTGAAAATAGTTGGGTCGATGGGCTTGATGTGGACATTCTTCAACAGCTGTTCTCCAGCTATGATGAATATCTTCTTGAGAAAAATATGTAGGAGTGATTTGGCAGAAAAATGATCTATTTTTGGCACACAACTTCCCCTTTTCTCTCCTACTTAATAGGGAAATCAACCTTTGAACTGAAGATCTACCAATCTAGCTTCTTGATGTAGTTCGGGTTTCTTGATTAGTGGATCTCAATTTTTAATTCAGAGGGATTTATGCGTATGATGTCTATATGTAATTTTGAGCTCCATGTTGTATAGGTCGGATAATGGAAGTAGAATTAGCCACCTGATGATAGCAGCTAAGATTTTTATATCTTTGAGCAAAGATACCTTTTAAGTTCATGTTGAATTTAGATACACTTTTTTTTATGTAGTTTTATGTTGGAATTGAACTTCTTGGATGAGGTTAATGAACCATAATCAGTATGTATGCTAGTGAGTTTGTTGTGCATAAGTGTTTCTTATTTGATGAGAATCAATAGAGGAAACCAGATTTTAAAGATTATTTCATTAAATTGTCTATGAATGGAATTGTGATATGTCTATTGATCTATATTATTGGCAATGAATGAGGAGTTTGTTTTGAGTCTTGTGGTATTTTGATGAATGTTTGTGATGATTAAATTAAGCATTGTGAATGAATCCAATGGATTGGATTGTTCGTTGAGTTGCATCATGTTATGGTTTTGATCTGTTAAGAAACACTCATTGTTAAGAATATATGTCTAGATGTTAAAGAATTTTTTCCATGTTTTATTGATCTGTTCCTCAATCTATCTTTTTATTTATTTATTTAAGCCCCCCCATTAATCATAGATTGATGAATCTGATATAGTTTTCATTCCTTTTCACCAAAAAATTCCCTTTGAATATTAGAGTTGCTTTGGCCAATTGAGTGACATCAGACAATTGAGAACCAACTACCAGGACCTTGGAAGTTAGGCTACTATATGTTGTCTCTCTTTTTCAAGAGAAATAGAGTATAAATAAATATTTTTATGTTTTTTGTGTCATTTTCACCATCAACAATTATAAGGTCAAGGATATTAAAGAAATCAATTGGTGGCATTTTCTTATTACAACATGATTCTTATATAATGTGTTGGATGTTGGAGTTCAAAATTAATTTAATAGTCTCGCATTTTGTACCAAATGATTACAAAGACTACACTCCTTCCATGTGGCACTACTGTCATTGTTTACAAACTAACATGTGTTAAGTTTAGATACATTGTTAATTATGAAAAGATAGGGCTTCGACTTCTTCATTTTTCATGTAAGGTAATTCAAATGATTTCATACAAAGGGATTTCTACCACACATAGAATGCATTCGAAAAGCATGTCAAATATCCAGGCTGTAGATCATAACATCCAATTAATTATGCTACCAATTTTTCTCTCATTAAAGATCATGTGGTCTTTCGTGGGTGGTTTTATTTAAATCACTTTGTTTAGTTTGTATTTGTTATAGAAAGAGTTGGGCATAATGAAGTAGAATTTTTTGGAAGTGAAGAGACCAGGCTCGAAGCAGATAAAATTGAAAGTGCTAGTTTTTGTGCTAAAATGGATTATCAGCCATGGAATTTGAAAATTCAGTTGAAATCGAAGCAATGAGAGAGACCTTTCGAAGGATATTTGGATCAGCAAGACTTAGCAGTGATGTTTAAACTCAACTACCCATGGATTGAAGATTCAATACACACAATTATTGGTAACAATGTAATCAGTCCAAAAGCGAGGAGAGTTATCCAACCTTCTCAGGTGATATCTATTTTATTCTCAGATCTAATTGACCTTTGTCAATCATTCAAGGAGGTTGAGAATATTGCAAGAAAATTTGTGAAAGAGCATTTTCTATAGGAAGATTCCCTACAACTGGTTGCTCAAAATTATAATATCTTTAAGGGTAGAGGGTTTATTGGAGGGATTTTTCCTCAAAAATGTCTCACCTAATGCTCAAGGTTTTAGGAAATTTATGATGGTTTTAAGCTGGCACTTGAATATGAAAATGAAATCATTTTCTTTAAAGAATTGAACAAAAATTCCAAGTTTATCTACCCAAACATGGAAGCCAGGTTTAAACATAAATTCCTTTGCATTTCCTTCCTTCGATCACATGAATGTGTTTTACTTGTTCCTAACTCTCACATGGATTAGTTGCTTATGGAAAATTAAGTATTTTTTGTGTCGGGTTAGCAAATTTCACCTAATGCAAAGTTTCAGGGAAATTTAGGTCAAGGATGCAAAAGGAAATTTCAAGTCTTCGTTGTTGACAATGATGAAGATCAAGCTGATTGTGAGGAAAGCCAAGGAAAAAATTATAGTTTTGATGCAGTGTTGATGTTAATTTTGGGGTCCATGTTTATAGTTTTTGGGTTGTTTAAGAAATCAGGGGTTGTAATGTTTTATCTCGACATGATTTTCCAAATGTAAGCAATACAAATATTAGCATTTGGGTTTAGTATGGAAATCACATAGGGTGTAGTTATTTTTTCTCAAATGGATTATCGGATAGTATTCAGTTGGGCAGAATTTTGATGGATTTGATCCAATGATTTTGTAAAACCATGACATGAATCCCTGGTATCAAGATAATTTTGTATCAAAATGAGCTATAACCAAAGGTTTTTTTCCTGGTTCTTTCCTGTCGGTATTCTCTTTTGAACCAGGATTTTGTATCTTATTATTTATTATAATAATATATATTATAGTGGCTTGCCACTTTTGCTTAAAAAAAGAAGATGAAGTTTCAAATTAGTTAAGATATTTCGAGGGAAATTAGGATAATTAAATTATTAAATATAATTACTTAATATTAGAAGGAGGTTTGATATTTAATTAAATAATTAATTTTTATTTAATTAAATAGGAGGAATGGGGTTAAATTAGTGATAAAATAGTGAATTAATTAAATCCTTCAAGATTATTTAATTCATAGAGGGAAATAAGGTTAAATAATAGAAATGATTTTAAAAGGGGATGAATGATGCTAATGATCTCAATAATGGAAAAGTGTAGCTTTGAGATGTGTGATTTGCATTTAGGTATTTTTACATGTCTACATTTTTCCTCTCTTTGACACAATGTACTTGTTGCATTGTTTTAAAGAACTAGATGCTTAGATGAAGATTGAAAGTAATTAATATGACCCATTGATCCCCAATAGTCAGTGGAAGGATGATAGGATGTTGGGTTTCCCCCTTGAGAGGTTGGTCAGAAAAAATAATTTTTTAGGTTGGGCTAATGAAAAGGTTCTAATGATATTGTGATGCTAGATGGAAATGTTAGCTATAAAAAATGTTAGTAGGATTAGAGGATAGAATAAATTGGATAATTCATGATATGTTAAACATGATGAGTTTTCTCTACTAAGTATAATAATCCTTATAAATGTAGAAAATAGACATGATGCACCAAGGTATTAATAATTTTGACCACTAAAATTGTACTCCATTCTTGGAGATAGTACAATCCTTGGTCTAATTTGGACCTATCTTGGGCACCTTTGCATTATTTATCCTTTAAATTATCATTTATAGACCCCTAGGACCCATTATTTTAGATCCCAAAGCCAATTTCACTCAAAAATCCTATAAAATCAGTCAGATATCCATAAAATCCAAAATCCCACCTCAAAAACCTAAGGTGGGGCTCATTCGCCACCTTGGGTGAATAAGTCCCATTTGGGGTCTTTTTCAAATTTAAATGGGAATTCATCAATTTAATTCAATTTTTGGATGAATTTCATCCTTTGGGGTCTAAATAATAGTCAATTAGGTATTGATTTCTCTAAAAGAAATATTTTAAGCCATTTTTATTAATCTCTAAGCATTTTCGAGCAAGCATCTTCAAGAGTCAAGTGTTGAGAATCTTTCACAACAACATTCAAGTTTCAAGAATAAGGTTGAAGCTTTGGAGTAGCATTAAAATGTTTTTGTAGGTCTTCAAGCTCACTTTCATTCAAGATCTAGCATTTTCAAGGGTTGATCATGGTTGTATATGGTGAATCATAATGGATTGTAGGTTGGGGAGATGCAACTAGCCATCAAACCAAGCCTAAAGACTTATTTCCTAAGTGATTCCATCCTTCATTATCACTCTACATTTAGCCTAAGGAAGGTACCTTCATGAATCATTGTGACTCATTTGGGGTGATTAGATATCATCACAAGTGTATCATTCATCTCCACATTTCCATTCTTACATAATATTCTTACATATTAGAATAGGATTATATCATGTTTTAGATTTCCTAGTCTTAGACACATTTGAGGCTAGGGTTTTTATGCATATTTCATTATCTTTATCAGGGTTTAACTACCAAACTAGGGGTTTGACCAAGGAAAACCCCCCATTACCAAATCAAGTTGAATTCTATTTTCTAGGTCTTTTTCGCAGATTTGGATCCATGATTCAAGTTCGAATGAAAGGGAAAGTGTTGAACTGCAAATAAAAGTTTTCAGTTCCCTAAAATGTTGAACAAGACTGATTTTCCAAGAGTGGAAAATGAGCCCCATTGTAGTTGTTTACTAGATCATTTTGAACATTCTAATACACTTTTTCCCAAAATAGACTCTCGTGTAGAAATCCAAATCTGGGAATGATTCACCCAGGTTGGTGAATGAGTCCCAGTTGGTCAAAAAGTCAAACTTTCTAGAATTTTAGAGCTATTCTTAGTCACTTCAAGGTTTCTAGGAGCACACCATTCACACTTTTTTTTCTTTATTGTTTTACTCACATTTCTAAGGGATTTTCTAGGTCATTGTATTAAATTAGGGTTTGTGTCTTATAACTTGCATTGCATTATCTTTTACAAGTTTAAACTTGGTGGTGAACCCCTCATTACATATAATTTTAGCCCCTAGGATAGCCCTATCACAAGATTTCAATCTTATTTGCATTGAGATCTCTAAGGTTATCCTTGAGTGGAGTCTCTTTATAAGTGGGTTTGAATAAAATATCATTCCCCCACCTCTCATTCCATTTTAAGCGGTTCCATTTTGGTGAGCCTGCATTTAGGACATCATTATTCTGATTTGGAGTGCATTTACATCCTAGATTTAGCTTGCATTAACATTGCATTAGGTTTTGCATTAGCTAATTTGCATTCTAGGGTTTCAATTTTTGCATTAGTGAAAGGTCATTTAGCCTAAATTTTTGCACTTAAATTCACTCAAAGTTATTGAAAAAATAAATTTGCATCCTAGATTTGCATCATATAGTATAGAAAACATTAAAATCAACCTAAATTTTTTGGAAATTCTATTAAAAATCCCTACTCTAGGACTCATTTGCCACCTTGGGTGAATTAGTCCCAGTGTAAAATTTGTATTGTTGTTCACAGAGTTGCCTTTCCAATTTTTAAACTTCTATTTGCATCTCTTCACCTTTTTGTTTCAATTTAGTTGCTTTCTGTTACATTGAAGTCAATATAAATAGCATTATTTACATTAATGGCAATTCTGGACAGCATTAGATTTTTGTAATTTTCACTTTTAGCATTAGTTCCTCGTTCACTTAGATCAGATTCATTAGAAAACAAAAATAAAAAGCTAAAAACATTAAAAGAAAAAATTCAGAAAATTCTTGAATTTAGAAAAAACATATCATCCAAGCCCTTTTGTAGTGATGACTTGACATGTTAGATAAATCCCTTGAGGAATTCCTCTCAACAGGATCATCCACTAAGGCTTATGAAAAATAAAAACCAAGTGAAGTTAACTCAACCCTCAAGCCTTCTAGTAGTGATGACTTTGGTATGTTAGATGAAGCCCTCGAGGAATTCCTCTCACAAGGTTCATCCACTAAGGCTTGTTGTGAGAAACCAAAACCAAGAGAAGTTAACATGATTCAACCTCAACTCATCCTTTATCCACCTTCACACAAACTATAATCTAAAAACAAACTTGATCTTATCCTTTATCCACAGTTAAGAATAAAATCTTGCAGCAATTGAGTCAATACTCTTGTTCATACATATAAAACTAGGAATAATTCACAACCGTAGACAATCTTACCTTTTTCTAATCCCATATTGCATAGTGCCACTCATTTACCTTTGCATAGTAGGAAGGAGTATGATCTTGTTGAACAACTTAATAATACTCCCACAAAGATATCCCTATGGGATCTTATTCAAATTTCACACAACTATCACACTATTCTTTAAACAGCCTTACAAAAAGTAATGGTCCCTCCTGGTACAAATGGAAATGATGTGGCAACTTTAATAGAAGGAATGAATACAAGTAATGTAGACATTACTTTCAACCAACATGAGCTCCCTCTTTTGGAGGTTAGAAAGAAAAATGAGGCCTTTATGATAACAGCCCAATTTAATATATAATATGCATCAAGAGCACCCATGTTGATAATGGATCAGCCCTTAATGTGTATAGTGTGAAACTCTTAGATAGGTTGCAGGTAGAAAAATCAAACATTGAACTTGATTTTGTATCGATTAGAGGATTTGACAATACAGTAAAGCAATTACTTGGTGTAATTACTTTACCTATTACAGACAGAAAGGATTCCTTACAAACTCCTATTCATGTCATGTCTCATTACCTTTCATACAATCTTCTTTTGGGAAGACCATGGATTCATGAGATGCATGCAGTGCCTTTGACCCTTCATCATATCATGAAATATGTCTATAAAAACAAGGTATACCAAGTTGAAATAGTCCCCAAGCCTGAAAGTTGATTAAAAGTTGAAAAAGGAACTACAAGTCCTCTAAGCACATTGATTCTAATATCCAACATAGAACCTATAGAGGTTGGCAAGAAATAAATGGAAAAAGTGTCAAAGTTATTAGGTGATGATTGGGGTTCTTAGACTTCACACCCTCATTTATGGGAGAATGCATAATCACAAGAAAATAAGATAAAAAACAAAAACAACCAATGGTGATGTCAACTCAAAATTCACAACCTAAAGAAGATACAATTTATACAACAAACTTTGACGAGATAGACTATC
The DNA here is from genome assembly GCA_007115665.2 of Sequoiadendron giganteum. Taxonomy (NCBI): domain Eukaryota; kingdom Viridiplantae; phylum Streptophyta; class Pinopsida; order Cupressales; family Cupressaceae; genus Sequoiadendron; species Sequoiadendron giganteum. Next base: position 439,138,931 of record CM021103.1, on the reverse strand, counting down.
AATAGCCATGAAACCCAAAACAAATGGAAAAAAATTATGGGAGAGGTTATGAACTTATGAAGCAATTGGGTTATAGTGGAAAGGGATGTGGAAAGAAATAATGAGGAATTCATGTCCATGTGGAACCCAACATGCGAGAAACAAAAAATGCTCTAGGATATCGCCCTGTTAAAGCAACAAAAGAAAATAAAATACCATCATTAAACATCAACACTATCATGTGCAAACCAAACATCAGTCTCACTATGAAGAATCCTGAACTACTTGATAGGGATTTACTACCATCATGGGAGTACTTTGAAAGTGATAAGGCCTTGAAGAAAATCTTAGGATTTTATGACATTCCACCTTCTACTCCTCAAAATAAAAAGGTTGCATGTGCCATAATCAACACCAGACAACAAGATGTAGAAGATTAAAATAATGAGAAAGAAGAATACAACCCTGAATTTCTAAAGCCAAATGCACTCCCTCTAGGAGATATAATTGATATATCAAAGGACATAAATGATGAGGAAGTCATTAAGACAGGGAAGTACCTTGATGAAGAAGAACAAGAAGATCACACAATGTTACTCCATGACTTTCTAGACCTTTTTTCTTGAAAATATTTAGATATGCCATGAATTGACCCAAATATAGTGACAAACAACATTGACCTTTCTGAAAATTCTAAGCCTATTTGACAAAACATATGAAAGATGAATCCTAAGATAGCCTTTCTTGTTAAACAAGAAATTGAAAAAATTCTTGAGGTTGGTTTCATAAGACCTATAGATTATTCTCCATGGATCTCAAACATTGTCATAGTTGCAAAACCTGACAATTGTATTAGGATGTGCATCCATATTTTCATGATCTGAATAGAGAATCTTTAAAAGATTACATTTCCCTTCCTAATATTGACATGATAGTAGAATCCACTACAGGACATTCCTTTTTGTCAATTCATGGATGGATTTTTTGGATACAACCAAATCTTTATCAACCCTCAATATCAATACAAAATAGCATTTATTACTATTAGGGGGACAATTTTTTGGGTTATGATGCCTTTTGGATTAAAGAATTTGGATGCCACATATCAACGAGCAATGAAATTAATCTTTAATGATTACATACATAAGATTTTGGAAGACTATATTGATGAAATTTTAGCCATATCTTTAACAAGACAAGCAATGTGAATATCCTTAGGAAAATCTTTGAGCGCATGTGAAAATACAACATGACTCTTGTTGGTGTTTTTTATTACAACCCAAGCAAACTTCCCAATAGCTTCTATGAAATCGCCACATTCAATGATAAAAGTCTAGGAAGCGATTGGCCAACTCGACGAGTAATTCTCCTACACTTCGGTTTCTGTAAGACCCAGGAGCGTATTCCCTAAAATGTGCTCTTTAAATACAACATTTAAACAATTCAACCACACATTGATGAACAACTGATAGATTCCCCCATCTACACTAAAAGGATGAAATCCTTCAAGAAATTGGCTATTCCTCAAAAAGGCTCGAGTCCCATTAGTAGAGAATCACAAACACAACTAAAGTAGATTGATAGGAAATATTTGAATAAAACGTTCTGAAGTCATAAAAAAAGACATGAGAAAATATAACCATGGTCAAAATTCTAGTGCCATATCCTAAAGCATGACGTCAAATGAGAAAACTGAACTACAGGACGAATTTCATCTTAAACACTTATGATCCATATAAATCGCATTACAATCCATATATTTTTATCTAAGTCTATCACTACTTTATGAATCTTGTTGCTAGCTTGGATGAACTTACTGATTGACTGAAGCATTTAACTAATCCTTTGAACCAGAGCCATTGTTAAACGTAATTCACAATAAAGAACAAATGAAGATCAATGAAAATCATCTTGGACCAATATTTCATTAATAATTCATACAAAATGTCACAACAGGAGAGAAAAAAGACTCAAAAAATTTTCATATTTAATAAGAACATGCTTGAGAACCTCATAATTGACCAAGTTCTCTTATCTAACTCAGAACCTTAAGACCTAGACTTACATTCATACTCTTTGTATCACTAAACTCTTATTTCTCAAATATTGGATATTTCAGCAGACCCTCTACCATGGCCCAGAATTCCCTTTTATAAAACAAGGGACCTGATCCGGTGGACATTTTTCAGTGAAAATTGAAGTGTTCCATTTCTCTCCAAAATCAGCACCATCAGAAAGAGGTTGACGTCCTGGTTCCAACGCAACTCGAACGGAGCGAAAAGGAGTCCGTTTGCACGAGTTATAGCCAGTCAAACCTTTGGTCAAACTGGAATCAGAGGGCGTCCAGGAAGCGAAAAAAATGGTGTCATCAAAATTTTTCGAAATTGGCATCATCTCGAAGAGCTCATCGCAAGCTTTCCAATGCAACTCGTTTCGTCAAAATCCGACATCGGAGGCTCAAGATACAGCTAGTCAAAGTTTGGTTGACTTGAAGGTACTGATGATGACGTTATCATGCTGACGTGTCAGTCCGTACAGTACGGAAGCCAAATGGACGAATTCGGATGAAACACGTGGCAAATGAGTCAGATTGTATGGACCAATGGGAGTGCGACATGTGGCATCCGTACGACATGTCATCGGACAGGTGGCAGTCCAGTCAGCACATGTCATCGGCTTTGTCAGCGTACGAGCTTGCCTTGTTAGCGGACACATCTGCAGATTCTGGCGAATCACGTTTCGACACATGTCATGTCTTTGGAATTCGGGTGTTAAACAAAGTGCTAAATTAGGCGGACGGGTTTGAACCCGCGATCTCCGCCCAAACGGCCGGGCCGTTAGCCGTTGCACCAAACGCAGCAGTCGATATTATATATGGAGTTATTTGTTTTTGTTGTTTAAAAATTATGGGCTATGTGATAAAAGCGAGGCCGGTGGGGTTGGAACCGCCAACCCCGTGGCCACCAAACAGTTAAAAGCCATTGCGCCACTGAATCACCGACAAACATATATGGAGGTTGGCTGGTATTGACATGTCTCTGTGCCCGAAAATATAACAAATGGCTTGTTAAAGCCAAAACAAACTAAACCCACCTAACCAAATGCCAAAAGGGGGTTAGGGAAAAATAAACAAGCTTTGTTACGAATTGTTAGACAGTGGTTAGGCAATTAATGGATTTGTTAAGCCTAATTAGGCTAATTTTATGTATAAAACGGGGTGTGAGGTGAGAGTTGATTCAAGTTTCTTTCAGGTGATGAAGTCTTGACGCTGAGGCAACACGGAAGAGAGGGGTCTTGTTGAAGAATTTTCAAGCCATTGTTGAATATCGGAGCCCTGTTATGCTGCTGAACTGATGGTCTTGGTGCATTATTTGTATTTGATTTTTGGAGTTAATCGGATCGGTCTCTCTATTGGAGTGGACCCGGAGATGTAGTCACTTTCGTGACGAACTCCGTTATCAACTATTTTCACTTCTCTTCTTCTCTCTCTTTTTGTCTCTCATTTCCTTCCTTTCTGTTAAATCACCTTGTTATTACTTTCATTCTGTTATTTCCTTAAGTTAATTTTGATTTAATTAACTTGAAATAATCATTGTAAAAGCATTGTAAAAGTTAAGCATTTAAATACTGCAATCTAGTCTAGATCCTATACAGATCAGGACCCAACAAGCTTTAGGCCGAAGAGTACACATGTCCTTTTTTCATTGGATTGCTAATCCCTAATTCAGTTACATTTACATCATGTGATTGAAAAAGAAAAGCATAGGACAAGAATAATCATTAGTTGATATGGAAGAAAATAAACTGTCCTTCAAAGGGACACTCGTTCATACCAAAGGAATCTTTAACCATTATAACACTTTATTCCACCTCACCATCTCGTACCTGAAGTTGAAAGAGAAAAGCATATTTTCAAATATAACTTCTAAGGCCAGATCTGTATTATACATGGCCAAGTTACATTTCTCAACTGTAGTACTCATATTTCAAACTCATTAGTGAATACCTTTTTCCATAATTCAAAATCTTCCTCAGACGACCACTTAAAATCAATAACCTCATCAATCTTATCTCAATAGGGTGCTTATTTCACCATTACTAGCATGGCTTTCTTAACAAAGTTTTCTAAGAAACTAATGACAAATGGGAGTTTCTCCAATGTATTCTCCAACATACCAATGTCATCATTTCTGCATATCTCATGTGTTTGAGCTATCATTATATTAGTCATCTAATCTTTCCAAACCTGCAAAGTTTTTACCTCGTCTTGACTATGCAGAATGTGTGGCAATGGAGTTAAGTCCATTCCATCATATTTGGCCTTTAACCCTTTGTTATTTAATCCATAAGGGCAACATATCCCTAAAAAAATTTCTCCATGACTCCCTTGACAAATTGATAAGTTGATATAACTATAGGATACTTATCCCCATGTTGTTTTGCTCCTACTACCATGAATCTCAGTTTCTCAATTCTAAGGCTCCATCTATCTAGCAATGGGGTGGCCAACTCTCTATCTCTCCAGAACATCCTAAGTGCTTGCAACATTAGAGCATAATTTGCATGAACACTATTCAATTTTAACCACACCCTCCTGTTTAAGTGTTTCAACACAGTGTCCACAATCATCGAATTACTCTTCCCTGTCAATTCCTATATTTTCTAGAACATCTCCTTATACTCCTCAACTTGATGAATTAATTTATCCCTAGAGAGTCCTTCTCTTGGGCTATTATCCCTTTCAACTATAATAGGAACCTATCGCATATTATATGGAACAATAGCTAAGGATTGTCCTTGTGAAGAGTGTTAAGATTGCTCCATTGGTGGGTCAGAGATAGTGTGGCTAGAGCTAGCTTACCCCTGAGACTTCAATGTCTCCATTTTCTACTTTAATAAGCCCAACTCAGTTTCTAGCTCTGCAACCCTTTGTTGACTCTTATTATATTCAATAATAATGTCATTGTATTGGCCTCTCAAATTATCCCGATCCTTGGTTAAATCCTCAAAAGTTTCCCTAGTGAACTTGGCAACATTCACTACCATATCAGCAGCCTCCAATGTTGGGGTATCAACAACTCTTCTTACAACAAGGTGACCACTAAAGTCAGATGTTTCTGCGACTACTGGCTTCTTATATCTAGTGGACAAAGACCAGATTGCAAAAGTATACCACTTGTTGGTGTAATTAATTGTGTTGTACCTTGTCCTAGGTCATCATTTCACCTTAGTTAAGTTTACTTAGGGACCACATAGGATTTTTTGGTGATTTTCCACCTTTGGTGGATTTATCATGTTATTTCTTTATCACTTCCACATTTCATTGACATATCATGTGATTACCTCTCCACCTTTTGTGGGTGATCCACTATTTTTGGTGGTTATCACATTATCACTTTCCACTTTAGGTGGAGTGATAGCTTTTCACAGTTGTCTCATGTCATAAGATTATGACACTTGTCATAATCGTATGCCCTCCTATGTTCTCACCTTGGCTATATAACCAAGGGGTCTCTCATTATAAATGCAATCTCATATCATAATCATTATTTGATGAGAATACAGTTTATTCTTGTCACATTATTTTCTCTCTTCTTGTGCTTTCTATTTGGTTTATATATCTTGGCATCCATAGCCAATTCTAACATGGTATCAGAGCAGGTTGTGTGCCATTGGAGAGTCTCTTTCTGAGGAGAGATACCAAATTTGGGGAGGTTCCATTTTTGGCTCTTTATTGTAGGTTTATATCAGATCTTGCTGGTACAAATATAAGCTCACCATTGTGTGCAGAAGGTTTGAGAAAGTTGATTTTTCCATTTGTTTAATCTAAATCGGACATACGAGGCCAAATCTACAAGGTTTTGTTGCAAGTTGATGTTGGAAGCACAATATGGAGTAACACTGGAATCCTTAATCTAGAAAGCAAGGAAAGATACTTTTGATTGCTACTAAAACCATATGTGAGTCACTAATTGACTCAAGGTGGAATCATGATAAAGCAACATCAAACCCGATGCCAAGAAACACTAGAAAACTCACAAACTATAACAATTCTGGAATCCATGAAGCAACAGTAGATGAATAAATGATGCCCCCTATAAAAGGGAATGATATGATGAAAAAAATTGGAAGCTATGTGTATATTGATGTCGATGCCAAACTGTGACTAGAACTGATCCATAGGAGCAAGTACCATGATGATTCTTGAACATTAACCATATAATGAATGGCCCTCAAATTGAGATGTGACCCGATGTGAATCTGATGTGATTCAAGATCATTAACCATAGGCTCTCAATCTAAGATGTGAACCAATTTGAACCAAAATGTGTCAAGTTATGAGCAAGATGTGGTCAAAAGAAACAACAGAATCTAGATACAACTCATGCGAATTGTCATCAATACAAAGATGAGATCAAAATACAACTACACTCTAATTAGATTATTATGCAAGAAGCACCCCCCCCCCCCATGGAACTTTATGTAAGTTCATTTATTACAATACCCCATGAATGTAAAAGGAGAATATGAAGAACATGCATAAATTAAAGACAAAATGCAAACCTACTGCATGAAAACAAAAAAGAGTGCATGCACAAACCAATATTCACATCTGCCTCCATGATGAGAAATAACCTCAAATTTGTGTAGATGACCAAATCTGAAAAAAAATGGTCTACACCACTATGAAGTGCTCGAAACTAACTTTCTATCCATATCATGTTTGTGAAAAACGGACGTTATGGCCAAAAGTTATGAATTTTTCAAAAAACTGAATTTAGCTTGTAGGAAACAAATTTTCTACCGAAAAAATTAATTTCTAATTTGATTTCTAGAAAATCTACTCAATGTTTGTAGACAAAAATAAAAACCCATAAATAGTTTGAAGCTAAAACAAAACCCAGAAATCATTTTTTGATCCAACAAGTAGACGATGAAAAAATGATTTTTTTTTACCTTCAGCCAGGAGAAAAATAATGCGCATCATTTTTTGGACAGAAATTTTCTCCAGATCTGTACAAGATATGAAAAATCTAAAAGATACCCAGTCCAGATTTCGACCCTGGCTACAAAACTCAAAAATCGTTTTTCCTGCAAATGAGTGAAAGCTGTATTTTTGAAGCAAAAATGATGATGGCTCCAATAAAAAATGGTTTGCAACAAACCCTTGTAGATTTGGCCTCGTATGTCCGATTTGGACAAAATAAAAGGAAAAATCGACTTTCTCGAACCTTCTGGACACAATGGTGAGCTTATATTTACACCAGTAAGCTCCAATATAAACCTACAATAAAGAGTCAAAAATGGAACCTCCCCAAATCTGGTATCTCTCCTCAGAAAAAGACTCTCCAATGGCACCCAACCCGCTCTAATACCATGTTAGAATCAAGCATGCTCTGATACCATGTTAGAATCAAACATGCTTTGATACCATGTTAGAATTGGCTATGGATGCCAAAATCTATGGACCAAATAGAAAGAACAAGAAGAGAAAAAATAATGTGACAAGAATAAACTGTATTCTCATCAATATGATTATGATATGAGATTGAATTTACAAAGAGAGACCCCTTGGTTATATAGCTAAGGGGTCTCTCATTGTAAATTTAGTCTCATATCATAATCATATTCATGAGAATACAGTTTATTCTTGTCATATTATTTTATCTTTTCTTGTGCATTCTATTTTGTCCATAGATCTTGGAATCCATAGGCAATTCTACTATGGTATCAGTGCATGTTTGATTCTAACACCACTCCTCACTAAAAGCTGATCCTTTAAGTGTTAGAATAGCTTCTTCATCGGTTGCAAGAAGTGGCCTATTGGCCCGTCTTATTGTATCAAACACCACATCATCAACAATATCTCATTTAGGAAGTAATAGTACTCCACTCTTCTATACTAATGCCCGACCCTAATCTGATGTTATTTCTTTGAACCTTTCCTTCATCTACAACCTGATTTTAGACTGAATTACTTGCTCTAGGAGATCATGGAGCAAACTTCTTTCCTAAGCCATCCTCTCGGCATATAATGAGACATGTGCCCTCCATACAAAATCTTTAAAAGCATTGGTCTGGATAAAATAGTCATCCATCATGAACTCTCTGCAAACCTCCATCCTCAAGTGATCGTTATTGGTTATTCACCTTATTTCATCTTTTCTCAGTCTTAAAGCAATTGCCCTAGAACTTGATGAAGTGTCCAGTGGGAAAGATGACATTCCTTGATGCATTTCATCAGGCGTGACAATAATCTCTTCATCCTCATCGCCATCATATTCAACCACCTTTGTTCTTTCATTTTTTTGTCTCTTTGGTGATGATGGACATGTTTGGTTAGAAAACCTTGGAGGGGAATTTAGATCAACAATATGTGGCAATGGATGGCCTGGAGATGAAGTTATAATGCAAATAGCAACTTCTTCAACCTTGCTTCCCTTTTTCCTAGAAAAAACCTTTATCTTCTTCTGGGGCTAATAAGTAGGCCTCTCCTCCAACCTTACTTCAGGGTACTCCTCAATACTTTGTGACTTTACTTTTTCTTCTACAACCCATTCATCCTTCAAAATCCCCACCAAATTCTCAAAATTGTTAATGGAATACATAGCCCTGTTCAACTCACCATTGATATTTGGTATGGGATTGAAAGAAGGTATCTTTTCTTGCTTCTTTTTCACCATCTTGGTAAAGGCAATGTATTTTTCCTTTCTCTCTTCTTGAATCTGTAAATGAAAAATGTTCTTGATAATGTCTTTAGGAAAACAAAAATTGAGGAAAAAAGTTCCAGTCCGATGTTTAGCCTTCATTCAAGAAATAAAACCCTCAGGATCATGATTCCTAGGGCGTACATTCTTCAATCCATAAGGTCTAAGCAATGTATACAAATCCTTCCATCCTCCCTTTGCATTAACAAAAGTACAAAATATCGTATACTCAGGAAAGAAAGATCATTTCTTTTATTCTACTAGAAAATGTACTTCTTGAGCACACCCCAACTATCTCATGATTTCCAAAAATCCAATTCTTAGAGGCACATCTTTAGGTAGAACATATGGGTTGACATTAGTGCCATATACTCTTAAATTGTTGTATTATGATAAGGGATAATATCTCCCCAATTATGTGTCAAATTTAATTCAGTCCTTCTTTCCATTGGCCTCAAGAAATCATGAATCTCTTTAGGAATCCTGGGGGGATCACAAACTAGAGCTCTTTTCAGCTTGGATCCTAAGACATTTTGGAACGTTACATAATCAAATTTTTGATGATGCATATCAAGGATCCTAGTCCAATATTGGACACGCATGTCAACATTATCCTCCTTCTTTAGTTCCATATCCTATCCAAACACTATCTGGCCCCTATACAAAAACATGTGCATTAATAGGGAAAACCACCTAAAACCAACCCAATTCTTTCCTTCCTTTAGGGCCACCAAACACCCATTCATTGTTTCTACTAAGTAAGTGGAAAAATCATATACCACATTAAAACCTGAATGTTGGAGATTTAAAACCATATACATGATATCAATAGGCAAAGTAGTCTTCAAGCTAATTCCCAGAACCTGGCACAAGGCACAAATTGTCTTCTTGAAATAGTTATAGAGGTAGTTCACAAGAAAAGGTTTTGGCTCATTCTTACCAATCACTACCTGCTTCTTATTCTTTCCTCTTCCCAAGGTTTCCAAATGAGGTATCAAAAGAGATGTTCTAAAAAAACCCGTAGTATTTTTGTATTCTTCTCTGAAAGCATCAAGATTAATGGCAACCATATCCCGAATCCATTCATGCTGACCGAATATTTTTGTAATTTCCTCTCTAGTTATCTTTATTACTTATATTCCAAAGTGTATTCTGACAACTCTGGTTATAGGGTCATACCTTGTAGAAACATCTTTTAACAAATCTATATCCAAGTAGACATTAGGGATCATTAGCTTACCAAGATCCAACCTCCATGGGTTGCACAAAGGAACACACAAATTCTTGTTCACAAACCAATTTGAGAACAACTGCCATCCGGTATATGGTAACTCAGCATCCCGAACCACACATTGTTTATCAGTTAACCCCTCTAGGAGTAGGGGCCCATAAAATAAAGCCTTTCCCTCAAGCCTTTTTCTAGTAGAGGGTTTTAATAAGTCTATAATATCCTAGGAAAATGACCTATTAGCAGTTTCAAAGATAGAGCTTCGGGCCTTGGGTGTCATTTACACAAGACACAGAATAGTTCGAACTAGGGTTTTAAATGTCAAAAAATTATAACTTGCACCCTATAGCCTTAAACAAAAATGCTTCACAATTAAAGAAGCCACAACAATTATCAAGAAAATCTTTTAAATACTTTAAAGAAAGTTAACTGAAACAATCCTTCAGGAAAAAAAAAAGTAGTCAATAATTGTTCTTCAAAGAAACATAAGACCTTTTGAAAACAAAAGAAATCATATATGTGTTACTTACGGTTCCACTTGCAGAACGCTAATGACAGTGAGGCTGAAATTTCACAAAGATGGCTCGCTTCACTCGATACTAGGTGATTTTTCTTTAGCGTGGAAATACACACAAAAATAGCAATTCACTGATCTTTTAAGCACTTAATTATGAGATCAAAGTTTGAACGCGACCATTACTATTCACTCACACGAGATAAAATGGATATAGTACAACACTAGCCTATTTCTAATGCTAGTCATTGATCCAAAACAATGTAAGCCAGAAGAAACTGCTCAAATTGAGTCAGAATGGTTTGAAAATGCCATGTTTATTCACCAAACTTTAGGTGAGTAGAAAATCCACCAATAGGACACCACCTTAGCATGAACGGGTCCCACCTCGATCATCCCTTATACAACATTAGCGTCCACATGTCAAAAATTCCCACATCTCATAGCATTATTAAAACTAATGTTTTTAATTGCACGAGGTCAGCGAGGAACGGCCACGATGGGTTGGTAAAGAAATAGTTGTCAGCATCAGTGTCCATTAGTCAACAAATAAAAATTGGTCCCCACAATCATAAGAGACAGGTGGTAGCATCTCACATACCTCGCACCACTGTAGCGACATTAGCAAGAAACCTTGTGAGGTCCGCGAGGAATGGTCCAAATATAGATCATTCAATCTATGGGCTATGCAACCTACACATGCGAAAAAGTTATTTATAAAAGGGGACTTACTAGGTGGATGGGGAAATGACCCTCGAGGCCAAAAATACTTTCAGAGATTAATCTAAAACATTTTACCAACCAGACACTAAGGAAATATAAAACACATTCGGGATGCAAAATATCGAGAAGCCAGGTAAAGAGGGGTCGGTAATGTAACGACCAAAAGGGGGTTGAGACCATACTTAAGTGACCAGCCACCTTTAATACTAAGTCATCACTAGAATAGAACACCCACGACCAAGACTCATTGTAAAAACCAAAAACCCATTCAATTAGAGCCAAGGAAAAAGTAAAACAAACTCACAAGAGGGGAAAAAATTAAAAGCTCCACCAGTGGCTCCAACTGGGGATGTATGCCCCTTATAGGCATAGAAAGATTCTAGAATCTCTAGTTTTTCAAACTAGATATAGAGAGAACCAAACCCAGGGACTTCTCCAAACAAGACAAGAAGACAAAGCCAAAATAAAAACAAACACACCTATATATACTACTTACAGGACTGTACATCATACATGGAAAAGAGCTATTTCAAGAGAAATAGTATTTCAAGAACTTTCCATATACTAACAGTTCAAGAACTTCACCTACAAGTGACTACAAGAAATATGAATCCTCTCCATGTGTGTCCATAATTATGTATGGGCCTAGCCAAAGGGGATCAAACTTTCCAAGTTTTCCTTTATCCTCTGATCTTGCATTCTAGAGCAACACCGTCATTCCCATATCAAACTTTATTTCAACTACCTTCTTATCATAGAGGTGCTTCATCTAAAGCTACAATTTTTCATTTCTCTTATGGGCCTCTCTTCTAGTTTCATCCAGTTGATTCAATTCTTCCATTCTGTGTTGCATTTCATCACACACATCATCATCATATTCCTAGACAAACTCATACATCTTCAACAAATTGTTTCGTGATATACGTGATTCCATCCCATAAACAAGATTAAAAGGAAAATGACCAATTCCCTTCTTGATAGTTGTTATGTCAGTCCATAGTGCTAATTTCAATTTTGAATCCCAAGCATTCTTATTTTTCTTGATCATACGCTTGATAATCTTCATCAGGCTCTTATTACTACACTCTGCCTATCCATTTCCTTGGGGATCATAAGGAGAAGAGTACAAAATAGTTATACCATACTGATTACAAAAATTAACAAATTCCTCCAATCTGAAGCACATTGCATTATCTGAAACAATTCTTTCAAGTACCCCGAATCGGCTTAAAACATTATTAGTCAAAAAATCAATGACAACTTTACTTGTGGCCCTTTTGGCTGGGATTGCTTCAATCCATTTAGTAAAGAATTCAATTGCCACAAATATCCATGCATGTCCTCCACTAGATTTTTTAGATATTTCTCCTATGAAATCAATGCCCAATTGCTAGAAAGGAGTTGAAACAGACACCAGTCTCAACGAAAAATTACCAGAAAACTTCAACTTCCCAGCAAACCTCTGACAAGCATCACATATTTTGACATACCTATGAGCATCTTTGAATATAGTAGGCCACAAAAAACCTACTCTTAAAATTTTTTGATTCATTGTCTTATCCATGTAATGGCCTCCACAAGCTCCTTTGTGCATTTTTATTAGTAGATCCTTAGCTTGATCTGCATCCACACATCTAAGTATAATACCTTCAGGGTTCCTCCACCAGAGCTCACCATCAATAATGACATACCTAATTGCTTGTTTTTTAAGGGTTCTTTTCTCATCAAGGGGCATACCCTCAAGACACTATATTCTCTATAAATATTCAACAATCCTCCTATACCAGCCACAAGTTTGCATATCACAAATAAGTGTAATATTATTTTTCTCTATCTAGTTTATTTGATTTTCCTCCAGATTGGCTTCATCCATTAAGTTGGCTAAACCCTGACCCCTTACAATCTTGGTGATTTTTATGTCAATATTAAATTCCTGGATCCTATTTATCCATCTGCATCGCCTTCCTGTAGTCTCTTGTTGGGTGAAAATATCCTTAACTGCAGCTATTGGTACATATGTGACAACAACTGCTCTCATTAGGTATGGATTAAAATTTTTAACTACCTTTACTAGAGCATATGCCTACTTCTCTACTATATCATATTTTAATTCTGTAGCCTACAATGATTTACTAGAAAATGCAATTGGCTGCTCAAAATCATCATTGTTTTTCTGCAATAAAACCCCAGCTATAGTGTGAAAAGAAGCAAAAGTAAACAACTGAAAAGATTTTGAGTAATTAGGTGACTTAAGGATAGGGGTCTTCTTGATAGAATCTTTAATAGCTTGAAAATCTTTGGATGTCTCCCCTATCAATACTATCTTTTCTCCCTTTCTTAGCATCTTAGAAATTGGGCAAACAGTCTCAACAAAATTTGTGACAAACCTCCTTAGAAAATTTATCTTCCCAAAGAAATATTGAATACCTTTTACATTTCTTGGTTGTGTAATCTTAGCAATAGCCGCCACTCTTTCAGGATCAATCTGAATCCCATCCTTTGAAACAATATTCCCTAGCAGCTTTCCTTCTTGTACCCCGAATGCACACTTCGTAGGGTTCAGAGATATCCCATATTCCAAAGCTCTAATAAAAATAATTTATAAATGATAACAATGGTCCTCTTTTTTTCTATGTGCAGTAATATCATCCTAGTAAAATGCAAGGAACATATCAAAAAAAATTGCAAAGGCTACATCCATATCCCTTTGAAAATTTGCACCAACATTTATTAGTCCAAATGGTATTCTTACATAAACATATGTCCCCCATGGTGTGGTAAAAGAAGTCTTGAATTTCTCAGACTCCTTGACCATTACTTGGTAATTACCAGAAAATCCATCTATCATGGATAGCAGTTCACACCCTATGACCTTTTGCAACATAGCTTCCATATTAGGTAGTGGGTAATTATCTTTCAAGGAAGCAATATTCAAGTTTCTAAAATCAACACAACCTAATTTCCCCATTTTTCTTTCTAACATGCACCAATTTAGAGACCCAAGATGAGTGCCTAATTGGTTTGATGATTCCTTCCTCCCTTAGTTTAGCAAGCTCTTCATGCATTTTGGGTTTTATGGTAGGGTTAATTGGTCTATGTTTTTGCTTGAATGGCTTCATATCAGGTTGCAATGGGATTTAATGTTGTAAAATATCTATATGATTTAAGGTCTTCATATGACCAAGAAAAAACATTTTTATATTTTCCAAGTAGGGTAATCAAAATGTTTCAATCTTCTTAGGAACACTTTTTGTTCCTAAGTTTATTTCTTCTAAATATTCCTTATGAGAGGGTGCTTGCTTAGTATTTTACATAGCAGGACCATCGAAATCCCTTTCAAGTGCAACCAAGCCCTGTGGAATGGTATTTGTTTCGAGTTGAATCACCTCATTCCCAAACAAGGTTTCTTTCCCATCAATCTCAATTACAAACAAGCCAAAATCAATTGTGTGGCTCTCATATTGATCCACACAATGCAGGAATTTGAAAATATATGTGTCATCATCAAATACCTACTAGCTGTAAATTTTATCTTGTACTGTAGGCCAGGTTTGTACTTCTATTTGTGAGATGCCACCAAAGGTGAAATCATCAAGTTTAATAGCTAGTTTGGCTAAGAAGTCAGCCCTAGCATTTTGTCCTCTTTCGACCCATTCAATACCAAAAGAATTAAATGCCTCAATGGTATCCCACACCACATTTCTATATTACCTAAGTCTTTTATCTTTAGCTACAAAGTAGGATCTAATCTAGGAAACAACCAACTCAGAGTCTCCCAATACTTTTAATGTCTTAATACCATGATTTGAAGCTATCTCTAGACCATGTATGAGAGCCTCATACTTAGCAAAATTGTTAGTATAGGAAAATTGCAACAAGAAAGAATACTTGAATGTTTTACCTTGAGGGGAAGTGAAGAAAATTCCTGCTCCTAAACCATCTCTGGAACATGCTCCATCAAAATGCATAATCCATAAATCACCTTCTGATGATATCTTTAGCACTTCTTTATCAATAGGTGCTAACTTGATCTCTTCTTCTATTTTATCTTCCTCAACATTGAAGTTTTCCAAATATATTTCCAAAAAGTTGATTCTGATAGGCTCTAGTGGTTCCTCCACATTTTCAGTCATATGAGGGGCTCTCTTTTCCCTATCCACTTTAACATCTTTCTACTCAATAGACAATGTAGCAAAAGACAAATCACATTATATGCTCCCACCCATTGAAGCACTCCAAGGCCAAGATAACAACATGCCATAAATAGGTGGGATATCCACCACTATAACACTCATGTGTAACTCTTTCTTAGGAAATGTTGTCAGTCTATATGGAAAATCATTTATAATCCCTATGACAAGCACTTCCCGAGAATCCATTGCATAACATTTACCATATGTACTATCTATTTTTAAACACATTGCATGCATTATATTCACTGGAATTATGTTGTTAGAAGCTCCTAAGTCAATCATACAATTTCTCAACATTTTTCCATTAATAATCAGGCTCGAGAAAAATGGATTGACATGGTTGGGGTTAGTTGTAATAGTAGTTCCGAGGTATATTTGAGGGCTATCTATGGTAATTTCTTCCACAATTTTTTTCTTTTCTTGATCCTCTTTAGAATCTATCTTATCAGAGACCACTTTACTCTTTCTACTTCTAGGAATACTATTAATGACTACAACAGTTATGTCCTTATGTTCATCTATTCACATCATTTCTAAAAATGGAAGAGTAACCCTAACTTGAGAAACCACTTGGAATATATCTATTGAAGTGTACTTTGGTAGTTGAGGAAAATTTGTGTCCTTAGAAATTACATTTTCTTTTACTTTGGGAGTTGCATCATTATGAGTGTTGATTACTATCTTTGATATTTTGGGAGACAACTTCACTCTTTATCTTGGTCTTATCCACTTTCTTTGCCCATATCCTGGGCTCCCTAATTTCCTTAGGATTTGGCTCCACATTCTTAGCCTCCAAACTATTATTTGTTCTAGTTACATCTTTCTCCTTTATGAATAGGCTGCAAGGCTTACCTGAATAACCTAGAACAGTTCGGTTTCTCAATCGTATGTTGTTCCCTGCCCTAGCAACTAGAGAAACTGTATATTTTTCAATTTCTTCATCAGAAGGTCTTCTCAAAATAGTATTATATACCTCCAATTCATTTACAAAGAAATCATCATTGTCTCCTTTGTTTTAAAACACTTGTTGGTGATGTACATCATTATGTTGCCTTTGAATATCAACATCTCTACCACATGGCTCATCATCTGAGGAGTAATCATCATAGGCCAAATCAGCTCATCCTAGTAATACATTAGTCATTGTATCCTGATCATGGGGAGACTGAGCATCTCCTGGGTCATCCTGAGATTCCACCATTGATTATGCCACTACACATTGTTGTGAAGAATGTGGCATCCCACACACCTCACACCATGGTAAATTTTTTGTTACATTTAGAGAATGATTTTGTAAAGGATCAGGTGGAATTCTATTATTTCTCGGATTTCCTTGTATGGGATTTCCCATTATTCCAATTAGTGTTGTAGGGATAATCCTATAGCCTTGGGGGCATTTCATTTATTTGAAAATGAGGCTTCTCATTTTTTTCTTTCTTTGGTTATAGGGTAAGGACTTGATCTATCATCACATCAGCAGTCGTGGGTTTACTAACCTTCTCAGTTTGGTTACTTGTGCCTTTAGGAGCTTTGGGATCTTCTCTTCTTCCAACTTTACGAGAAGCTCTTCTATTATTTTCAATATTTACCACCATCTTATATGCCTATCTCAAATTTTGAGGATCTTTATCTCTCAGTAAATATCACATTTTTGCATCATAGGCTTTACAATATATGGCTAAACATGCACTTTCATTAGGCCTTAAGTATGCAAGAACTCTTGTCATAGCTTTCTAGAAGCGAGCATTAAATTCAGTAACCAGTTCATTATATCCCTTGGTAATATTATTGAAATCATTCAATTTAAATCTTGGGTCAGTTTGATCGCCATATTATTCTCTAAATACTTTGCAAAAAGCATCTCTAGAATCAATACTAGCATCTGGTAACCCTCTATACCAATCTCTAGCATCTTCGACCAATGACTGCATGAAACATTTTATTGCTACATCATCATCCCATAAATCAAAATATTCAACAAAACTTTGAAAAGCTTTTAAATGATCTTCCCCACTAAAAGCATCATTACTAGTGAATTTTAGGAGATGTTTTCGTGCATTATTTGGGACTAGATTCGGGTACCCCCGAATGTTACCAAAGCACAGTTGTCTATATCTATCAACCTGGGGTGCTCCTCCACCATGTCCATTTCTGGAGGTGCTTTGTTGCTCAACATCTTTCTTATCACCCCCCTCTTTATCCTTTTCACTACTACCCTACTTTCTAGCTTTTCCAGTGCTTCCCTCTTCATCCTCTAAGTAGGAACTAACATTTTTGTGACCACCTTGGTTACCACCACCACCCCCTTTAGGGATTTTCTTTCCAAAATTATTTCTCAGTGACTCATTTTTTCTTTGCCCTGAACTAGAAGCTTAGGGGGTAGGTGTAGACATCTTTAGGAAAGCTATTTTTTGTGCCAGTTTGACATTACTAGCTTCCATTTCCACCTTTCTTAGATCAGCCTACAACTGATCATTTATTAATTGCAATCTTAGGAGTTTGAGGTTTTGGGGTAAATCTAATGACCTGGGATTAGCTTCAACCCCTTTGTCAGTAACATTATTTGTTTCAGCATTAGTATTAACATGGCTCTTATAATTGAAAGAAACATGGGAAATTTTCTTGGATTGATCAACAGGGGCTTTCCCATGGTCCACAAAGGTTGCCTTCTTAGATCCAGCGAATGGGTCTAAAGTTTTGGTAGTTGATATAGAAGGGGTAATGTGGTAGTGATAGAGGTTCCGATAGAGATTGTTGCTTTAGGCACCTCATGGGCGCTTTCAGTAGCTACCTTAGCGACCATTTCCTCAAAGGATTTTCTCATAGTTGCTTCTTCTCTCATCTTCTCAACTTTATTTTTCTGAGCATTTCTTTTGAGGTGCTCAGCCCGAAATCTTTCTAGATTCTCTTTTCTTATCTTTTCCCTATTGTCCTCTGCCTCTTGCAACCTCTTTTCTTCTTCAATCAAGGTTTGCATATCCCTATCTATATCCATTTCATTTTCGAGGATATCTCCTACCTCACTTGGAGCACGAGTATAATAAGGTTGTTCTACCTGATCTTCATCTTGAAGAAAAGGCACTTCCTCATTTAAAGAGGCCCCTCATGGTTTGAATTTTTTTCCAGTGAAAACAGACATAGCACCAAGTGTTGTGGCTTTTGGGAACCATTTATCCTATTCCTGGAAACCCCATCGCTCTTCCTCTTTAGACATATCAATTTCAACCTCATGAGTCATTTCAATAGGAAAGCTACCATGATCCGTTTTATATATAACAACTTCTGAGGAATCTCCACTAATAAAAACACTATTTATCTCGGTGTTTAAAGTTGGAGAAGAAACAATAGGAGATGAAACAGACTTACTTGGGGTATCATTTACTTTCACCCATTTCTTTTCATGTCCAGGTTCAAGCTCTAGCATTGGCTCCAGATTATTTTTTGCATAGCTTCTAGTCTTCTTCATGGCCTTTGGTGTACGAGGACCTTTTTTTGCACGTTTCTTTTGGTACTTTTTGTGTTCACAATATCAGAGTCGCCACCCAAAATGTTGGGAATTATGAACTGATTGCACTTCGCTTTTGCACTCATAACTTTGGAAAAGATCCTAAACATTACCCAACACACCGACAAAGAACATATGAAAACTAGACGCATGTGCTAAACATGACAAATATACTCATAATTTAAAACTATTATATTGTGACAAATGACTTTGACTATACCAGATCTACATTAGAGAATTTTCATTTGATAGTTCCCTAGTAGGGTCACCATTCTGCTAGTGTCTTTTATTACAACCCAAGTGGACTTCTCGAGAGCTTCTATGAAATTTCCATGTTTAATGATAAAAGTCTAGGAAGCGATTGGCCAATTCGACGAGAAAAAGTGATAATTCTAATTCTCCTATACTTCGAGCTCTGTAAGACCTATGAGGGTATTCCCTTATATGTGCTCTTTAAATACAACA